>JAOVVA010000004.1:8322496-8338272 GCA_028565275.1 Leiocassis micropogon | reverse complement strand
TCTAGCTGCATGCGGTCCTATGACTAGAACTTCTGTCTTATCAGGATTAAGCAGAAGGAAGTTAATTAGCATCCAATCTCTTATATCCTTTACGCATTGCTCAACTTTAGCAAGCTGTTTTTTCTCATCTGGTTTTGCTGAGACGTATAACTGTGTGTCGTCAGCATAACAATGAAAACTACTACCATGCTCACGGATTATGTTGCCCAAAGGAAGCCTGTAAAGGGAAAAAAGCAGTGGCCCTAAAACCGAACCCTGTGGAATACCAAACTTCACTAGAGAACATGCAGAATAATCACCATTTAAATCAACATACTGATAACGATCAGTCAAATACGATCTGAGCCAGGAGAGGGCTGTTTCCTTAATTCCTATCACATTTTCTAATCTGTGAAGGAGAATACTATGATCAGTGGTGTCAAAAGCTGCACTGAGGTCGAGTAACACAAGCATAGTGATGCAACCGTGGTCAGAGGCCAATAGGAGGTCATTTACTCCTTTAACGAGCGCTGTCTCTGTGCTGTGATGAAGCCTAAATCCTGACTGATACAGTGATTCCTGTATGCTATTTCTATGTAGATATGAGTATAGCTGCTCCGCTCCTTTTTTTTCCAGAATCTTAGAGATAAAGGGGAGGTTTGATATTGGCCTGTAATTGGACAGCTGACAGGGGTCGAGGTCAGACTTCTTAATTATCGGTTTAATAACTGCTAATTTAAAGGATTTTGGAACATACCCAATGATGAGTGAAGATATCACTGAAAGAGTGAATTCTGACCAATGTACAGACAAAACTGTTTTTTATTTTATTTTATTTATATACATTTCATTGCACACATAGATTTAGAGTAGTGAATTTTGACATGTAAGCCATTATTTATTACTAGGCTTGAGATGGTCTGAAAAGTCCCGTGGGATGTTGTTTAGGCTGACTTCTGGAACGCAGCCAGAAAACTACTCATTTTTGGACGTAAGCAAAAGATAAAATTGTATAACTTTACTTTTTCTTGAAATACACACAAAATATTCACAACTCTAACTTTCAGAAAAATGTACTGTCAGAATCTGGCCCTGTGAAGTTTTTCCCCCCCAAACCACACGAAATATCTGTTAGCATGTAGCGCCTCTCTCTAATCGCCTATTCTGTTTTTACTCGATTCATTTCACGTACCATTGAGTCATTTAAATGAGTCGATTCTTTTGAACACGTTGAAAAGCGTCGAGGTTTGGGCGTTTTGATGAATTTGATTCACCATTCCAGACGTGTAGCGTGCAAAGTATTCCTACAGTAACGACTTTTTACGTTTTGTAAACATGAATTTTGCAACACTCCTGTTATAGCTCAAGGACATGCTAAAACTATTCGATATAATGAAGAGTTTCCCGAACAGCGCTCGGGAAACTTGAATTTTAGCATGTGTCAATAACGCTGACTACAGAGTTATTGACACATGCTAAAATTAAAACAGGTCTTTGTATTTCTGAAAGGCTTTTAATAAGTGAGTCGATTCGGTGAATCGACTCGGGTGAAAGAGTCGCATCACTTGCATCACTGTCCTGTTCGTTTCATGCATCTAGTGACAGCGAGTTACGTGTAAAACCTGTACAGTAGTGTAGTATGTCCAAACACTGAGCAGTCCTGGGTGTCACGGTATCTGACGCGCTATTTAGTGCGGTTTCAGAGGTAGACTCATCTGCGGTTCGGGCTAGAAGCTTTCGTGGGACTCAAACCGGAAACCAAACTTTTTTTTTCATCTCAAACTTGTTTCGTTGCTCAGTCGAAAAGAGGAAAACACATACACACACAGAGACACACACACAGCGATGAGCAGAAGCAGCAGGGCACCGTTACCATGCGCAGTTCCTCCTTTCTCAGCTTCCCATCATGTCGGCTGTGAGAAAGTTCTCAGCAAAAAGAAGTGAAATATCCACATTTGGCCCTAAATAAAGTGGCGTCGAGTGTTTTTTTTTTCCCCTCCTCTTTTTTTTCCTCCTTCACATAACGGAGTCTTAGTGTTTTATCATGGGAGATGTGAGTATGAGTTATTTTCTCTTTTTGCGCTTCCTGGTTCTTCTGTCGTCTTTCTGGTAACATCATCACTTCGCAACTCAGGTCTGCATTTACACCTAGAGTAGTGCCGTGAAGTCTGTGGAGGTGATATAAGGGTTTAATTGTGTTCAGGAAACACTGTAAGTTTTATACGACCTTGTGTTACTTTAACATTTTGTGACTTTTTTCATATTCATGCCTCACTTGGAGCACTAATGCTTATTCTATCTGTTTGTCTATCTATCTGTCTATCTGTCTATCTATATGTCTATCTATCTATCTATCTGTCTGTCTGTCTATCTAAATGTCTATATGTCTGTTTGTTTATCTGTCTATCTATCTGTCTATCTATCTGTCTATCTATCTATCTATCTATCTATCTATCTATCTATCTATCTATATGTCTTCTGTTTATCTATCTATCTATCTATCTGTCTGTCTGTCTGTCTGTCTATCTGTCTGTCTATCTAAATGTCTATATGTCTGTTTGTTTATCTGTCTATCTATCTGTCTATCTATCTATCTATCTATCTGTTTATCTGTCTATCTAAATGTCTCTGTTTTTCTATCTATCTATCTGTCTATCTATCTGTCTATCTATCTGTCTGTCTATCTAAATGTCTATATGTCTGTTTGTTTTTCTATCTATCTATCTATCTATCTATCTATCTATCTAACAAGTTCATGAGGTGTTTCTGAGGATGCATTTAGCACTTTACACCCATACATGGTGACTGGTGACTTGTCACTAAGGGCGTGTGATTGTCCCACATCACTGCACTTGAATTACTTTTCATGATACAGCCAAAAATACATATTTTTGCAAAATATAAAAGCATTTAGCCCTGTTTTATTGCAAATGCAACAAGACAAATTGAGTTGTCATCTTAAACACGCCCAACAGACCCAGGTCTAAACCAGTAATCATGGAACTAGGAAAAGGAACACAACACGGAAAAAAAGCGAGCCGCGTCTCTCAAGATCGAGAATCGAGATTGATAAACAGCCAAGCATGTGGGAATAAATTTTATGTCGTGGTGCTGGAATTTTCTTCAGCATACGTGTAATATGTGCGATCTACTGTAGCTATTAATGTTATTTTGTGAGCAGCTGCAGGTAAAGGAATCCTGAATACAGATAGCACTGACATCCTTGTAAACACTTACAAGGAAGATGTGGTTTAACTGGACAAACTAATTGGGGTGAAATAAGGAACAGTGAACACAATGAGGGAAAGCGGTAAATGACGAGATGAGACAGAGATGAGGAGGAAGTTCAAAAAAACCCTGAAACATTTACAGTATCATGTGTGCAACAGATAAGTCATATGGCGAATTATATGATTGTTTTTATATATTTTGATTTAGTCTTAATAAAAAATATTGCATGATTTTAAGTTGACAAGAATGCACAACATGCAACAAGAAACAAAAGTTTAGGAACTAAACGTTGTAAAATATTTTAGTATCCAATTAGCTGCATGTATTTAGCTTTACTTTAGGACTAGGAGAATATATTATCCTATATATTTTGTGTTCGTGGAACACACAGTTTGTAAGTGTTGTAAAAGTACTGATGACACTCTTACAAAAGTGTATTGCAACACATCTCAAAACACGCCATATTACAAACCATTAATCAATGTAGAAAATACTCCTACTTCATCCATGATATTGTGTCTTGTTGCTGCCCTGTCAGTTGTTTTCACACCTATCTTGGGCACTTGCTACAAGAACGTTGGTGGAAATTTTCAAATCCTCATTCAGCTCGTAGTTTGCATTTCCCTACTGTACTGTATATTCTGTTCACTTTGGCTTTGCCAGATAAAATGAGTGAATGTGAGTCTAGAGAATAGGCCTGAAGAAAGTTTATCACCGCATAAGTGCATGTTCTCTGACAGAACCAGCATTTCTCCTGTGCTAGGTTGGCCAGGTATGCCATAATGACATTTGAATACATTTGCATTTGCACATTTAAATATAATCACCATAAGGTGATTATATTTAATCACCATGTTATTTTGGTGATTCCTGGGAGGACGAATTTTATGTTGAGTCAGCTGTGTGTGACTTGTGTGTGAGTCAGTCAGTGATAAAGACATGCGTGTTATACTCTCCAAAAGATAAAACAGATAAAACTACACATTTGGTGTCTTTCCTTTTTTAGTAATTATCTGATAGGTTGGTTGGAAGCATATGCAAAAGCATGCATTGAATGAGGAATTACAGGAGAATGTTGGGAAACACTGTTTTACAGCAAGAAACAGCCCTTTCTGCTGTTGCACCAGTATCCTGCAGTACATTATGAGCCTTTTGCCATCTCGATTTAAATATCTTGCGTTTTGAAAGAGTAAAAATGAATTACAGCACAAACAATAGCGAATTATTTACGGTATAGCGGCTGTATCAGGGTTAGGGGCAAAAATGTAGATTCAATGTGTATTTTTGTCATGGCTTATACTCGGGCCTGTGTAGCAAAAAGGCGGTTACTGCACTCTGAGAGAAAGTTTCAGTTTCAGGAAATGTAAAGTAAAAGAGGAAGTTGTGCATTTTGCAGCACTAAAATGGGAGTCGATATTAACCCTGGCTGTGTAGCTGTGCAGATGTTCGATCCGTCCGTAACGTCTACTTTGGCGAGGTGTGCTGAAAATGCAGCTGTGTTTCCTTTTAGACATAAACCAGTGCATTCCTTAATTTCATTATTTAATTCTGTAATATTAACCAGTGCTTGGATCTGGAGTCCCTGTCTGCCTCTGTGCCCTGTGATGAGCCTACGAAGCTATGAGGTGGCGCCTGGTTCAGGCTGTGTTTATTGAATGATAATGAGGGAATGGAAACTCAAGCTCTATTTAACATGGCAAGGAAAGAAAGACTAGCTGCCTGCAGTGCCATCAAGCTGTAGATGTGGGGCACTTATGTGAAGATTCATAAAATATACAAAACTAGGGGCCTTTTCTCACGTGAAGACACAGGGTCCAGCCAGTTGCCTAAGTTTCTGTCTCAATCTGGCTCGCACCATTTACATCATGGTGTAAATATACAATTATTGCTGTTTAGTTTTTAATTTAAAATCATTCGCAGGTAGAGTAATTCACCACATACAGGAAACAGTCAGTAGGTCTTCTGAAAGTCAGTAAAAAACTTTTAGGATAGCAATCATGACAAGCAACACTTTTTTCTCTTATAGCTCTCAAAAAATTTGAGTGAGTGGTGAGGAAGGTTATAATTATTGGAAAATAAACCATTATTTTAGTTTTGTTATATTTATAACCATTTTTTTTTAAATCCATAGTTTTTTAAAGCCTGAGTGTCCATAGCAGAGGTCAGACTAAGGTCACGCTGGTTATCTTTAATGTAAATGGGGCAAACAGACACAAGTCTAAAACAGGAAACCCAGGTACTAGAACAAGAAATACAGATAGGGGAAATATAAGGCTAGACAAGTGTCATGAAAGAGAGTGAAGCTAGACAAACTAACCAAACAACCAACCAACCAACCACAAGATCAGACAGAGAGAGGATAAAAACAGAAACTATATACTGTACATGTACTAGATGTGTCCGTGTGGAATTTAATTGCACGCTCATAAGCGCGTTTTAAAAAATGTAGAACGAAATCTGTTGAATTTTGGAATTAACTAAAATTCTTACGTGTTACCACGAAGAGCATGGAATGAAGGTATGAGATTGCGTTTATTAAGTACATTACAATTGCACACTCATAAGCACGTATTTAAAAATGTACAGCGCCATCTGTTGAATTTTGAGATGAACTAGTGATTTTTTCAGGGTCAATTTGTTTATGATATAAGGGCTTTTTCCATTTTAATTTCAAATTAGCATATCGTCTCTTACCGTGGGCCGATTGCAATGAAACAAAGCCTATATGTTACCTCAAGCTAAGTGCAACTGTGAAATCCCTTTTGTTTAGTATTTTTGGCATATATGTGATGCGTGCACAAGCAAAGACAAACAGATTTTTCAGAATGTACAGACATGCCAACTTTACAGTTTTTTTTATATATATATATATAAATACACACTCAGTTCCCTTTTGAGAACTCCTTTGTATGAGGGTGTTCAAACCCAAACCCAAGTGTGATGAGAGTTCTCATGAATGAAGGCGATTCTTTCACGAGCACCACTTGCACATTACAGGAATTCGGGTCGGAGTAATTGCCACATCCCCCTGTATAGTCCTGACCCTGCTCCAAGGCATTTTTACATGTTTGGCTCATTAAAGGAGTTCCTGGGAGGCCAGCGTTTCAGATGTGAAGCAGACAGTTTGTAGGTCTGGTGTACTGAAACAAGTGTGTTAGTGTAGTAGGGATTATAAAGAGAAATAAAGGTAGTTTTTACTCTTATAAACTCAGAAGTTCTGGTTTGACGCGAACTATATATTTTTGTTGGTGCTGTCTTGAAGCACTGGCACACGCCACCTCAATAATGCGTTTAATAAGAGAGCAGCTAGTGACTCTTAGGTCTTCGTCTAGCCATTGTTTGTGGCTGCACTACACGCCGGCTGAATGTGTCTCAATTCCTGTTCAAGCTGTAGTGAAAGAATTTAGTTTCCTCTTTTTCACTCAACTGTAAACGCTTTTGGACAATCAGATGGTAACTTATTGCTCAAACTTTGTTTGCAGGAATATTTACGCATTGAATTCAAGTCCTGTGTATTACCCAGTTGTGCTTTTTGAACTCTGCGAGGTGTTTGGTTGGTTGGTTTAATTTCAGCTGATAACAGAAAGCAACTCAGATTCAGCTGTTCTGTTTACGATCTGTTTACTTGTTAATATTTGAAGTTGAAACAATGCCTTATCAAACTATACAGTAATTTAAACAATATACTTATAATTCCTTCTAAAATACAGTACCAAATAGTTTGAGTTTAGAAGGAACTTGATCCTTGTGCTTAGATGGCAATGTAACAGAATTGCTGCTAAAAAAAAAAAGTGTTTTAAATATACAAAATGAACCAGTTTCATAAACTTTCTTTCACCTTGTTCCTCAAAGGTCACAATCTGCTCATGAGTGATTAGTTTGTTCAGACTCTTTGTTCATGTTTGTTATAGCAACTGAGACACATTTAAAAAAGTGTTTAGTGTTGTATAACTTTAAAATGGATCGTTTTAATCTGAATATTATAAAAGTGTTAAGAAGGCGATCGGAGGAAACCAGCCGTGCACGCAGATGATCCGACTTTACAGGCATGTTGGTTGGAACCCAGCAGGTCAGCCCTTTCTACAGAGGACAATATTAGATTTATCCCAGATGCAGCCATTCACTTCGCTGCGTGCAGCTTTTATCCAGAACACATGTTCTTTAAGGTGTGACTTGCTCAAAAAAAACCCTAGAAGAAGAGTTATGAAGTTTAAGCTGACTTGTGTTAAATATTAGATTAGTTTATTTATTTATTTATTTTTGACAGAAGTGTTAATTAATTTTTTATGCCAACAGCTCTGACTGCCAGTTTTATACCAATGCACCTGTACTAGTGTATCTTATAAAGTAACAACTCACAAAGTGACTAGTATAGTGAAGTAAAATTTTTTAAAGTGTGTAATCGATGGTATGTATGATCATGTTTCATGTTTAGTGTTTTTGTAAGGAGTCTTTGTTGTTAGCATGTATATAACAGTGTGAGATGCCAAGTTTTCTGACACTGGAAGATCTCTAGGTCAAAAGGGATTCATGTTTTGTTTTTTTAATATTACAAGCTGCAGTTTTTCATTACTTAACCTTATTAGTTTATTCCTGCTATAACATAATCGAGAACAGGAACTTGTTTTGTGGAAGCTCAGTGACTTTAAAAGGCACATGGATTCAGATTTCTCTTTTTTTTTTCCCCCTGCCTTTATTTTTATACGTTAATGTTCACCCTTGCATTAATATCTGTGGTCAAGCACAGTCAGCCTGTTCCATATCTCAGTTGGTGAATCCGTTCTTAGAGCAGAGCTTCCTGTTTGTCTCCCCTTTAAGATAGTCACTGATCATTTCCTGCCTAAACCTAAAAGCTTGAACCTCCTCATCTGCTGTAGGCTACTGACAGGCGTTCCTGTCACATTTCACATTAGTTTGTTTATGCTCAGAGCCAAATGCCGCCCTGTGTCCAAACTGCGTTTATGCAGTATAGATTTTTCCACTGTGAGTCTTCAGCAGCGGGGGCGTTGCGATGCAGCGTGCACCGTGCTCCAGTTTTCCCGTCTGTATGTGCAAAACAAAAGAGCCTCTCCGATGTCCACCCCCACCTCTCCTTCCTCGATAGAGACAGGCAGAGACTGCGTTGGCTTGGTTAAGTGAGGACGTTTTTTTCCTGCACAAAGGCATTGTGTGGCACGGTGCAACTCCTATTATTCTGTCCCTTTTTTCCCCCCTCTGTCGGACAGCTGCGCCTCCCCTGTTAGCGCTAACCCATCCCTGCTTTTTCCAAAGGCAAAGAGAAAGTGGAAAAAAAAACAGCCCTGATGACCCTTTAAAGAGACATACTGAAAGACATTTCCTCTTCTCTTAGTGAAAACCAGTGAATTTAAAACTGGTGCATTATTGTTTTGTTTTTTAAACAAGTTTATCATAGCAGTGCCATTTAACCACTGCTGCCGCAGATCTACTGTATTCAGCTTTATAATCATTATTAACCTGAAATGTGCATCATCTTGGCAGGTAGCATTCTTATAACATTGGAGAGGTATTTTATGATATTTTATATGCTGAAAAAGATCATACGTAATGATACCTTATCAGAGGTGAATCAAACAGGAAACTATTTCATTTGGGTGCCGTCTTGGATAAAAGTGCTAAGAAATCGCTGTAAAGTACAAACGGTAAATTCGCCTACTCTTCTAAGATTTATCCACTGTTACGTGAGTCATCTATAACTTCTGCATCAGCAGAAAACATTAACCACAATCCACCCACCCCGTAATGCCCGCTCAGGAATTTTTAAATAAATGCAAAACGAAGCAGATGACTCGTCCCACTGTGCAACCTTGACATCCTTCCCTCCCTTTTTCTTCCCACGTGTGCTAGGATGTTAAAGATGAACCAGCCAAGCCCAAAGAAACAACGCTTAAAGGCAAAGCCGGCTGGTTGAAGAAGTGCTCAGGGAAGTTCCTGGGCAGCTACAAGGACCGCTACATCCAGTTGGACAACACGGAGATCGCAGTGTATGAAAATGAGGTAACAAGACAACGAGTGCTGATACACCCTGCACTGAGCATTGTCATAAAACATGAATATCATATCGAGAGTTCCTTGTGGTCATGAATTAAAATCCTAAAACTTTCAGATCACAAAAAGGGCAGCTCTTGAGAAAGGTCGGGTCCGGTTCAATGTTGAAAGGTGCCGTGACTCTGTTTGTTAACACAACACAAACTGCATGTCTAAATCACCACCCACTTGCATTAAAATCGTTTGCATATACAATACCATTCATGCCATTTTAAGGGTGCACGGACATACAAAAATATGCCTACAATATACAGCTGAATAAAAAAAAAAAACATTCATATAGTAGATCTCTATGGTCCTTAAAGAGTCTATATCTGTCTCTCTGCATTCTTAACATTTTTAAATATGAACTGCTTAGCTCAAATCTTTCCTTTTACGGTGTTGTTTAAATCCGAATGTAAACAAGGCCTTTCTCTCGCTTCACGTCCACCCAGGACTTAAAGAACTGCCTGGAGCGCCTGGACTTGGAAAACTATGACAAATGCCATGAGCTACGCAGCCCTTTCAAGAAGAAATACAGGCTGATACTGATCCGGGCGCCCAAGAACGCGAATAAGGTAAGTCTCAGCGTACCCAGTTAATCATGAGTAACATTGCGATGTCAGACGTGGCACACTGCAGCAGTCTTCTTGTGTCTGTAATATAAAGAGGGGCTCTCATCGATTAACAATGCGATGCAAAGCAAGGGCAGATCAGCAGTCTCTGACGTCAGCGGTTCAATATGGCATGCGGCAAAAACACTAGGGCTTTGTGTGGGCTGCTGTGAGTCAGACCCATAACCGTGCAGTCTCATCCTGTCCCTATATCACTCATTCTTCATGGTTTATTCCCTTCTGACATTTTGCACTAGTAAGGCTGAACTTTAAACAGGAATTGAGAACATGACAGCACGCAGTAGAGCTGACCGGAAGTGGTTAGTCACATGCCATGATTCGTTATGTTGAAAGGAAATCGTGCTTGCGATCGTACTAGCAAAGTCGCTAAGGTATTTTAAATGACAATGCAGGTGATCTTTATAGGAGATAAAATGGCACATCATATCTAAAGCTAAAGATCATTTTATTGGAGTGCAGTTTTAACATGCCGTCGAACACAAGTGAAAGAGGAACATCCTGTTTCTTATAGGCTTAGGTAACGCTCACACCCCCACCGATCATTGAGCAAAACCGCTCAGCTGATTACGAAAGAAAATGGGCAGTAACTGTTTTAATATAGAATTTTTGTGGTCTGTTAAATCCACCAACAGTGCATTCTGTTGCTTTCACGTGTGTGTATGTGCTAGATGGTCGGTTAAAGGTGTCCAACTGGGTTGAATAGAGTAAAACTAGTATCAGAAAATGGTACATAGAAATATAATACCATCCATTATAATTGAAAAAGTTAATAATGGACAATCTCCCTTTCCTATGGTTGCAGGCAGATGTTTAAACATAGCTTACTGAATCTTTTTAATTGATGTTTAGTGTAATTGGCTTCATTCTGGTTGTTACCCAGCAGGTATATTATTCATGCAGCAGATTCTTGTCAAGATCTTATTCAGTTTCAGACATTTTCCTTGACAGCACATGTTCTCGTCCTTTAATAAAAGTTTAACATTGTGAAACGTTATTCCAGCCTAAGGTTTTGCCTTATTGTTGGGAAGTCGAGATTTTGAAACTTACTGATGCTCCTACTATATCAGCCCTGGCGTCACGTGGGAAGGACAGGACGGATAAGGTTCAAAATCTTCCTCTTTTCCTTATTAGATCAACACTAACCCACTGCAGGCATCTGTTAGCTCAGTTAAGCTACATTCACATTACCAGACTAAAGTGACTTAATCTGATTTTGTTACCAGAATGTGACACAGATTTGATTTTCTTAGGGCTTTTTGAAAGCACAAATCTGTTTTTCAGATTAGACCTGAGTCGCTTTCGTATGTGGTCCTAAATCAGATATATATACGATATGTGGTTATGCGACTTAAATGAGAATGGTCAGAATGTGTCTCTGCGCATGCGTAGCTGACATTTTCAGTCAGCACGGCAGCATGGAGATTTCATTTCAGTAACGGACAATGAAGAATGTAGTCAGTGGAGGGAAAGTGAAATCGTTGATTTAGCAGATATTTGGGGCAATGAATCTGTCCAGGCAAACCTGGAGGGAACGTACAGGAACAGAGCAGTGTTTGAGATCATTTCAAAGCTAATAGCAAAATGTGGCCATGTATTGCAAAACATGAGCAATATTGATGTGTGCATACATGCCGTTTCAGAGGACCGACACGTCCACATTAGAGTCGGATAAAAGTCACCTGTTATTATGAATGTGAATTGTCATGACATGCAAATCCGATTTGACCAAAGCGTCGGTATTGATCAGTGTGGCTTGTAATGTGAACGTAGCCTTAAAGACAGTCAGTCTAATTAATAATAATTCATCTAATAATTCATCGCTGCTTTGCGACAATGTCAATTGTTAAAAGCGCTATACAAATAAAATTTAATTGTATTGAATTGAATCTAAAAAACAAAACAAAAATCACTACTATTATTTTACATTTTATATTTTATTATTCAAACTCATAAACCTAAATTATCAGTAAGGAAATCAAAATTATATTGCTAGTTGTTGCCAGACACACCGAATTGATGGGACATGACTTGATGCTAATATGACTGGAATTAATTCTGAAATGTCCAGACTGAAGGAGGCAACAGTGCATCACTGTAAGGGTACATTTTCCATCTCGGTGTGGTTTTTCTGGGTGGGTGAGAACACAGCGATCACAGTGCGGTCATACCAAAACAACCACTGCAGAAGCATTCTGAAGAAGCTGGTCTCAGTCTGCTTCCAAGTGAATTGGCGAGAGTCTAAGTGCAAAGGTAAAGAATCGACTCGAACCCAGGAAACGAAGCAAACATGCTTTTATTTTTGTAGATGTGCGCTGCGAAACTGAGCTGCGAGACACAAATAGAGCAAAAGGGCAGTGCTGTAGCAGGCAGACATGAGATGTGCTCTAAAGGTTGGGACCAAAAATAAACACTGGCTTGTGTTTTAGTGATTTTTGTGATTTTGCAATGGTTTTGATGTTTTTAGTTTTTTTGAAAAGTACATTTTCAACCCTTTGTTGATGTTTTTATAGATTTTTAAAACTAGGCTACGTGTGATAAGTCTGAAATCTCCCTAAGGAATCTGGTGTCTTTTAACCCAGAAAAGGTTACTCATTGTAGTTTTTTTTTCTTTTTTTTACATTTATTATTATTATTATTATTGTCTACTTAGGTTTTGCTCAACCTTTGACGTCATTATCACATGTCCTAATTTACTAATGCACCAGTTCCCATTGTCTCAATTCCTTTTACATTAGTGAATAGTCACACACTTTTTTTTTTTTTTTTTTAACAAGTCTGTAATCCTCCATGAACTGTGATCTTTGAGCTCTAGTAGAATTGCAAAAGAGATACCCAAGTAGTGCAACAGGCAGTATTGCTAACAGATGATGAAAATTAAGGTTTGGCGAGTTCCTCAGAGCTCAGCAGCTGTAAAAAGAATGTGTGCATGTGTGTGCGTATGTGTGCGCGTGTGCGTAAAGTCTGCTTGTCACTTTTTCCTCTCACTTGAACACAGTGACCAGCCAGCTGTATGAGTCAGACGTATAACTTCGTTTTAACCCTTAACCCCATAAGCTGTAGTTCGAAAGAAAAGAAGGAGGTCTGGAAGCCTAAAGACTTAATAACAATTGCACATTTAAAGAGTTTGATGTCTATAGATTCTGAATATGGTTTATTTTGGATAAGTGAAGCGTCTGGAATACAGTCTGCTTTAGAGACGCACGCTGAGTTCAGCAGCAACCAGAATGTCTATCGCAATTTGTTAAAACGTCACTTAGAAGAACAATGGACCAAAAAATTAAAAATAAAGGATTCTGGGGATTTGGGGGTTAAGAACACAAGTTTCATTTGCTCAGACTAAATAATTTATTTGTCCTTTATGGTAATTTTACCTTACAGATTTTTTTTTATAAGTAAGTTTAAGTATTTTATTTGTAAAAATGACTGGTGATACAGACAAATATTTGTATTTCCATGACCTGAGCACAGTGGTATTTTTATTATAATATCACATGTCGTAATATTTTAGGGATAGAAATAATGGGAATTTTTCCCCCTGTGGATCTGCAGTGTGCTTTTATAGTTTATATTCACATGAACGAACACTGCTGTTGATATTGTGCTATAGTTTAACACATGTGTGTGTGATCAGACAGGCTTCCGCACCATTTACTTCTTCAAAATACTGTACCGAGTAATACTATTACTGTATGGCTGCTTTTCCTAGGCACCCTGTGGTTTTTAGTACTAACTTTGTTATAGATTTTTTTTTTGTTTTTTCATTTTATGACCTTATTACTGAGTACAACAACATTTCTGACTTTCAAACATCAGTATTCCACGACAAGATTAAAAGTTACAGAAAAATATTTATATGCCAGAAAATTAAGCAGCATATTATATGCGATCACTTTTTTTAAACTACAAAACAAAATGGAAGCTGCTGAGTTTTGCATGCAAAAAAAGGTGCAGCTGTAACAGTCAGAGCACTCAGAACTATTGGTGGATCTGCAGGATGCTGAATAAAACTTTAAACTGTACCTAACACTAAAAAGACCTCAAAGTGTCATCACATCAAATACTGATTTGTTTCAATTACTGTTTACTGGGCTTTATAGTTATTTTCTTTTCTGAAGGCATTCTTGCTCTACAACATTTATTGCATGTGCCTAAGACTTTTGCACAGTACTGTGACATATACACCGGATCAAATATTTCACTCCACTGATTCTCCTGTCTGGCTGTGACTTCCTAAAAGATTTCACAGTCCTCACCCTTAAGACTCTTGTTGCATCAGGATAGGATGCAGTGAAGAATTTTAGCTATGTAATCATTTATCATTGTAAAAATGCAAGGTCACATTGCAATTCAATATCGTACTGTATGACAGCTATCAAAATACTGTACATAGCCTGAGAGACATTGCACTGCTGACCAGAAATAAACCTACCTATAACAGCGCTTTTATTCTCTTTTTGCTTTAATGGTCACATTAATCATCAGAATGGAGAAAAATGTCATCTCTTTGTTGTTGTCTAGTTTGTGTAAACTTGTCCCCATAGTTAGAGTCAGTTAACATGTTGTTTACTGACAGGAGTGATGTGTTCTTTTTCTCTTGTAGCCCGTCCAACCAAAGGTTATCTGTTCTGTTGACGCTTTTCTGTTCATCGAGTATGTGATTATTTGAGTGACTGAATCCTTCCTGAGACAGATGAAAACCCTCCAAGCTCTTTGATGAATAAGGCATTTCCATTCACCTCGGAGTGTTTTTGTTTTTTGCACCATTATGCGTGAACTCTAGAGACAGCAGTTTGCGAAATACTCAATCCTGCCAACCTGGCACCAGCAAGCATGCCACGATTAAAATCAGAGATCACGTTTTCCCCATCAGGGCTCCAGATGGTGACCGAAAGGGCCGCCAGTGCGCCTCATGTTTTTATTTTGTGACAAGTTTTATCCTGACAGTAGCCGGTGGAGACTGTCAACTATTTAAAAAAAAATTATAAATCTCTGAGTCAAATTGTAAAAGTTCTCAGGTTATATTCATCTCAGCCAGACTTGGCTTGTATTTAGTTATCATTATTAGATAATGCTTAAAAGGCACAGCTAAGTTTCGTACCCATGGCTCCAGTTTAAATCAGCGTGGGTTCATGAGTCGTGGGTTCAAAGGCTCCTGTGGAGTAGGGGTAACTCTGTGGTCCTTTCTGATGTGACAAACTGAACCACTTGACCTGATGTTATGCCTAGTGCAGCTGCCTCATTAATGACTGATTAGATGAGATAACGACTGCATAAATGAGCAGTTATAGGAGTGTTCCTAATAAAATGAACAATGTGTGTACAAGGAATTACTGGAATTAGTTTTCTTTAATTTACTCTATGGTATATACTTTAAAATGAATGTTTAATACAATAAAAATGTCATACTATTATATTATCTGTTATGAATTGTTTGTCATTCGCCATGGATTAAGAATTTATACATGTTTATTTCGTTAGTAATGTAATGTGAATTGTTTATATTAATTTTGAAAAACTATACATCTACAGAACTGGGTTGTAAGAAGCTGAATCTAGACATTTAAGAATTCACTTTTTCTACATGTGTAGAATAATGCATGCTGTATGTGAGGCATTCACAAAAGCAATTAACCAATTATTTAATTACTATAAATCTTGGGTGACATATAAAGTTTATTTATTTATTTATTTATTTTTATTATTTTGCTTGTAGGTCAGTGATATCAAACTGCAGGCTCAAAACCCGGAAGAGAAAGAAGCTTGGATCAAAGCACTCAGTGATGGCATCAACAGGGCAAAGAATAAAATATTTGATGAGGTAACTAACTGCATTGTATTTAAAATTTTAAATGTGCAAGCAAAGTCATTATTCAGAAGACGTTCTTA
>JAOVVA010000004.1:8295624-8307876 GCA_028565275.1 Leiocassis micropogon | reverse complement strand
ATTATCATATAAATCAAATGAACGATTCAAAATACAAAGTTAAATATTACACACCATTTATAACAAACAAAAAAAGGTATTTCAAAATGTGACCAAAAATATTCTGAACAAAAATACTTTATCTGTGACAGCTACAAACATTATTATTATTATTATTATTATTATTATTATAAGAAATATGAAACATGATGAGTACGCTATCCTGTCAGTCTGGCTTTTCCACTCAAATTCAATAAAAAGATCAGTTTTGTTTGTCTAAGCATAAAGCTGGGCAGGTGCCTGGGCTGGCAGGAGGGAAGCCCCAGGCTGAGCGTTTAGGACTGTTTCCTTCCTCTAGGGCGGAACTGTACCAGGGAAACGTTTATATCGAACAGTTTAACACATAAAAAAAAATGTTTAGGCTAATTTAGAGATTTAACAATATGTCTTTATCTCTGGTGACTTAAAATGTGTAACGTTAATGAAATCAAACTGACCGAACATGAGCCCCGCCTCTTATTCAGGACGTTTTCGACACTGTTCGGTTCATATTCATGTCTGAGGAAGATGTTCCTGTAACACAGTTAAACCGGAATATTTCGAGAATATTACAGAGGACTGCTCATGAATGTACCCCTTAGGGTTTGTTTTAAATATCCTGCGAGGAGAAAACGGAGCTAACCGCTAGCGCCTCGGTGAGAGGAGTGGTGTGTGAGCTTTGTGTGAAACCGGGAATTCTTTATGTTTGTACTAAGATATTTGACTCAGGAATGGATGACGGCTTGGCGTCAGAAGACGATATCTGTGAGTAAGATAATGATTTTATAATATTGCCACAACTGGCTAATATAGTATTGCCGAAATATGTGTTTATGTAATTCTTCGAAATGGTACAGTATTATTTTGTCGTTAAACCTCCTCCAGGCTACTGGTGGACTCCACATACAGTTTCCTCCTGAATAGACAGACAGATACTTTATTGATCCCGAAGGAAATTCCAGATATACAGCAGCAATGGAGTCAGTAACACAAAGACACGTTGTAGATTCCATAATGTATATCTTATATATAGTCAGTAGACACAGGGTAATGTGAGAGCTGACCAGAAGTTATTAATGCAATGCTAAGAACAAATCAACAACAACAAGATACTGTATATAATAAGCATATAAATAAATCACAAGTTTAAAAAGCTACTAAGTAAAATGAAGTTATTTGCAGTGCAACCTTGATGTGCAATTTTATGTGTGGCAAAGTGACAACAGTGCAAATAGTGTCAATTAATAGTATTAATTGTGCAAAAAACTTGTGTTACTGTATTATATACTAGAAAATAGAAATGAACCCCAGCGTAGGACATATTCCACTTTAGGCTTGTTAATGAGTAGCATTGGTTAGTAAAAATAAAATATACAGAAGATATATACAATTTTATTGTATTAAAGGGTCATTTGCATCTCAAACTGTTTCTTCAAAATCCTAAATTGCTGCTATTAACTACTCACACTTTTTTTCTTCATCTTCTTAGTTTGCAAATTTAAAGAAACCCTTAAGGGATCTATATAGAGCTCAACAAGCTTAGGTACACCCCCTTCAGGAATACATAACCTTGTTGTTAAGTACCTGTCTTTGAAACACAGCTATCTTGTAACCTTTGATTTGATTCTTGGTAGACAATCTGATGCATTACTAAAAGACAGAATGCATTCTAAAAGGGTTTTAATTAAAACGGAGACTTTTCCCACAAGCATTTTTCCTACAGATCAATTGAAGAAGATTGATGGACTGTCGACTGCACTGGCAAAGTCTAACAATCTACTCATTACATGACTGGAAAATAATGCTGTATTAAATAATAAGAAATGTATAGTTATCTATACCCTACATATTTAAATGATGATTAAAATGTTTTCTAACATAACACATCCAGCCAAAATAAATAAAGCATTCACTAGCAAAAACAGATAACATAAATCATTATTATTTTTTTTATCATGTATTGCAGGAAATATCAATCAGATTGATGTGGAGTTGTTTTTTGATTAAGTTAAAAAATAACCCTCATTTATATAATAATTATTTTATTTAGGATTGAGAATGTATTAAATAAATAAAGAATTGTGCTCAACAATCAGCTTACTTTTTTTTGAAGAATTGCATTTATCTGTTTTTGCAAATGAACTTTTTAAATGCATAAAATTTTTATTTTTAATATACAACATTTTCTCAAAATGTTCCTGATCATTTTTAAAAGATATACTTAGTCATTCTAACATTTGAGGAAGAAACATGGCTGACATAGAATTAAAAATGAAAGTAGCACAACCGATTTTATTATTATTATAAATTTTTTTTCCTTTTTTTAAAGCAGAATTTTATATCTGCATCATAGTTATTTCATGCCTTTACAGTACCAAAATTTACTAGTGTTTCGGTTTTATTCACAGTATCATATTTACAATTAGATTCTATTAGATTTTTAGAAATTTGAAATTTAAATGAAACAAATTTCTTATGTTTTTATTTCTGTACAAGCATTTTTTTCTAAAAAAAAAAACCAAACTTTTTTTTATCATTAATTTTTTTGGATTGCTATCATAATTCTTTCCAGAAGTGTGCTTGTATATCAAAACACTCGTTATTTTACTCGTTAAATTATGGAAACTCAGATTTGTTCCACAACCCAAAAATATTAATATAAAAAAATTAACACAAAATAATAATTATGCTTGTCTTTCAAAACGCTTACAAAACGACTTACTCGCAATCCAAGGTTCCACTGTATTAAAAAAAAACTACACTAATAAAAAGATTGATATGAAAAAAGTTTCATATTGTAAACAAAATATCTGATACATTTATAAGTGCTTTAAAAAGTTTTGATTAAATAAAGAAAGTTTCGGTCCTATGGATCTAAGAAAATAAAGCTCAGTTGTCTAAAATGCCTGTCTTCTTTTCTGGTGCTGGAGATCATGAAGGCATAGGATGGTGTTGTTTGACAGCTGTGGAGTACTTTCATTAACCCTTAATATAATGGTTGTGTAATACTTACTGTACATAGTGTATGTTTCAAGTTTAATATCAGACCTGGAATAGAGAAAACATCATGTCCACTCCACAAGCATAAATTATGTAGCTGTTTACCAGTATCCCATTTAACTGATCTTTAGTACGTAAAGTTTAAAAGGCTAATTTTGTTATGGAAATGTTTCAAGTGCGCAATTGCTCTTAAACAGAACAGAACTGTCCTTTGCTTTGAAAAGGTGATTAAAACAGTGCACTGATGATTTTTTTTCTGTAGTTAATTAAAGAAATAATTATTCACTAATGTACATTGCTTTAGTCATATAAGACATGCATGGTTTCTGTGGTTGGCTTTTAGATTTAGCATTGCAACTGCAAGACTAATATTCAACATTTTAGTGTCGATATCTGTGAACGTTAATAAATGTAATAAATAAAATGTAATCAATTGTGCTGCATTAGCAGTCTGCTTGTGCACATTAATAAGGTTGCTCCAGATCAGCTCTCATATTCTGTGCACTTCACTGCTACTTTCACTTTGCAGCTATAGCACATTATAAATGATAATTCAGTAATTATACAGCAAATTGTTTCCAGTAAAGAATGGAAATAAGGAAGAAACCTATTTAAGTATATTTCAGACTTGTGGAAAACACTGAAGATGTTTTTTCCCTGTGTTCTTCCCCAATAAGTTCTAAATGTGGGACTGAATGATTACTTTTACAGTCAGCAGTTATCCTACATTGCTCAGTGCTGTTACCCAGTTGCCATAGAAAAAGTGGCGTGTTTGTGGCCTTACACAAAAATGCTGAAGACAGGCTAACGATTGTGAATATTTTTTTTTGCAGTGCTGCACTCAGAGAAGGTGTTTCACAATGCTGCCAAACGGAATGACACGGGAAAGATGCTGGAGCTTATTAGGAAAGGGGTAGACATCAAAGTTAAAAATAAAGTAAGTGTCTTGCAACCAAGAAAGCTGTTTAATTTCAAATCGATTCAGTTTTATTTATATAGCACTTTTAACAATGGTCATAGTTGCATGGCAGGTTTACGTAATAAAAGATTTATGGAAATGAGCTATATAAATCATAATTAAGTTTGTTCTTGGTGAGCAAGCCGAGGGTGACGGTGATAAGGAAAAACTTCCTGAGATGACAGTAGGAAGAAACCTTCACATGAACCAGACTTAACAGGAAACCCATCATCATTTGGGTGGTATTAGATAGCAGAGATTTATTTGCAGTCATACTGTGTGTTAGGAGTTTAGAAGTTGAGTATAACAGGAAGTGTTTAAGTTAATGTAAAGTCCACTTTTGTTATTAAAGTGTCAGGTAAAAAACTTATTTATAGGAATCCTACTTGTTTATAGGAATTTCAGTCCTGAACTATTGACTAAAACTATCTGCCATCAGAGAACAGCTGTCTGCATCAGCGTACAAGACCATCTTCATGGTCACGCCATGCAAAGAAAACTTTGGTTTTATACCAAATACATAAGTGAAAATGAAAGACAAAGTCAAAATTGTTTTAAATTTGAAGTCACTTGACTTTCAGCAGTACACAGAAACAAGAGGAAATCCGTTCCCCGGAAAATTGTCTTGCACTCCAGATATTCAAAATGCTTTGTTTTGATCACTTGTACACCAGGGCAACGGAAACTTTCTCTTTTCTGCACAGGATATGGCCCTTACTTCACCTCATAAAGTGAAGTAAAACCACACCTCTGTAAATATCAGTATAACGTATTGTGGTTTGCCTTGCCTTTGCCAAGAATGTCATCATCTAGAATGTTTTGTTAACAGTCCATTCCTAGGTCAATGTTTGAGTATCACTGGGATTAAAAGAACATCTTTCAGTTTCACCAGTGTCGTTTTCTTATGTGCAGGAAGACAGGAAGGCACTGCACTGGGCTGCAGGTGCAGGCAGTGAAGATGCTCTGCGTTTGTTGCTCGAGCACGACACTGAGCTGGATGATGTTGACAGCGTATGTATGATAATCTGTGTTTTCATTGAGCAAATATTAACTAAATTTTAGATACATTTAAAATAAAATAAAAATGAATAAATTAATTAATGAATTAATAAAAAAAACTAAAAAGCTACATTTACTGATAAGGGAAAACAAAAGATCTGTAACCTTAGATTCTACGCTAATGATGCAATTGCCTCTCTATGAGACACCTGGTCTGCCATGACACTCATGCAGAACTAAACACACATACATACAATGGTTTATGGACAAGAGTGTTTACTCTCTTTATGGATAGCTTCTTGCAGGGAGGCACAATTTTGCTAGCTGTGTAGGAGGAACAGGCAACACCAGGTTAAATATTATGCAAGATTTACACAAGAGCTTAACCTACTGCTTTGCTCAGGAATAATTGTGGTGAGTTACATATAGGAAAGTCACCAGATTGCAACCCAACCGAGCACATATTAGAGATTTTGAGCAGTTTTTAGACACCAAATCATGGAATCCTCTGCTTGGAAGATTGGTGTACAATTCTAGAGATTTGTAAAAACTATATGAATATTTCTTTTACTATCCTAAAATCTTACTAAACCTTTTTTTAAGACAGGAGTATCGCTGATTTGCTCAAAGTTGTCAGCATGCAAAGTGCAGGTGTTTAAATGTTTCCGTTTCCTGCTTAGATGCCTGCCTCAACAGACTGTCTGTGTTCGTTTTCCAGTTTGGAATGAGCGCACTGCTGTTGGCAGCGTGGTTTGGTCACCTTAAAATATTGCAGATCCTTGTATCATCTGGTGCAAAACTCAACTGTGAAAACAAAGTAAGGCACACACTGTGATCTGATGGGGGCAGGTGGAACCCTTAGTGTTCCTGTGGGAAAAATAGACCACTTACAGTAAATGCTTAAATGAAAGACCTATTTGTAAAACCTGAGATATGTTTACATTGAAATACCTAATTGTGGTGTGCTTAGTGACTCTTGTGCTGTTCGCTAGTTGGTAGTTAAAATGTATTGTGGGTAACATAAGAAAAAGTCAGCCAAAGTAAAAACAGGCCGAATTGTTTATGCAAGTTGGAGACCGGCATTATTGCACAACCCAAGCAATGTAAACCACCTTATTTGAGGTATGTAGAGGTAGATAAATAAATGGTGACTGCTGATACAGATTATTTCAACAACCATGACATATTATACTCATTATGTAGTGAAATTATGATTGGTCTGTTTATAAAAGGTAAAACGATTGCAGGGAAAACAAGTAAATCCTCAGCTCCATGTATGGAAGGATTGGTGCTGAAGTCTGTGAACTAACAACTTTTGGAAGAATCTGAAATTAAACTTCTGTTCACTGATGTAATTCTGCTCCTCAGAATGGCTTAAATCTTTTGCACTGTGCTGCTCAGCGAGGTCATATCCGTATTCTGGAGTATATCATGGAAGATCTGGAGGATGTACGACTTGACAGAACTGACAAGGTGATGATCCACATTATACTATCCTGTCTTCCCACGTGGCTGTGCGATTAGCATATGCTCTTTTTTTTTGGCATTGCACTAAACTTACAACCTTTGCAGTGGTGTTATGATGGATTGTGTGAGATGGGAGATATGAGAATATGCAAAACATGAACTCAAAAGTGGTTCCCACCAGATGGTATTATCACTTTGTTTTTAATCTGCAATTAACATGTTAATGGAATAAATGACAACTCGGCCTGCTGTTAAATGAAAAGAATTCGTGATTATAATCTTGTCTGGTGCCATTACCACCATGACTCAGTTTGTTAGTAATAGGAAGGCCTTTACTTTCTTTATATTTCATTAGTTTGCAAAACATACATTTATATTAATTAAAGAATGATAATGCAATATGTTTAAAGTAATACTTATTATATTAATATTTTTCTATTTATGAGTAAGGTTTTTTGCAGAAGCTAAAAACAGCCATTTTCTTATCAGACTCTCTTTTTACCTCTCTCTTAAGCTTAATAAGACAAAGGTAGTTTTGTCATGCAGTTTATCATGTTACCAAGAAACTCTTCCACCAAAAAAGTTTATATGGTGCTTAACATGAAGTTTCAGTTCTACCTCTGAGTGTTATAAAGCGCCTACACAGCCCAAAAGATACAACGTAAAACACCTTCCATACAAAACGTTAGAATAAAAACAATAACGGATTAAAGGAAGTGCATTAATATAAACCTCCAATCTTCCTTGCAATGACTGTTTTACTCAATTGCTGTTATAGAAATATAATTAGCACCTTGTGATCAGGAAAAAAGATCAAGAATTCAACTGCATGGGCAACAAATATATATAATAGATTTTTTTCCTAAAATTATATAGGAAAGACTTTAAAGTATAAGCTTGTTCTACATAAGCATAGACAAATAAGTTCTTTTAAAAAAATTCAAATAAGATTTTGTTTAATATTGTAAAAATCCGATGTTTTCTTGACTTAGTTGACTGAAATACCTAAAAGCGTACTATACAATAATGTTTTAATTAAAAGTTATGCAATATTAAGGCTTATAGATGACTAACTCAATATAATTTCAATAATAATTACAGTATAAAAGAGTTAAACTTTTTGAGTTAAACAGTTGCCTGTTATGCCATTTATTAGGAATTAGTGCATGCTCTCCTATCCTACCCTGTGTCCCAGTTGTTCTGTGTGTCAGTCAGGTAAGACAGCATTTCATCTGGCAGCGGAACATGGACAGTTGGAGGTTGCAGAGTATCTTATTGGCATGGGTTGCGCTCATGACCTCAAGGACAAGGTAAGACACAGTAGGAATATTTCAGCCCCATTGCTCCTCTAATTAAAGTCCTTCTGGCTCCTGGAAGCAGGCCAGGCATTAGAAATTATGAACAGGGAACAATCTTTTTTTTTTTTAAATTAGGCTCCTCATGCACAACCATACCAACACTACCACCCATATACTCTTAGCTCTAATAGATCTATTAGCTCTAATGCCTGGCTGTTAGCCTTGCAGAATTGTGCATTATCTGTTGTGCTAATATTGTGGTTTACTTTGTATGCAGGAGGAGAACACAGCACTCCATCTGGCTGCGAAACACGGCCATGAAGAGGTTCTCCAGAAGATTCTGGAAACAGGGGAGAACATCAATGAGAAGAATATTGTAAGCAAGAACTTTCTTCCACAGCTCACATGTTGTGAAAGGCTGCTTTATAACTCTGTTTTATCCACACTGCATTGTGACCTATGGTATACATATTTTAAATGTTGTTTTCTGACAGGATGGTCTGACTGCTTTACACTTGTCTGTGGATGGAGGGCATTATAACTGTGTCAAGCTGCTGCTTGAGGCTCACTGCAATGTAAATGAACTTACAAATGTATGTAAAATTATTCATCAATGTGTGATTGTTGTCTTTTAATTGATTTAATAATTTGAGCGCATGCTGAATTATGAATTATGGTTATGATTTTTCCAGGTGTATTATTTTATTTAACCGTTTCTGTTGTTTTTATTATATCTTTTATGTTGTATTATTTTTCACACCACCTTAACCTCTGATTTCATTGTAGACTGGAGCTAGAGTGTTTTTCAGTCCCTGGAAAAATTTTTGGTTAGTTAGGTGATTAAGTGCACGGACAGGCTTTTATGTTTCTTGTTTAGTAATTTATTTAAAATCTTAGTATCTTAGTGATATAACCTCAAATGAACAACAATATATAACTTTTTTTCAACATGCAATTATTTATTTTACAAAAATGAAACCAAAAAGAAAAACATGTTGGCAATACTAGGTATTCAAGACAGTGCAATGCTCATAAAATACGAAGGGAAATAAAGTACAGTACAGTACAGTTTGTTTGGAAGGATTGCCAGGAGAAAGCCTCTTCTGTTTAAAAAGAACGTGGAAGCACAACTGATTTTAGCAAAACTGCATCTGAACGAACCACAAAGCTTTTAGACAAAGTCCCATGAACAGAAGAGATCAAAGTAGTGTTGTTTGGCCTTAATGCCCATTGTCATGTTTAGGGAAACCAAACAGCATTTCAGCAGAAACACCTCAGACCCAGTGTCAAGCATGGTGGTGGTGGTGTGATGATTAGGGCTTGTTTTGCAGCCACAGGACCTAGGCACTGATAATGTCATGCAGGAAATGGTTTCTTCACGTTATTGGTGCTAAAGATCGATCTACAATGTATTGAATAATGATGGTACTTAGTATTGCCCACATGTGTTTTCTTTTTTGGCTTCATTTTTGTGAAATAAATAATGGCACGGTGAGAAAAGTTATATGTTCATCTGAGGCAGAATATTTGCCTAATATTAAGATCTGCTATGATTAGATCATTTTTATTATGTTTTTACACGACAATACATATAATTAAAAAAGGTGGTATATTCAGTATGTGAGCCTTGTTATAAATTTATTAGCCATGTATTTACATTTGCCTTCCATCACTCTATAAGATGAATATGACGGCTCTTCACGTTGCAGTCCAGCATGGATTAGAAAAAGAGGTCAGGTTGCTTGTGGAGGCCAGAGTAAATGTGGACTCAGTAGACACTGTAAGTACTAGCACTAGCCAGCTCATAGTTTCCTAACCCAGTCCTTGGGTCTCCAGTATGTTGTTAATCTGTCTAACATTTTCTGTATTGAAGAATATTGTTTTGTTATTAAACAATTTTGGGGTAAATGCTATCGAATAATGATGATAAGTGCTATAAAAATTATTCCATGCAATCTCATCATAGTGTTTTAAATGTACAGAAGTGTTAGCCATTTTATGGAAATGTAATGTACTATATATAAAATTCTTTTAATCAAGCAATAGACGGTTAAATTTTATTAAGAGGTAAAACTAAAATATTAAGGGATATTAAAAGGGCCATAACTAGAGAAGTACACATATTGATTATTGTAGAGGTGTTGGTAATATGCTGCCCAGAATTTATTAATAAATCATTAAGTTTCACATACTTTGGGTCTCTGTGAAATGAGAGGTTATTTAAGTCTCCTGTTATATAATTTACAAACAGACTCTGATATATTATTCCTTATTAGAATCATACCACCGCACTACACTTGGCAGTGTTCAACAATTACCCAGAGATTGTTAAAATACTAATTGATGCAGAATGTGACTTGGATGCTTTAGATGGGGTAAGTACACATTTTAATCTGTAGTTATATATAATCTTTAAAGATAACTATAATGTAATTAAATAATATAAAAAATATATAAATATAATTCAGTTAGTGTTTTACACTGTGGTGGAGTATACTCACAGCATTTGTTACATTTTTAAACAGCGGCTTCAAACAGCCCTGCACATAGCAGCAGAACATGGACGCCAAAACATAGCTGAGCTTATCCTTATTGCTGGGGTCAATCTCAGACTTCTTGACAAGGTACAGCTCCCAGGGCCACGATTATACCACAATAGTTTAATGGTACCTAAATGTACTACACTGCGCATTTGATTAATTAAATAAGCACATCTTTGTCTCACCATATGCAGCAGGGAAAGACATCACTGGATATTGCGGCCAGAGGCAATCATGTGAACGTGGTCGATATGATTATTAAAGCCGATAGATTTTACAAATGGGAACAGGTAAGGCCATTGAATCATGATTATTAAAATGTGAGCTCTTATTATAATTTCTATTTCACAGACTAGCAAATCCTTAGATATACAAGAGCGGTCTCGGTTTTGCAGGACAATGTGACCTGCTCTGACTCGTTAGTGGGAAGGAATGTGACCTTCAGACAAGACCATCAGCAGGAGACCCAGCACATTCGCTCCATCTTATGGAAGTTAGCCACAAAAAACCTGAAAGCTGGGGAGTGGAAAACACTGGCGCAGCACTGGCACTTCACAGACGCACACATTCGAGCCATAGAACATGAATGGACAGGTACAGCAATTCTAAAATGATATGATATTACACATTAGTATATTGAAGTGGTTTAGTATTACCCTGCAATACCGAGAAGTGCAGTTATACAAGTCTTTACTACCTTGAAATGCATCATGTTACCCTTTACTACTTTGAAACTTTATGTATACAGAGTGGGTAGTACTGGGCCCTTTATTCAGACTATGCAAATCACCAGCATCCAGGTCATGCACCTGAGATTTCTATATTTTCTAAAAAAGGATTCTTTAATAGCGCCTATAACACTTCCATCAAAAACATTAAATAAAAAAAATAATATATATATATATATTTATGCTACTTAACTGTACAAGCTGCAAGACCTCAATAAAAAGAAAACCCTGATGTGATACTTGAAAATATTTACCAGTATATTGTTGTTTAAATTATCCTGGATGTAATTATCTCATTCATAATTGAAGATTTTTTATGGATTTCACCTTCATTATTTGGCAGTCTGTAGAATAGCACTTCATCCAGCATAATGAATTAGAACTACAACAGCAGAACGTTTGAAGCTTTATAAAGTTGAAGGTAGGAGTGTCTAGACAGGCCATTTAAACATTTATTTTCATTAGTTGTGTGCGCAATTAGTCTAGCCATGACATACTAAAAGGTACTTTTACCTAAATAATAGTCTTGAGTTGTAAACTTTATACCTTAAATTTAATGAATGTGCCTAAAACATTTTTTGTGGATGTTGTAAGTGTGTCTATGTGATAGTGGTTGCTGTGTGTGCACTTTTAAGGTACTAAAAGCTATAGGGACCATGGGCATCGTATGTTGCTGATCTGGCTGCATGGTGTGTTGATTGCTGGGGAAAACCCCATTAAAAGCTTATACGAAGGACTCATGGGAATCTCAATGGTGGATCTTGCAGGTGAGAAAGTAAATGGGAATTCTGAAGCATACTACAGTGCTGTAAAATAAATATTTGCCCCTCTCTCTGTGCTTATGTGTCACACCGGAGGGATCATCCTGGGGATGGGTCACTTATGCCCTTAAATGATTAATGAAGAATAATGTTTTCATAAATTTATAGAAAATTATGTTTGTATATATAATTTAAAGAATTACAATCATACAGTTTGACAAATAAATGATAATAGATCCAGAAGAAGGCAAATATATTTGTATAGCACAGTACACTGTAAGCAATGGACATATTAAAAATCACTGTATGCATCAGAAAATCATATCAGAAAATAATGCATCAGGAGGAATACGGGTTGGATATAATTTTGTCTCGGGGCATTATCTCAGTCTGGTATTGCTGCTTTATTTTAAATACACTGAACAAAAATATAAACGCAACACTTTTATTTTTGCTCCCATTTTTCATGAGCTAAACTCAAAG
>JAOVVA010000004.1:8282358-8295524 GCA_028565275.1 Leiocassis micropogon | reverse complement strand
GATCTTTGAGTTTAGCTCATGAAAAATGGGAGCAAAAATAAAAGTGTTGCGTTTATATTTTTGTTCAGTGTATTTTTGTCCCCTCCAGTTGCATGGGAGAGAGGTAATAAATGTTCTTATGAACATGAATGTAACCCTACTTGAACTCAGAATTGAACAAAGTAAATTGAATGATTTGTGCATTGCTGTTTTAATTAATATGAGTTTGAGAACCTTTTTTTGCTTTCTTCCCGCAGAGAGTATGCGACAACAGGCCAATGCTGACCCTTACACTCATAAGAAGTGTGCAACAATGTGAAAAAATTGTCTCAAGAGGAAATTTCATTTTTCAGCAGCTGATCCAAGATGACATATAGGTCAAGAGATTATTATGCAATAAAATATAAACACAGTCCCAAACAACAAGGGCTACTATAGTACCATCTGTTGATTCCTGTGACAATTAACCACAAAAGGCATTTTAGTTTTATGCAAAAACATAGAATACTGTGAAGCGACAAATCCAAATCCACATCCAAATTAATGGGTAAATATCTTGAATGCAGCTTGTCTGATGTTCCTCAGGTCTATACTCCCAATCTTTAGTCTTACTTACATCTATTTTCTATTTTCGTCTTTTTAGATGAAAGAAAACAAGAAAGTTACGAACTTGGTATTTTAGATAAAGCTCCCGCAGTATATGGAAGTCTTTCCAAACTACACCTCCATTTTCAAACAAAAATTACAGATCAAAAAGGGTAACATGGTAATAAATTTTGCCTATAATTAAAAATGTCAGCCAGTACAACAGTATTTACTTTTATATAATGTCACAAATGAAAAAGTAGCTACATAATACAGTATTGGAGACAAACTGGAGCTTGTCAACTTCACTTAAGACTCCAGGGATATGAGGCTACAGTTATATGCACTGTATTATAAAAATTTAATGTTATTATCATCCATCTGTTTTTATACGCTGCATTGCTGGTATACTACATTCACATTTGGCAGACACTCTTATCCAGAGTGACTTACATTTTTATCTCAATATACATCTAAGCATTTAAAGGTTAAGGGCCTAGCTCAAGGGCCCAATAGGGAAAACTTGGTGGTTGTGGAATTTGAATCTGGGACCTTACATACTATAGTCCAATGCCTTAACCCCTGAGCTACTCTGACAATCTGTCAAACAAATGTTATCATTAAAATCAGCAACTTGCACAGCACTCTTTAGTTGTTCCAGTCTCCTAAACTTGCTTTGGCCAGTGGTTTTCACTCATTAGGAAAGACTAAATGGAATTAGCAACATAGGCATATTCATAGAAAATTACCTAATATTCCCAGAACCTGCAAATATAGTTATTTGTCAAGGCTTTTCCAGAACATTATCCAAAAGGTTCCCAGAACCTCCAGAAAGCTGGACAGTTGAACCAAAAATCATAACGTTCTAAGAAGAATTTTGGTAACCTAAAATTTTTACAATTGGGGACAATTGTTGTGAAAAATGGAAATAGATACTAAGAGTCACAAATTCTTGACATTTTCCAGTTTATAGCTGACCACATGGACAAAGCCTTCTGGAGAAAGGTGTTGACAAGTGTTATGTTCGGAGAAGTAAATGTAAAGCATTCAATAATAAGAGCACTGCATCAACTGTCAAGCGTGGTGGTGGTAGCATCACACTTTGTGGCTACCTTGCTCCTAATAATGGATAATGGATCAAACTAAGTAATCCATAAGGACAATCATTCAATCACACAACAAGGCTGGTTGTGGAATTGATAAAGCAGGATACCTTTAAGCTTTTGGAAGTTTAACACTATTTAAAAATGTATTGACCATGCTTAAAAGTCAGGTCTGTGGCAGTAAACAAACACATTTATTTGAACTCTATAAATTCTGCAGGAAAGAGTGGTCAAATATCCATGCACAATAATGCCAAAAGCTTGTTGATGGCTACCAAATGCAAAGAAAGTTTTCTTCTATTAGAAAAGTATTTTGTATAATCATTCTGCTCGAGAAAAAGTTAAGAAATAAATACAGTAGAACCTTAGATTGTGAGTAAAGATGAGCAAAATTTTCAAATAAGTTTTAACTTGATAAACGAGCAAGGTCTTGACATACGAATAGTATGCATGCACTTTGTCTGCCGAGCGTCACATGATCACAGCTGAGCCAATGATTCTTCTCTCTCTCGTGCTGCGGGATTGTATACACAAACACACTAACTGAAACACTGCTCTGTCTGGATTCTTTTCAAAGGTGAAGTGCAGGTTTTATTTTACATTTTGTATTAATTATTTTTGAGTATGAATAATTTTGGAATGTGGAATGAATCATCTGTCTTTCCATTATTTCTTATAGGGAAATTCTTTTTAATATACGAGTGCTTTGCTTTACAAACACACTTCCTGAACGAATTATGCGCGCAATCTAATGTTGTAAATTGTAAGCCCAATATTATTGTGACATTCATTTTTGAGGAGTATGTAAACCTTTGATCGTAACTGTATATTTAGATAATGTACGTATGAACATATTTGAAATAGCACTACGTTTTAAATCAAGTAGATTCTCTGCTTACATGTGCACAATGCATGTTTATATTACATATTGTAGTATGAAAAGTATTTCTAGCTTTTAATGATGTCAGGTCTTGCCTTTAACTGTGACTTTGCTTTTAAACTGTTGATGCATGCATATGCATACATAGAACGAAAAGGTTTTAACAGCTTAAATGTTTAATTAGAAATTTAAGGCTACAATCAGGATATTTTGGAAAAAAGGCTCATCCTTAAACTATTTCATATGTGGATGTAATATTTGGTTATGTTTGATGCCAAGCAAAATTTCTTATAAAGCATTTATTAAATATCTTTCTTTTTTTTAAATAATGAACAATACTCAGGTAACAGTTTCACTCCTATTAAGGTCCTGATTGCAGCTTTAAAATGCATTTTGGTAACGGTTTTTATTATTATAATAGTAAGTATTGAATAATATAGATAAATAAATGTTAAAACCTAAAGAATGTCTAATTCATTATTTATTTAAATTAAATTTATACACATAGTAAATGGTATAGCAATACAGCTGTAACGTGTACAGTTTTAACTACATTTTGTCTTTTAATTTGGTACAGGAAGTAAGCTAGAGGCTCTGCTTCAAGATAAAGCAGAATGACCTTGTGCTCTTCTTGTGAGTATCAGACATCCTAAAAAAAAGACTTGAGCCATGTGAAGCACAGAGTATAGTGCGCTGTAGCAGAAGAGCCACAGTGAAAACTCAGAGCTGAAAACACTAAACCTGAGCAAGAGCTATCCAATTACTGGGATTTAAACTCTGCTTTTGATTATTAGTAAAGAGAACCTTAATGCTTTGCCTCCACTTTCATTTAAATCATCCATTTGGGAGAAGATCAGTTTTAGAGGCTATAAGCATAAGTTTAATTTTATTTCATAATCTGTATTTTTAGTCAGACAAATACATCAACCTTTTAAGGAAACAGAATTTGACCAACTTGAAATCTTTAGCTAATAAACTATTAATCTATTAACTATTAAATTTAAGTATGAACAAATTTAGTAAAAGTATTCTAGTTAAATTATCTAGTTATTTTATCATACAGTTCTGTATTACCAAAATCTTATTAATAAAATACTGAGTGTAATGTTAAATCCTGGACATGTAATCTTTACATGAAGAAAAAAAAATCCTCTATTCTCTTTACACTCATTTCTTTGTTTAAAGATGACTGAATTAGGATGCATTGAAACACAGTTAAAAACATTTCTAGTTAAAAACTTCCTACACTCTAAGCACCTTAAGTCACTGACTTACAAACCCAACCTGATGTCCTGTGACTCAATTAATTTTCTTTCTCTAGTTAATGCTTATACACATACAAATGAAAACAATGTTCACAGTGAGTTAAAGCCATGCTCATCATGATTAAGCAAAGATGAAGTCAGATCATAACAGATAGTTTTAATCCTGTATAAATAACTTAAAGAACTTTTTAGAAAATCCATTATATTTTCCCACAAATGTAGTGGATCAGTTGTTAATTTAACACTTTAATTGAAAGCTTAATATAGCTACTCAGTAATTGAAATCTATTATTGATATCTAAAATATAAGCACTTCCACATGCACAATGTAACAAGAACTCAGGTCTGAGACTGAACAGCTGTGTGGCCACTTTTTGAAACTATTTGGAAAAAGTCTAAAATTTGCTAGATGGTGTAAAGATTGTACATTAGAGCAATGGAAAAAGGTCAAAAGGTCAGATGAGTCCGATTTGACCATATTCCCACACAATAGGCATGCCAGGGTAAGAAGAGAAGCGCATGAAGTGGCGCATCGATCATTCATAGTGCAAGCCTCTGGAAGCGTTACAATCCGGGGTTGTTTCTGATGGTCAGGTATGGGCTCAGAATAGTTACATGGTAAGCTGAATGACCAAGCTATCCCATTGATGCCTTTTTCGCCTTTAGTTTACATTACGGCATATTGTGTGCCGTAATGTAAGCTAAAGGCGGTCAAATGACTTTTTAGAGGGTAAGACTTTTTTTGGCCAGGCAGTGTATGTGCCCAAATCCACAAGCACTTGCTTTAAAAAAAAAAAACGTATGCTATATGACTGTTATATATGTTATTTAGTATTATCATAGATATTTCTCTCTAATAAAACTTTAACAAGAATGTAGCATAACTATAGTGACAATGATGGCAATTCACATTAAGAGAGAAAAAAGGCAAAAGAAAATTATAGTAGTTCCAAACAGCTGTCTCAATCATGTTAAAAAGTGTTCTACACAGTAAAGATTGTTTCATTATAGATTACAGGAATTGACATTGACAGTCACAAATATCTGGTTTGGGTCTGATTGAGATGTGTACAGGAAAATTTATTTAAGACAAGCGTCTATGCTTCGCCCACATTAATTTTCCAGGTCCAGTGCAAAACAGGAATAAGAAAATACAGAGCACGTCCTGGCTAATTACATAAATACTGTATATTTTTCCTGCTAATTATTCCTTTAAATGATTTTCTAGTGAAACATCAATGACTGAGCTGAGGCTGGAACATTTTTTTACTTAATACACATATCTTCATCCTTCCACATCTGTGACATTTGTATGCTCTACTTTTAATCAGTGCATGAGTTACAGTAACAAAACAAAAGCGGAAAAAGAACAACATGAAACGCAAGACTAATCAAATATGGGGTAAAAGGCAACCAGTTCAAAATGGCATCCTGTGAAATAATACCCAGTACTCTGTTTTAAATTATTTACAGTAATAATACATATCAAAATATTGTATCTGGAAAGTAAAAATAGGCTCTTTTAGTTCATCATTTCGATTGAATCCATTGTAGAAAAAAATGTGAGGCGAAAAAGGAGGGTTTTTTTCCCCCGCCATGTGATGAGTAGCACTGAATTAGAAAGTCCAAGCTTATGAAATTGGCTCAGTGTAGGCTGCGGGTCAGGGAGGGGAGGAAGATAGGAGTCTTCTTATGATTCATCACCGCTCTCTCTATGGTTATTTAGATTGCCCTTTTGGACCTCAAGCTCTTCTGCACTAACCATAGCAGGGTTGATGGCAGCGTATCTCGTCCCATGGAACTGTCGCAGATGTATCTGGAGAGCCAAACAATGCAGGGAGATGATAAGAATATGGAAATCCGGACATACTCACATTTTGATTTTGCATTAAACAAATTACTTACTTGGATGTAAAGATTAACTTCAGCGCTCCGACAAAGATAAGGGAAGTTGCCGCCGGTTTTGAGGTGAGCCCTTCTGGCATTAGGGTATAATTTATACATTTCCTCCTTCGCTTCGTTTGATAGTGCACTTTGATCAAATACCTGAAAAATATAACAGCATGAGGTGACGCATACAAACAATGGCGTATAATGCTAAAGCGACGATGTGCCTCTGATGTGCAGAGGTAATTAAAAGGGGTTAAAGCCTACATCCATAATGGTAACTGAAACATCCTTTATTTTGTGAGGCTCGACGTAGGAGTTCTGGCAGTTCAGCGTGAGCCGGGACGCCAGTTCACTCTGGTTCAGGCTCTCTAGCTAAAAATACACACAAACACAGCACTTTGTTATCAGCTAGGAACAGAGCATCAAGTATTTGCATTAAGCATTTAAACAGTATTAAATAGTATCTGTCTCTTCACCTTAAAGATCAAGATGCACCTTTCTCTAGAACAAGCGCAACATTTTCATACTAATACAATTTTATTAAACATATTAGAATTCACTTTAAATGCTGCAAATTAATGTTGATCAGCTAATCCGTCAGGAATATGGATTTAATTACCATGACCTTATTAATCAGACAACTCAAAATATCAAATTAAATGTGATAAACCAGTCCACATCCTGCATACAAATTAATAAATATTTCTGTCTCTTTCTCTCATAACTTCGGGAAGCTGTGCGCACAAACAGTATAAAAAATTAATAAATAAATATATAAGAGCATGTCCTGGATCAAGTGATATTTTATTAGCCAGTGAATAATAATGGGATAAATACAGGTTAGGTCAGAATCTCAGCAGATGTCCAGCCTTTCAAAAAAAAAGCCTCAGAAATTAAGTTTAACTGAAAACAGATTTTTTCCCCTTTTTTAACAGATTTTCATATAGTAATCCACAAATTACACACAAGTATTTATTTAAAAACAGACTGTCTAGAGGCTTTCCACTGCTATCTAAATGATATGCACAGTCCACTCCAAAACTATAAGAACAGCAAGGCCATTTTTTTTTCTTTTTGTTGCTATACACAGAGTTCATATGGGTTTGAGGTCAAAAGGTGAGCACAAAACAATAGAGCAAAATATCAGCTCAGGGTTAAACAACTTTAAAAATGTGTGAATTCAAACGAAAGGCGTCATAAGTTATCCAAAAATATTGGAACATGTACAGTAACTGAAAGGGTGCCTTTTTGTTCAGGTCCACCAAGATAGAAAACTGTAGATGGTGGCAAACAAACAATCACTCTCTGACATGCCCAACAACCTTTAAAGGGCAGGAGTGAAAGTATTAAAATCTACTGTACAAATATAGGTCTTACTGAAATTCGCAAAGAAATACTGAAGTTCTAGAACCAAGATTAACCCCTACCACAGTGATCAAAAAAATGCAAAATGTGGAGAAAGTACGTATCTGATCAAGATGATTGATCATGGTGAAGGTAGTGTCATGGCTTGGACTTGCATGCCTGCTTCTGAAACTTGCTCGTTAATCTCAATGATGAAGAATAAAGTCTTTACAGAAAAAATATCTTTACTGATTTAGTCACAAATGTTGAATCTAATTGGGAGAAACTTCATCATTCAGTGAGAAAATTACCCAAAACAAACTGCCAATATAAAATGACTTCATCAGGGGAAAAGGGGAAGTTTTTACACTGACCAAGTTAATCACCATTAAACCTATTGAGATTTCACCTCACCTCCTGAAGCAGAGACTGAATGTAGAAACCTCCCAATACAAACAACAAGCAAGAGAACCTACAGTACAAGCCTGGAAAAACATCACAAAAGAAAAATGTGACAAATGCTGTTGTCAATGTGTGATAAAGTTGGTGAAATTTTAAATGCTATTTACTTTATGACTATCTGTTCCAACACTTTTGCTTATACAACAATCAGACGGTCCCCAAAAGATGTAATGCTCCAAGTTGTTTAACAGAAATAAATATCAGGAAATAAAATCTTAAAGTCTTTTAATCCTAAACCCAAATGTCTTCAGTGTACAGCAAAAACAAAAGAATTGGCCTGACTGTTCCAATACTTTCGAAGGAGACGAAATGTCTCCTTGAAATCTCTTCACAGCCCCACAGAACTGGAACTACCAGGACAAAATAATTCATAAAATGTTAATGACTCACTCTGTCCACCATAAAGTCAATGGCATCTGCCATTTTGGGGTCAACAGGTCCTTTGGAAAAATTTCCAAGAACAATCTTCTTAAGCATAAAGGCTGGCATCAACCAGAAACTGAAGGGAAAATATAATTGAATGTGAATAAATATAATTTCAGAGAAAGAATTATACACAAAAAAAAGTGTAGTACCTGTTAGCGGTCCATGTTTGGTTAAAAATAGACGTATCGCTGAATGAATTGCACAGGATTAGAGAATGCACTCGAGGTGATTTGTGTGTGACCTCTGCGAATTTCTGAGCTAGAAATCCTCCCAAAGAAGCGCCGAACAGATGCACCTAGTTGAAAAAAAAAAAAAGTACTTTGTTTTTGTAAAATGAGGTTTTTTGAAGAAACTATTGGAAAAAAAGGGAAAACTGGACAAACTTTGTCTAGTTGCAAGTGGTCTAGAAGTTTCTTAAATCCATCACAAAATTCCAAAAGATCCCAATAGACTGGGTACTGGAGCTGCAGCAGAAATATGACAAGTTATAAGATGTAACTTAGTTGATGTCATGAATTTTAAAAGGAAGTAAAATTAGGGGTGTTAATGATCTATGATACATGATACATAGCAATACATTAAAGCAGTGTGTGCCTTCATTGAAATTGTGGGAAGAAGGTAACTGTCATTAAGTGGAGCACAGAATGTCTGAAATGATAAAGTTTACCACTAAACATACATTTCTTCATTACTCGTTTCACATTATTTAGAAAATGTATTAAATCTATTCTGGCTTTTGTGGCTATGGGTTCATTTATGCCCAGGTGTTTCCTGTATTACTTCTTCTTTTCTCTTTAATCACTTGACGCATACAGTACAACAGCCAAACACTTACAGCACTCTGACAACTCATTATTTAAATCCTCCTTCTCAGAAGTTTACCTTTAAAAAGAGACATTAAACTGTGTTTGATGTCTTCAAGTATTAAACCTATGTTTCAAGAAAGAAACTAACTAACTAAAATAATAAGACTTAATCTTAAACATGTCACGTTTTCACACTGATGCGGCAGACATAAAAACGGCCATTATTGTGGACCTTACCGAAATGACACGATAGCCCCAGCCTGTAAGAGCCAGCACTTGCTGGAAGAAAACTTCAGCCGTGCCACTGACGGGAGGAAGAAAGATGATCGGGCACCTGATGCTTTTCGGCCCAGCGTCATACAGAGACCAGACTTTGCTGTCGTCATCATCTACAATAATCTAAAAGCAACAACATGACAAAGTCACAGAATCACAAGGCCATCACATGATACAATTTATTACCAAATGTGACTTAAGATGCTATGGAGAAAAGATCATGAAGTAATATCTGTAATAAAAAATTAAAATAATACAAAAGTAAATAATCAAACCAGACAAACTGAGAAAGTTTTAATAAATAAGGATTAGCTTACTCTTTTCAGGGGAACCGAGCTTCGAAACCAGTTGTAGTCAGGAGACATTCTTATCTCCTCCATCTCTAGCAGAAACAAAACAACTACTAAGGTTAGGGAGAAAGGCTACTTTTATGAGCTTTTCAGAAACAGAAAGCGTCGGTCTTATACAAGGTCTTATTACAACCTCAACACACACAAACAACTTTTTTGCATTAATGATCCTGAAGAGTGGACGAGTAGCAAATAAACTTAACATTTTCACTCAGGCTCAGTAGACTCAAGCCTAAACTATTTAATACCAAATCTACACCCTGGGAAGTGCACTCTGTATTAAAAATATTATATTCATATTAATTCACATGAATCACTTTTACCCCAGTACACAGAAACCCACACCCTCATTCACCATATTGTCATTTATTGTAAATAGGCCACTTATGCACTCGTTTAGTTGCTAAGTTCATTTCATTGGCTTTGTACATGTACTTTGCACGATGACAATAAAGTTTAATCTAATCCCATCTCATCTAATTTAAGTAAGAACGATTTAGGATTCCGTCTTATGTTTACAAGCACTTTTTATTTATTTATTTATTTAACAAAGAATTCAATGCACGCAAACCAAACACTTAACCCCACAAAAACAAACAAACAGAGAATACCACCACTTCAGAGCGAATAAAAGCAAAGCCGATCAGTTAGTCTAACACCAAAACTATAATAACTGTATGCTTAATTCCCAGGCGCTTTTTTCAATCAACGTTAGCAAGTTAACGATTAGTTTAAACTCAGTTAAGTGAACAACCCAGGTAACTAACCCAACAACCACCTTCCTGGTAAAAAGTCAGTAATAATCGTAGCAATATATATATATATTGAGAATGTATCTACCTTTTGGTGAAAATTGTCATCCACGGATTAGCAACATGTTTAGCTTTTCTTTTGCAGTCATATGACAGTTGACTTCCGCATCTTGGGGGGGGGGCGGGGGGGCGGACTGCTGTGCGCATGCGCGGATGTCTTATCTACAGTGCGCGTGCTCCGGGTGATAAAAAAAAAGAAAAGAATTGATATTATGTTGGTGTTATAAAGTTTATAAACATTTTTATTCTATTCTTATTTTAGATTTTTATTCTTTTACTGGAAATTTTTTCTCATTGGTCGTATTATTTTCCTTGAGATATTAAAAAATGTTGTAGAAAATGCCTCAGGTCTTTTTTGACTGATCATTATCAGTTTGTAGATGTAAATAGTTCTGTTTTAGGTCCACTGCTACTGTCTCTCCATACTTCTTCTTGGCAAAATAATTCATAAGCATATTGTTAGGTTTAAATGAAGAAGAGTAGTGTCCGAGTGTCCAAGTTTTAAGCTAAGAGCCATTTGGATGTATATTCATCTAGGTACAGGATATAGAAGGTGTTACCACATAAGACATCAGGAAGCACAGTGAGGGGGCTGTTCTCAGGGCACAGGAATCTTCTTATTAAATTACAATATCATACAATATTATAAAACCTTACAATGCCCCCTAAATTCTAACAGAATTTACTACATTTTGTCAATACAAATGACAATAAATGAACAGTCAGGCATTGGCATAGAAGAGATTTACAAAATCAAATTTTAAAAATGTAACTAATCAAAACCCTGTGCCTGTGTAAAAAATGAGAAGATATGCCCCCTTTTGTGGTGTCTTCATGACGCATGTGGTTCGATTAATCTACAAGAACTGATAATGAACTTCTTCTCTGTGAGTGTAATATTTAACTCTAGAGACCGAGCCCTGAACTCCAAACCTCCGTTTAAGAATTCAGCAGGCCATCTTCAGTCCTTCTGGTCTTTTATCAATAGATGCCATTCAAAACCAGCCAATCATAACTCAATACAATCTATAATGTGTGTACAATTCTGCCATGTGTGTTTTCATATTAATACAGTAGTGTTTACTAAATGTGTATGTGGGAAGGTGAGAAAAAAAATCAGTGTCCAAAACTCATCCAAGCTAATCTCTTCTTCGACCCAGATACTTTACGTATAGTAGAGAGTCAGTTGAAGCCCAGAAGAGAGGTTATCATAACTTCATTATGGGCCCGTGCCTTCAATCCTTCACTACAGAATATATGCATCAGCATATGAATAAGTAAGATCTTAGATTAGAGTTACATATGGATGGTTTAGGGACATCTCTGATGAATTGTGCCAGAATTCCTCCTTGTTTGATGCTGCTATGAGAAAGCCTTTGGTTAGATATAAACAACATTCATAAATTTTATTGGACACAGTAAAGTCAAACATCAGCTGCTCCAATGGAATTTCTGTAAGTGAAATAAAAGAGAAGGTTGTTTAATGGCATCTCACATTGTAACGATTTGTTATGTGGCCTGCTTCCTTCCAGTGTACTTTTACCTGTTGAGGAAATTAGGATTCAATCTTAAATCTTTAAAATTTGTCTGTAAAAGCAATATAGCTATGTGTAAACAGGAGTACAGTCATATACAACATGGAAGACATAAATCTTTGTCACATACAATCTGTACAAATGTTGGTCATGTTAGGTGTGTTAGTTTGAATATTAGTTGAAGTCAGTCAGTTCTTTGTCTGTGTCATGAGTGCATATCGCTCTGTCATGAGCTCCCAAGCTGAGGCTTGTGCTTAATTTGGAGCAGCGGAGCTCAACGCTGCATAATTTGGTATCCAACTTGTGCCAATAGTTGGTTATTTCTCAATCATGATTTAATCTATTTGCTTACTTATTTTTGTTACTGCATTCATTATATTGGGTGCACAAATGTAATCATTTCATAAGCATGCTTTGATTGTTGGTGAATTGAAGTGTATCAGAGTTAGGTGGACACCTCAAGATGGTCAGTTTGATTATGGACACTTTAAGCTTGTTTTACCCATTTACTTAAATCAGGCGAATACTTTCATTTAATGAAATTATTGCAGAATATAAAAATATATATATTTTAAAATACTGTAATTTACACAGCATACCTTGTTCCTGAGAAATGCTCAGAAAATGGATCTTAGCCTTACATTAAGTCTGTGTCCTCTGACCAAGGTGGGGATTTACATATTTATCCAAAACATTTTAAATTCAAATGCAAATTTAAAATGCAACTACCGTGAATTAACGAGGCATTCAGCAAACCCTATACATTCTACCTTGATCCTAAGAACTCCGCTCAGGAAAATGAGCCTTGGATGGGACGGGCTGAGCTTGCACACACCAGTAAGTGTATAACTGCAACTGCACGCCGCTCCCTGTTCCAAAGAAACTCTAAAGAATGTGGATATTTTAATTAATTTCTATTTGTTACCCACGCATGCACAAAAAATGACAAATAGCTTTAAATGGTTGAGTACATTCACCACATATGCCCACTTAAATTACCGAAGGGAATTTAATTTAATTCGACTTTCCTATGAAAGAGAACGGAAACTAATAAATGCAACTTCTTTAATTTCAGGTATAGCAGATAAACAAAAATATTGATCTATCATTATTATTATTATTATTATTATTATTATTAATAATGTATTTATTCGTTTTCATGTTTTTTTTGTTTTTTATTGAAGATTAGAATCTATAAAACCTAAAAACAAATTAAAATGTTATGTGGCTAGACTTTAGTTGGGTCTAGTGTTGCTCAATTTAGATGGTGGTGTTCAATCGAGAACTTGTTTAAAAACTGTTAAAATGTACACAAAACTGTTAAAAATCTTCTTTCTGCTTGTACTCCATCTCTTATGGAATATGGAACTCCAAAATGTTCAAAATTAAATAAATAAATAGGACATGATGAAATAAATAACTCTATGAATAAATAAGACACAGATATGTAATA
>JAOVVA010000004.1:8242758-8275891 GCA_028565275.1 Leiocassis micropogon | reverse complement strand
TGCTGTGTGATTGGCTCTTAGATTAATCCATATCGAGCAAAAAATGTCTAGAGCTTATCATCGTTATTAAAATAAAACAAATCGCGATTCGATATGATCTCGTTTATCGGCCCAGGCCTAGTTGCAGCCCTAGAAATTACTGCACTTTATATATGTGGTTCACATCAGTTCAAGCGAACCCTTCAGAAAATGGGTATATCTGTGTCAAAGTCCGTAATCAAGAGAAGTCTTCACCAGAGTAAAGGCAGATTATTTAACAAAAGATTTAAACCATTGAGCCTCCAAAACAGGAAGAGCAAATAAAAGTTTACAAAAAAATATATAAAAATAAAACATTTTAAAGAGCATGTAGGATTTAGGATCAATGGACTTGATGGACAGACAAAAATTAACTTGTACCCTAATGTTATGAAGAAGGACATGCTTGTGATCTACAGCCTTAAAACAACTGTATTAGGTAGCCAATTAGCCTCATCATTTACCTTGGCAGTAAAGTCCGTAGCTGTGGTTAGAACATTAAAAAAATTCACTTCGTAGTGCATCTGTAATAAAATAATAAATAAATACTTTCAAGCTTTTTGGTCAATTAGAACATTACATAAAACATAGAGGCCACACATCATTAATCATCATTTATTATTATTATTATTAGTAGTAGTAGTAGTATTATTGGTTTAGCTTCAGTTTGTTAGCTTATTGAACGCAGGCTATTTATGTAGCACATAGTTTTAGTTATTAAAATCCAATTTAATCAGTGTTTGATGTTTGCATCCCTAGTAGGTCCAGCTTTCTTGGCTTCCATTTAAATTTGAATGTGAATGTTAATATACCCGGGTGGAGTCACGGGTAACCTCTAGTTTCTTCTAAAATATTTGTGTGCTACTCTAAGCATAAATTCCAATGTTCTCTTTTTCAGCCTCAACTAGATTCGTCAAATGTGAAAAATGTCACCACTTTTTCGTGGTGCTCTCCGAAACAGACACTAAGAAGAGTCTGAATAAAGACCCTGAATCAGCTGCTGAAGCTGTAAAGCTGGCCTTCCAACAGAAACCCCCACCACCCCCAAAGAAGGTACTGTGCATCATGTTGATGTCTATTATTAGCGTTAGTATTATTCCTGTTTGAGAACCTGAACACTACTTCACCTTATGTTACTTTCAACAAATGAAGAAGGAGCAGGGCCTTCTTTGGGGGTGGTGGGGGCTTATTGCATTTTTCAGACAAATAACTGAAGACGTGCTTAAAAGTGCCTATTTCCATCTCTTCAATTAGATCTATGCCTATCTCGACAAATATGTTGTGGGTCAGGCCCATGCAAAGAAGGTGCTGTCGGTGGCTGTGTACAACCACTACAAGCGCATTTATAACAACATGCCAGGTGGCACTAGACAGCACCAGGCGGAGGTGGAGAAACAGGCCTCTCTCACACCCCGAGGTTTGTACCACTTATCTGTTTTATATTGCAGAGGGATTTGTAAAGCGTACATGTGAAGGTTTAAATTTAGTTTAATGCCTAGGTCTTTCCATTCTCAAGTAATGAACATTAACATGTAATCACTTCTTTTTTAGAAAGAGCCAGTTGGTGCATTTATTAATATTAAGATGGAGATTTTCAGTAATGGGACATGACAGACAAAGTGCTGTCACAGTGCTCTGTAAAGGGAAGCTTTATCTAAATTCTTTTTGCATGGATGTGTCCTAGTTTTCGCTGCTAGATTGTGCAACATTTAGTATAGTTCATAATCTAAGCATATACTGGCTGAGTTCAACCAGATGCCACCTTCCGATTTTTGTCATCAGGCAGATAACAAGTGTAATAGTGTCGTTTATATGCTGAGAACAATCAATCACCACATGTTTAATTAACATAACTTGTCTAATAACATTCTTGCTTGCTCATTAAATCAGGGGTTCCCAAACTAAAGGTCATGCCAAGACCTTTGATATCTTCAAATCAAAAACTTGATATCATCAAATGGAGATGTCCCTTTTGTTTTATTCATTTGTTTTCTTCATATAATTGTACAAGTTAATATTAGAAATATTCCTATGAAAAACTACTTTTTTGTAGTAAAAAAATTCCAATGACAACAGCCACAGCGACAATGTCCACAGTCTGTTTAATGTCCGTGCACTTAAGTTTGTCTAGATTTGACTAGATTGTTTAATTTGGAAACCTGACAAACCTGATCAGGTGAATATGTGAACATTAAGTAATAAGCCAGGTCTTTGCCTTGTTTTGGGTCATATCACATGACTTGTTTTTTCCAGCATTTTTCAGTAACAGCACATTCCATCATTGTTTAATGCATTGGGTATCATTCAAGGCGATGGCAGATATGAGGTGTGGCATTTTAAACACAACTCTCTGACATTTCCAAATGTTATATATGCTGAAATGATTTGGCCCAAAAGTTTGGAAGCCTCTGTTTTACTTACGTTTCTAATCATATTTTCTGCTTTCTTTTTTTCATTGTAGGAATTAGGCCCTGACTGAAATGAGAATTTGTACAAAAACTTATTAATAGCAGCTTTAAAGAGTACAATAACAGATAATATTAAACAGTAAGATGTAATGTGGTCAGAAAAAAAATGGCTAAATGAAGGGTATACAATTGTAAAAATTGTAAACATCATAATACACAAAAACAGACTCAAAAAACAAACTTTTGTCTTTTAAAATCTAATTAAAATAATTTTGCTTAGTGGGTCTCTTATTTGTTTTTAAGAATGCAAATTTAAAAATCCAGTGATGCTATAATTCAACAGGAGTCCCAAAGAGCATAACTTTACTGTGTAAATTAATTATATGCAGACTAAAAACAAACTCACTTGCTAAATGCTGCTGTGAATGAGGATTAATATGAGGATTAGGATTTTATCGGCCAGGTTGTAAATCAGTCAGGCTCTAATAGGAACCATGACTGCATGTTTGTTATTTGGCATTTGTACAATTCAAAAGTTGTTTTAAAAACTTTAACTGCCAAAGAAAACCTTGGAAATGCTCAGAGTAACGTGTGCATGATAGTAGTGATATGTTTGTACATCTCCTACTTTTTCTGTAGAGCTAGAGCTAAGACGTCGGGAGGATGAGTACAGATTCACAAGTAAGTGTCTTGTTAATGCCTACAACCTTCATGATTTCTCCATTTGTTTTCTTTAATTCAGGTTTATAATTGTAAATCTTCAGGCAGACCAAATCCTTACATTTTCTGTTCTAATAATTTGATTCACATCATGAACTGCTTTATTGTACAAATGCCAAACTCTCTGTATTATTATTATTATTATTATTAGTAGTAGTAGTAGTAGTAGTAGTATTAAGATTATTATTATTTTTTGTTGTTGCTGCTGCTGATCCGTGTAATGGTGTTAGAGAGGAGAGTGGGGTCACATTCTGGGCCATTCATGTAACTGCGTTATAGAAGCAGGGGAAATTCCAGTGAGCTGTGTGATTGTGATTCAGTTGAGAAATTTCAGAAAATTTATGAGTAATCAGAGTGTACAGTGATTTCATGTCATGTCACTTGTAATCATTACACATTTCTTCATCTTTTCGCTTGTTCGTTGATCATCTTTTTTCCACTTCCACACTGGTCATTTATACTAAGTTCACACTGTGTGTTTACTGAGCATGTTGCTACAGAAAATCCATCTAGCTCCCAAACTGTAAGGGCTTAATGAACGAGTCAGGAATAGTGAAAAAATAAAATAAAATAACTCCAGTCTAATAAACCACTCCCTTCAGTGTTCCTTCAGAAGCTCCATCCCCAAACTTATGAACGCACATTGCCAAAGCAGTGAACAACTGGGCAAGCTGAACGATATTAATAGAAAAACATCACTGCAAGAATGGCCCCCGTTGCTGATTAGCTGGACTAGTGTTTGGTGCACAGTGTGTACCACTTGGTATGTTTTCTCTTTACAGAGCCAGGGCTGTGTATGAACGCTAGATTTTTTTTTTTTTTTTCAGCTCACACATGAAATTTAATAGAGTATAAGGACATAATTGCTGATTTTGACTAAGTGTATTTGATTATAATGGCTGACTCAGGTAGCATAGATTTTTTTTTTCTTTTTTTTTGTATATATATAACTATATATGTTTGTTCTGTGTTTTTTTTTGTGTGTGTGTGATAATTATTGCAGAGCTGCTGCAGATTGCAGGGATCAGCCCCCATGGTAATGCTTTAGGCGCATCCATGCAGCAACAGGTGAACCAGCAGGCCCCTCAGGAAAGTAGAGGAGGAGATGTGCTTGACTCCCCTCACACTGACATCAAGCTGGAGAAGAGCAACATTGTATTGCTAGGCCCCACAGGCTCTGGTATGTCACCTTATACGTTCCATGGAACCTAGCGTTGGAAAGAGGGGCCATGTCTTCTACACATGCTTGACAGGCACAGAGGCGACACCTCTTAGACTGAGATTGACAGGCTCTTACATCAAAATTGGCAGGCACAGCGCCAAAGGAGAAATTGTACATTAATAATAAATAGTGCTGTGCATGTGACATGGTGCTTTCTCTATAGATATGTATCATATACAGTGCTGCTTGAAAGTATGTGAACCCCTCGAGCAGTTTAGATGTTTCTGTTGTTTTACCATGATTTTCTTATTTTATCATCACCAGTTTTTTTGTACGAAATGTCAGATATATGTTTATCAATTGCATGTTTAGTTGCATTGTTTAGTGGGACTAAACGAGCTACATGAAACATGGACCAAAAACTACATGAAACATGGACTTAGTGTATGTGCAAAAGTAAGTGAACCCCCAGCTGCGCTGGTTAAGTCAAGCAGGTAACAAACTCAGGTGAAACACATATGGGTGCTTAATTAATCATTTAAGCACACCAATGAAATGAGACATCCTTGGGAAAGGGTTCTGCGTGCACTAATTAAAGGAGAGAGGAAACCAACCAAACCACTGTGGTCCCGCACAAATCAACAATGCCAAGAGCAAAGGAGATATCCAAGGATATGAAGAAGAGGGTAGTGACAGCCCATCAGTCTGGGAAGGGCTATAAGACCATCCCCAAAAGATTCCAGCTTCATCCATCCACTGTACGACAGATAATTTACAAATGGAGGACCTTCAACATGACAGCAACTTTGCCTAGAAGTGGACGCCCATCAAAATATCACCCAGAAGCACCAGAAAATAATAAATCAGGTAAAGGCCAACCCACACATCACCTCTAGAGAGTTGCAGACCTCTCTGGCAGCATCTGGGACAAATGTGCATGGGTCTACAATCAGATGAAAATTGAATAGCCATGACATTCATGGGAGGGTTGCTAGAAGGAAGCCTCTGCTCTCAGAAGAGAACAAAGCTGCCCATTTCACTTTACCAGAGGGCACTTGGACAAACCAGAGGCCTTCTGGAAGTCCATTCTCTGGACAGACGAGTCCAAAATAGAATTATTTGGTCACAAGCAAAACCGACATGTTTGGAGAAAAGCCAACACGGCATATGAAGAAAAGAACCTCCTCCCAAACGTGAATGGTATGGTGGTGGAAATGTGAAGGTCTGGGGCTGCTTTTCTGCTTCTGGATCTGGACGACTCCATATTATCCAAGGAACCATGAATTCTTCGGCATATCAACAAATTCTTGACCAGAATCTCCTGCCCTCAGTCAGGGAGTTGAAGCTGGGACAAAAATGGATTATGCAACAGGACAATGACCCAAAGCATTCTAGCAAAACTACAAAGGAATGGCTTCAGCGAAAGAGGGTTCACACTCTGGATTGGCCCAGTCAAAGTCCGGACTTTAACCCAATTGAAATCTTGTGGTGAGACCTGAAGAAGTTGGTACATGCCAAATTTTCCTGCAACCTCTCTCAACTGGCTGAGGTCTGCAGGGAGGAGTGGGCAAAAATCCCCATAAGCAGATGTGAGAGACTTGTTAGTGGTTACAGGAGACGTTTAGTTGAAGTAATGGCTGCAAAAGGAGGAGCCACAAGCTACTAAAACAAGGGTTCACATACTTTTGCACATGTGAAATTTTCAGTTTTTGTGAAATGAACCGCCTTTGTTGAATTAAATAATGAAAAAAATATCTCTCTTTTTGTGTGTGTGCCCATTATTTGGAAGGTATGCTTTACACATTGGGATTTGGATGTATGTGTAATAAGGTTCTTTTAATGTTTTTTACAAAAACAATGACTGGCAGAAAAAAACTGCCACAAAAACTTTCAAGCAGCACTGTATAGCCGGGACTGGGGTACTGATTAAAATGTCTGAATAAAGGTCACTTATAGGCCATGCTGTGCGGGTGTGTAATTACAGCCTGTGTGCTTGATCAGTATGTTAAGAGACTGTATGCTGTCTACACAGTTTTCAACATGCAATTTCAACATGTATAAAATGAGAGGCAACAATTTGTGAAATCGTTGGTGTCCATATTGCAGGTAAAACTCTTTTGGCCCAAACTCTGGCCAAGTGCCTGGACGTCCCTTTTGCGATCTGTGACTGCACTACCCTCACGCAGGCTGGCTATGTGGGCGAGGACATTGAGTCGGTTATTGCCAAGCTGCTGCAGGATGCCAACTACGTTATCGAGAAGGCTCAGCAGGGTAAGAAGAATAAAATCCTATTACTGAAATATTCTGTGTGTTTTTGTAGGATGAAACAATGTGTGGGTGGTATTGTGAGCTAAGTTTCGAATTTCTTTTTTTTTTTTTTTTTTCCCCCCATAGGCATTGTTTTCTTGGATGAAGTTGACAAAATTGGCAGTGTGCCTGGGATACATCAGTTGAGAGACGTGGGTGGAGAAGGTGTGCAGCAGGTCAGTGATGAAAAATGCAGTGCTTCAGTGATGATCACTTGCTACACCAGATTATAAGTCAGATGTGACTCTAGTTCAGTCAAAGTGGCGTTTACAGTAGTTTTTGCCATAGCAACCATCATACTGCTATTAGAAAGACATATTTTGGTGTTAAAATGTCAGTAATGTGTAATATGTTCAGTATAAGAGATAAATAATATATAATACTGCAGCTTCTTGTTGTGCCTTATTTTGATAGGGATTGCTCAAACTCCTAGAAGGCACTATTGTGAACGTTCCTGAAAAAAACACCAGGAAGCTGAGAGGAGAGACTGTACAAGTTGACACTACGAACATCTTATTCGTAGCGTCTGGTGCTTTCAATGGACTGGATCGTATAATCAGCAGAAGAAAAAATGAGAAGGTTTGTGTTTCAAAGTAATAGTTTCCCTGCTTTTGTTTGAAGAACCAGATTTGGTCCACATCAACCATGGACCATACTGGAACATAGTTGTTTATTGGAAGCCAGTATTTAAGCTCTAACTGTACGGTGTACATTAACATCATGTTGATGTCTATATTCATGTTGTTAGTACCTGGGCTTCGGAGCACCATCTAGCCTGGGGAAAGGACGGAGGGCAGCAGCCGCAGCCGATGTGGCTCACATGACTGGTGGAGAGGTGGATGCCGTGGCTGAGATCGAAGAGAAGGACCGACTCCTGAAGCACGTTGAGGCACGTGATCTGATAGAGTTCGGAATGATACCCGAGTTTGTGGGTAGACTGCCCGTGGTGGTGCCGCTTCACAGCTTGGATGAGGACACGCTTGTCCGCATCCTGACTGAACCTCGCAACGCTGTGGTGCCCCAGTACCAGGCCCTCTTCGGCATGGACAAGGTACTGGGCCAATACACACTCTTGTTTTTTTTTGTTTTTTTTATTCGGATTTACATAGCAGCAGTTATTATTTTTGACATATGTTCACCTTCTCATGTTTAGTTTATAGATCAAAAATGTCTAAGAGAAGCCTGCGTTGTAAAATTTATATTTAAAATATTTATCAGCATATTATTAGTATATATTTTTTATTATTAATTCAATCAAAATCATTTACATGTTTCTTGTCTCGAAATTAAATGGAAGAAATCCTCCTCCAAATGGAAGAAATACTTCTCTAATGTCTTTCCTTCCAGTGTGACCTCTCCGTGACCCCTAACGCTCTGCGGGCTATCTCTAGAATGGCGCTTGAACGGAAGACAGGAGCCCGAGGTCTTCGGTCGATAATGGTGAGCGCTTGTGTTTGTCTGCCTGGTTGATGTGTCCTCCTTCATACTCTCTTGTGTTGTTAATGGTGGTGGTGGTGTTGTCTTTCTACAGGAGAAGCTGCTACTGGACCCCATGTTTGAAGTCCCTCACTCGGACATTGTAGCCGTGGAAATAAACGAGGATGTGGTAATGGGAAAAACATCGCCTCAGTATGTAAGGTGAGAGTTCACCAGGAGCAGAAAATTCTCCTGAATCTAAGACATTAAATGTCACATATGTTTTGAAGGTATTTATTTGCATGTGCAGTCCTTTTGAAGAAGATTCATTTCCTCTTTATGGAGTTCTTTTTTGCTTTGTCATGTTTAAGGAAGAAACTAAGAGCACATGGAAGTTGAAAATTAACTTTGTGATCATGCGAACAATCCATACTTGTCTGGACTAATGTACTGTTGGATTTACTGTAATTGCTACTTTTCAAGAAAATAACTAAATATTAGTACATGGTAGTTATTTCAGATTAACAAAAAATGGATGACCAGGCAAATAATGGATAAGGTAATCAGACCCTTTTTCCAGATTTGTGCAAGTCAGATTGAAGCTGTGCCCATAAGTTTTTTTTTGCGCCCTTTTTTTTTCCTTCATTTTTTGGTCTCAGTACACTACACAGCTTGGTCTCATACGCACTACCACAACAGATTTGAAATGAAGGGATTTAACAAAAAAAATCTGCTCTTTACAGAAATTTTCACAGGCTTAAAATAATCAGACAAAATAACTTAATCACAGGAATAAAACACGTTATTGTGTTAACAGACTCTATAATGAACTGTTTAATATTGTGGAACATACGCAAGACAGGTTTAGTTTCTGTTATCGTTTATGTTAACACTAATTCCTTCTTCAGTTCCTCTTTCTTTTTTTTTGTCTTGAAGTTAACCCTAGAATGACTTAAATATAAACATTGTCGTGTAAATGTTACACTTTTTCTGGGGAATGCTTTTCACATAAAACATTGTTATATCGGTGATTGTACAGTTTTCTTTGTTGAAAACAAAATGCAACACATTCCAGCTGTGCAAAAGTCTTGCTCCACCCTTTATTTCTTCATATTAAATGAAATGAAATAAAATGAAATGTATTTGGAACAAATGTTTTCCTGAGACAGGCTGCAAAGTGCTTAAAGATACAATTGACAAAGTGGTTGTTAATGTAACAAACTCAGCAGCAACCTCATTTCTCCTTTTATCTGCATCACCAGTATACTAATCACCGGCCTGATTATCTGTACCTGTTTCTCACTGGTTCATGCCTCAAGGCTATAGGTCACTATAGCTAAAAAAACAAAAAACAGTCCTCTAAAACTGCTCAGGTACAGGGACTGGAGTGAAAATGTGTGGAAAAACTTTCCAACAATGAAAGCCAAAAAGTCATTCAGGAAGCCTGAAGAATTATTCCTCGAGCCTCCATTAAAAATACAAAGTCTGTCTCTTTGGAAGTAAAATATGAAGAAATGAGTGGTGGCTCAAGACTTTTGCACAGCACTGCATTGCTAACAATCCATTTATTACTTGTGACAAACTGCTGGGGCTGTGGTTATAGAAAATTAATCAACACATTCCAGCTATTCAGAATGGAGAATTCTGCTGAGAATGCAGTCTATTTTTGTTTTCATCCTTTTTAAAGAAGCAGACATTCAGTAGCAGACATTCAGTGTTGTTGTTTTTTTTTTCCTCCTCCCGACAGAGCCCCGGCTAAAGAGACACCAGAGGAGGAGTACGACTCAGGAATGGAAGAAGAGAACTGGACCAGGTTGCAGGTTGATGCAGCCAAGAATTAGTACAATCAATATAATGATGTTTAAATTTCTTATTTAAGCTCATGATGATGACCCGTTTCAGTCCATTACGTGATTATACAACACTTCAGAGGGCTTGTGTAGAAACAGGAACACAGCCCTCCCTATAAGACCTGTCCTAATGACTTTGTAAGCTGTAAGTTACAGTGTGGTACAGTATGTTGCATATATCCTAAATTTCGTGAAGAAAATTGTTTAAGAGAAATGTACTGAATTATCTACACCTCGGAGAGAGGGATTGTTAATATGAAATGTAAAAAAAAAAAAATTTTACTCCTTAAAAAAAAAAGTTTTTGATTTTTTTTTATGAGGTCTTTTTGAATGCGATAGGGAGATTAAGGTCATAAGTTGGCTTAGAAAGCAAACTTCACATCCAGGCATTTTCCTTCACTGATTAAACACACTGGTCATAATGTCACGTGCAGAAGTGTAATTACAATCGTTATCAGTCGTGGTATTTTAATTCGTTCCATGTTAGTTTAGCTCTTTTGCATCTAAGCAACCCAGATGAGCTTCTTACCAACTCGCCTATCTGATGAGTTTCTACATGTATCTGCCGCAGACACGATTGCTGTTCGAGCTGCTGTATTTTTTGCGCATGGGGTTTCTTTTAATAGCCTGATTTCACTGATAAACAAAAGTCTGAAACTGAACACTGCTGACTTGTTGGTCCTTTGTGAGTTGACATTGAAAATGTCTTCTTGCTACAACACATTACACGGTTGCTCCATTTAAAGTTACTTGCATTCAGTTCTGCTCCAGGAGCAACATACAACTCTCCTTCTTTCTCGTGTAAAAGTTCACAACTCTATTACAGCCTTAAATCGCTTTCTTCCTCTGAACAGTTCGGTGTAGCACCACTCGTTCTGCAATTTTATTAATATATGTGGAATCACTGAGCCGAATAATGTTTTTGTTTTCTGTATGGGCTGCGTAAACTTTTTGTAAATTTCTGCTCATCCTTAACAGCACAGGACATCACTTATTAGTTATATTTCCTAAAATTAGAAAGCCTTTTTCTTTTTTTTTCGTTTTTCCTGTTCAAGCAGCACAAGGTAACACATTTAATCATTTCATGTGTGGAACGGGAAACCATCAGGCGTTCTGGGTGTGTGCCGGTGTAACTTGGCTTTCTCAGTCACGTCCACCTGATAAACAAGGAACAAAGAGCAGCTGTATCAGCTACAAGCACAGTTTGGGTCTAATCCTATTGTTAAACTAATGCTGCAAATCATAGCCTTCATGTGAATTGTTTTATACACCTGATTCCTAATCAGACCTCTTACTCTGAGATGCTTGATTTAAACATGAGGCCAGGCTTCATCAGTCTTTTGTCTTGTTAAATATATGGATCAATAAAACTCCTTGCCTTTCTAATGAGCTCTGGATATATTTCTCCCATATTATTATATTGTATTAATGAATATGTTTTGCACTTCTGTTTAACTGATGTTATAAGAGCTGGTGGAACTGAACAAGACCAGAAAAGACTTGATCAAATCAGGCTCTAGTGTAAGTCTATTAGGATCTAAGATATTCTGCTAAATATATGGTTTAATTCTAATTATGCTGCAGGTTTGTTTTTTGTTTTTTTGACAGTGTTGTTTAACAATCAATAATTTGGAACTATGTAAAGTATACCAAGAGAGTTTTTCATGATGAGAAATCACCTCTTTCAATGTAATGTTGCAACACTTGCCTGTTTGAATTTTCTTATGTTTTATCAAGGAGCATAAACAATGTAAATATGGTTCTCAAATAAAGAAAATAATCAGTTGGTGTTTTGGTAGTCTATCAGCCTGCTCATTAAACACAATTTTGAGAATATTAGTACCAGTGGTAAAGAGGATGATATTCTGTATTATTCATCGTCTATACCGCTTATCTTGGTTACAGGGTTACGGGGGACTTGGAGCCTATCCCAGGAGACTTTGGTCACAAGGCAGGGTACACCCTGGGCAGGATGCCAATCCATCAAGGGCAAACACACACACACACTACAGGCAATGTGAGAATGACAATTAGCTTAATCTGTGAGGAAACCCACGAGGCACAGGGAAAACATGCAAACTCCACACGCACAAACTCAAGGCATCAGGGGTAGCTTAGTGGTTAAGGCATTGGACTACGGTGCGGAATATCCCAGAGTCAAATCCCACAACTGACAAGTTGAGGGGTTTAAAGGCCCTTGAGCAACTGCTCACATGTATAATGAAATACAAATGTAAGTCGCTCTGGATAAGGCCGTCTGCAAAATGCATAAATGTAAAGGTGAGACTCAAACCCTTGACCTAGAGGTGTGAGGCCACAGTGCTAACCACTACACTACCCCCAATGCCGACTCTATTTTATATAGAATAGGGTTATTCTATTGGGAATTATAACAATTAGATAGAAAATTACTTTATTGATCCTGAAGGAAATTTTCAACATCCAGTAGCAAGGATAGTTAAGGCAGTGATGAGGCCAAAAAATTGTTTGGGACCCTGACCAAGATCATGTTGAGGCAAAAAGTATGTTATGTTAGCTTTCGGTTACTATCTCTTATGTTACTGGTCGGTTGTGACCCGTGTCTTAAATCAGCCATAATATACCCTCAAAACAATTATCCAAGTTGTTTTTTACCTCTTGGTTACCTTAATAGGCTTCCTTATCTATAAAAAATATTGCTTTTAATATTTTTGGTGTGGCCCCCTGGGCCTTTCTTTTGACAGCATGCCTCTCGTTTTCAATAAAGAAAAAAGTGTAAAATGAACTTCAAGAGAATTATATAAATAAATAAAAGGTTATGTTACTGGACTATTACTGAGGGGTATTAGGACCTCTTAAATAAATTTGTTTTATTCTTTCTTTATATTAATATTATTTATAGTATCAATGGTGTTACAGAACAATTTTGACTCACATATACAGTATATTTTTTAAAGAACTTTAAAACAAGTACAAAATCAAAAGCAGAACAAGTAATAATATAAAATGTAGATATGTACGGTCAAAAACAACAAGCAATCAAGTAAATCAAACCAATAGAAATCAAGTACTCTTTGTGTTGCTGATGGTGTGGACGGAGTGCTAGGTGAGCTCTATTGCCATCTGATCATGGCTATATATATGCTAATGATACTTTTAATATTATAGTAATATAATATATATATATATATATATATATATATATATATAAAATACTATTAATAGTATGCAATTATTCAATTAAAATTAATACTAGCAAAAGACGTGAGGAATATGAGCCTGAGCGGATGTTGTGGAACCGAATTGCATTGACTCGGTTTCAGAGGGGAACCAATTTCAATCTGTACAGGAAATGTTCCGGTGTGCTGCCTGTGCCGCCTCTCTGCGCATTTCTGCAGCCCAAGGACCCTTTGTTAGCCGATGTGTCTGTTAAGGTGCCTGATTTAAATTTATACTTATACTTAATTTTTAAAGTTATTAAAAAAAAACTTTAAATCAACATGAGTAAAAAAAAATGAACGAATTATTTTCAACTTTTGTTGGACACAAAGACGGCGTTACTTACATAACGTTTTGCATAGTTAGTTATTGTCTCGAGGGTGCAGGATGTATGAGAGATGAGCGATATATTACATGACCCCGGAAGTAGTGGAATTTTAAAGGCTCAGTTTAGAAACGCCGCCGATCTAATAAGAATTTTAAGGAAAGACTCAGGACAGGAGAGCTATCGATATCTGTTTCTTAGATTCACCAATATAATAAATAGAATGTGATACTTTTTTTAAGAAGGGAAGTGTTGATAAAATCCTGATCCATACTCTTTACCAGTTGGTGGCGGTATTGCACCATTTCGTCAAAAAAAAAAAACGAAGAAGAGGAAGAGAAACGCCGCTGTTGTTTGAGGCGCGTGAACATGGATAACCCGCATCAGTGTCGTTACACCGGAGCTTCACAACATCCCCCTGTGCGTGCGCCGAGCCTGGCCCCGAGATCAGACTTTCCCGCGGCACCTCCACCGGAGTCATGGAGTTCTTACCCCCAGCACCAGGCTCACCCGGTTCCACCCGGTCCCTGGCCGTCGTTTCCTCCGGCACCACAGCCGCCCCAGCACGGGTCTCCTCATATTTACCCTCATCCAGCCTTCGACCCCAGCAGACCTCCTCCTGGTTATTTCCATCAATCACCAACACCTTCTTCAAACCTAAAACCTGGACACGCTGAGGATCCACCTCGGTTTCATCCCCCTGAGAATTATCACAGAGGACATTTTGATCGGAGTACCAGCTTTTCAAGTTCTGCTGCTCCACCTTCACCTCTATACCAGCCTGGTTTCCAGTCTAACACCAGCACCACCCTGCCTCACACCTACTCAGCCGACCATCATAATAAACTAAACCATCCATCGCACGCTCCTCCTGATCACAAAATCAATACCCAACCTGGCGAAGATGCTTGGCAGCGAATCCAAGACGAACAGTGGACCGACGCTTTCTTACGCAGAAGAAGAAGAAGAGCAGCACCTTCTCCTCCCAAGCTCTCCCCCCCTAATCAGTCCATCTCTCATTTCAGAGAGAAATTATACACGGCGGTTAAAATGCTCTCGGAGCTCTCTGAGGTGTGCCAGACCTTAAAAAACAACCTCGAGAATGAAAGCGTGTGGACGGACTCGTACGCGAGAGCGGCGGAGCTGAGGCGCAGCCTGGAAGAAAGCCTGAAGATGCTGAAGGATCCGGACAGAGTGGACGTGGTGAAGAAGAAGTTGGCTCGGATCAAGAAGAAGCGAGCACGGCTGCGCAGGAAGAAAGCCGAGCGCGAGGAGGAGAAGCGAGAACAAGAAGCACGAGCTGCAGAGAAGGAGGCGGCGATAGATAAGCGCCTTATGAAGAAGATACAAGAAATCGAAGAGAAGAACAGGGTGAGAGGATTATAATATACACGCTGAAGGGGGCGCTCTAGTTTGGATAACGGCTGTTTGGAGACAGTCCTCAATGCAGGAATTTTTATTTCAATTTTTAGCCCAGGGTTTGGACCCGGGCTTGTTTTTATAAGCCTAACTCTCACAATGCTGTACAATACAAAACAACATGCTTAATACAGTTTATCAGGCAGAAACACACCAATGGGAGTCAGTGATGGATCGTTCATGAACGGTTCGTTCTTTTTGAACGAGTCTTTAAAGTTACTCAGAAAAATAAGTAGTCTCAGAGTGATTCGCTCATTTTCTACTCGATGCGCAAAGCATCGTAAAACCTACGTTAGGTTATGTACAGGAAACAGAAATGAGTAGTTACCTTTCGAGTCTTGTGGTCGGGTTCGTTCTTCCTTTTGTCACGTGACTCTCCTAGACGCCATGCAGTGCATTTACACAGGAAACAGAGTTGAGCGGTTCTTCGCATGAGTCTTCTAGTCTGAGTTATGCGTTCTTTTGTCACGTGACTGCCATAGACGACTCTATGCAGTGCGGTGACTCGGACCAGAAGATATGAGAGGTGAGCTGCTCATTCTGTTTATCATAGGTCCTTAGCTGCATTGCAATATTTTCATTACTGGATTTTGATGAACGAAATTCAAAGAACCGGGTCATTAAAATGATCTTAACCTCCCACCACTAATGTGAGTTGTTGCCAGAATCTGGTATTCTAGCTCAGAATTCACAAACTCAGAGCCCAATCTGGCGAAGATGCTTGGCAGCAAAACCAAGACAAACAGTGGATCGACACTTACTTACGCAGAAGAAGAAAAGCAGCACCTTCTCCTGCCAAGCTCTCCCCCCTAATCAGTCCGTCTCTCATTTTATACACAGCGGTTAAAAGAAGATATTTGGTCACACCTTCTTATTCAATGCTTTTTTTTTTAATATAGTTTTCAGCATTTTAAATTAATACTAAAGACAATGAAAACAAAACATGTTAAACAATCAAGCAACCCACAATATACTGTATATAATTTAAGTATGTATATGTACATGCATAAACGTCTTCTCTAAGAAGTTGTCATCCAGTTGACATGACTCACTTTCCAGATACTGTACTATGGATTTGTACAGTAGTTGTAGTAGCACTAATGAGGCTACTGACTCTGTACTCACTGTTCCTCTACACAGAACAGCTGATGGTCTGAAGCACATGAAGAAAGCAAAAAATGTCAAAGATTAACTCTTGACAAGGCACACCTATCACCTGTAAACCATTCCAGGTGACTGCCTTGTGAATCTAAGGGGAGAATGCCACGAGTGTGCCATTAGCTACTTGGACAATTTTAAATATTTTGGGTTGTTTAAGACCTTTTTTTGTTTACTACACAATCCCATACTTTCATGGTTGGATTTCTTCAGTATTAATGCACAATGTTTAAAGTAATAAAAAAACAGAATGCCGGTAGTGTATGTTCTGAACTCATGACCAGTGCTCCCTACACTCTACTGGTTCCACTGCAACACTGACCATCTTTCTGAGGAATTAAATTAAATCTTCTCAATGTTATCAGCTAAGACCTGATTGTTTTTAAAATGTACTTTTTTTTTTTTTTAACCTAAGCTATGATGTTAATATAATTAATGCTGCCTTACAGCCACTCGTCTAGCAACATCACACAGCCTAATTAACTTGTTGAGTTTGGTGTGTCAGATTTGCTTATGTGGTTTTTGATATTGTATTATATAAGAAAAAAAGCAACAAAGATGAATGTTTACTCTTTTAGGGACACTTGATGATAAATCCATAGAATTGTCTAGCATTTTGAATGGGAAAGCATAGAGCTCTGACCTGACGGTTCTGCTTTCTGTTCAGGAGCGAGAACTGAAGATGGCGGCTGACTCTGTGCTCTCTGAAGTCAGGAAGAAGCAAGCTGATGCCAAGAGAATGCTGGACATCCTCAAAGCTCTGGAGAAGCTTCGGAAACTCCGCAAAGAGGCTGCGTCCAGAAAAGGTGCAGATTTATTTCCTTTTTTTTTTCTTTTCTTTTCTTCCTGCACTCATGCATCACGGTAACCTAGGGATCGAAATTCGACATGAACTATATAATTTGTTCTTGCAATATATACTGTGGTCTCATTACATCATATTTTTGTCAGTACAGAAGTGAGTGGACAGTGTTTCCCCTTGCTAAATCCATCCTCTGTCAGCAGAGGGCACAATCCCCTTTTTATACAATAACAGTCTCCTCTCCAGGTGCCTGCACTTGTCTTTAATTACAGATGTAAATTCTTTTAACCTAATTTATTTTGAGAATTTCATTTATTTTACCTATATCATTTTATATTTATATTGTTATTATTAGAAATGTAATTTTTTGAGAAGTATTATTTGCAATGCACTGACTGGCCACTTCATTAGGTACATTAGGTATTTAACTTTTTAACACAAATATGCAATCCGCCAGTCACATGGCAGCAGCAACCTAATCAACAACCTGTAGACTGGGCAGGACAGACTGCTGAATTTCAAATGCTGAAGAGCAACCTCTAAACACACATCACATAGAACCTTGAAGCAGATCGACTACAGCAGCAGAAGACCACGCTAGGTGAAGCTCCTGTCAGCTAAGAACAGAAAACTGTTGGTATAATTCGCATAGGCTCATCGAAATTGAACAACACGAGATTGAAAAAAACGTTTCATGGTCTGATCAGTCTAGATCTCTGCTGCAGTATTTGGATGGTAGGATCGATTTCGACATAAACATCATTAAAAAGTAAATCATCCTCCCTCGTATCAACAGTTCAGGCTGCTGCTGGTAGTGTAAAGGTGTGGGGGATATTTTATTGGTACGCTTTGGGGCTCTCACTAACTGGGCATTGATTAAATGCCTTTATGGCCACTGGATAACACACCATGTCACAAAGCTAAAATCGTCTCAAACTGATTTCTAGTACTTGACAGTGAGTTAACTGTACTCAAATGGCCTCCACATTCACCAGATCTCAAACCAGTAGAGAACCTTTGGGATGTGCCGGAACATGAGGTTCCCATCACGGATGTCCAGCCGACAAATCTGCAGCAACTGCGTGATGTTAACATGTCAACATGGACCAAAATCTCTAAGAAATGTTTCCAGCACCTTGTAAAATCCATGCCACAAAGAATTAAGGCAGTAATGAAGGCAAAAGAGGGGACCCAGTACTAGTATGGTGTACCTAATAAAGTGGCTAGTGACTGTATGTGGTTGCTGTTTTTTTTTTATTTTTATTATTATTATTAGTGTTATAATCTACTATGTCTACTGCAAGTATACTGCAGTCATACATCATAGTCGCTGAGCTTTAAATGCATATCGTTTTCTATTGCTACCCTTGGCAGAGCAATTGCAGAGTGGAGTTTTATTTACGAGTTATGTCTAATATGTTTTACTATTTTAACTTCCCACTCGCTCATGACCTTTTCCTTTCCAGGCATGTTTCCTGAGAAGGAGAGCGACGAGGTGTTTGAGGGTCACCTAATGCGGCTCAGGACTCTGATCAAGAAACGCACGACTGTTTACGGGGCTGAGGAGAAAGCGCTGAGGGTCATGCTAGAGGGAGAGCAAGAAGAGGAGCGCAAACGTGATTATGAGAAGCGGCAAAAGAAAGAACGAGACAAGCTGCTGCAGAGAAAACGAGAGATAAATATGATGCTATTCGGAGGTAATTACCAGCATAAATTTTGGTTGTGGATTCCGGTAAAAAAATTACACTGTGAAGGTTCTTCCATCATCACAAGCAGGCAGTGTTATTTTGTTAATTATGATGTATAAGGCGAATGATAATGTTTTTAAGACTTTTTTTTACAAATTGATTGCCAAAAAAGAACGTTTGTTTTAGTTTGCTTAGCCGTGTTTGATGGTTCTTATGTGTACTTCCTTATTCCAGCTGAACTGCCTCTTGATCATCCACTCCAGCCGTACCAAGAGTATTACACCCAGGCAGAGAGCTCTCTTCCTGCCCTCATCCAAATAAGGTCAAGAACGTTACAGCAATACTTTTTAAATGTCTTCATCAACCGTTTTATCTGCTCACATCATTAAATGTATGATCAAATGCCTGCAAAATGACCCTGCAAAGATTCATGCTATTAATCAATTACTTTTTTTTACAATTAAGTCTTTGAGATTTTAGTATTTACTCAGCATATTAATAAGAACTTTCAATAACAGACATAGAAAGTGATTTATTATTTTTTTGAATCAATTAATTTATTTGTATTTTACACTAGGAGAGACTGGGATCAGTTTCTTGTTCCTGTAGATCACCCTGATGGTTCCAGCATCCCTCAGGGTTGGGTTCTGCCAGAGCCGCCAGCTGATGACGTCTGGGCTTTTGCTCTGGAGAAATGAGCGTTTAATCAAAGCGCATCGAATTTATTCCTGAACATAACAGACCGATATTTCAATGACTGTGTGTTGGACTATGACTTGTGCAATTTCTGCCAAGTAAAGACAGCTTTTTATTTATTGTACTGTCTAATAAACTATATATAATGACTTGTTTGTGTTGAGTGTGTGGTTTCTTTTGAAAAGCAAAGCAGATGAGTGATCAGTCCAGGAAGTTCTCCAAATTAAGCCACGAACCATGTTGACTAGCAACCATAAACTTGTAATCGCATGTTTAGCTTGGAAATGACAACATCTTTCTCTGGAATGTTTATAGCACTCATGGCTTCTTATCATTACCATGCTGCAAGTTATAGCTTAAAACATGAAAATGCCAAAATGTCTGTTATCTTTTTCTATTTGCTGGTTTTAAATATGCTGTATTTTATATAAATGATTAGAAATGTGCTTGGGTAAACAGCTGAGGACGAGGTTATATGTCAGTGGATTAGTTGAGCAGAGTGTTATCCCTCTAATCAGGCTGATGGTAACATCAGAAACACACCATCAGTTCTCAGACCATACACAAGCTCACGAAACACACAGGTGGGTGATGTGCATGCTGTTTGCTTTGGTGCAACTTTTTAAAGTAAAGGTTTGTTTTGTCTGTTGGTATAGGGCAGTGATGGCTGTAAGATGGTTGTTTGCAGGTTTGTACAAGTATCAGGCCAAAACAATCTTCGACAAGTCTTGACTTTTTGGTATGTGGTTGGTTTAGATAGTTAGTTATTTGTTTGTAATCCTGTCTAGACGCATATCAAAATATGATTTGTCTCCTTAAACGTTGAACAATTAACTTAATAGTGTTCATGATAATTGCTGTCTTAAATAAGAGTAGACACTCTCTACTTTATTAAGTATTAATGAATGAAGTTGTCAGAGCTTGCTGAATTAAACGCGGTGTAGATCCGATTTCAGGTGCAGTTCACTTCTCTAGGCAAACCTGTCATATGTCTTACTGACCAGGTTGGGAGTCTCCTGTTCCTGTTTCTCGAAGTTCAAGGAATTTAGACCACATTGTCTCAATTTGATCCAGACGTGAAATTCTCTCTTTAAGATGAATGGCAATGCCAGGTCTGTCGGATTTTAAAATCGTCTGATTTCTTGAACCTTCCGGCTCTTCCTCATAAACAATTTAAAAGCTGTTACGCAGCATCTGGCCTGGTTTAAAGGTCTAAAAGCATCTGTTTCATCTGGTTTCAAAGCAGCAGCATTGGTTTAAGATCTTGACCTGAACAGATTTCTTATTACTCTGCTATTGGGTTTGTAACGACACTTTGCTGGCCCTGATCATGGTCTGGAGTTGCTGGATGACTAGGTTGAGGACAGAAATAAAGATTTAATCAAGTACAGCATAAGCTACCTTTTGTACACTGATATTTCACATGGGAACTGTTAAAACAAACCTCAGATCAGCATTTATAAGACAAAGTGTGTTACATCGCTTGGTGACTACTGGTCATATGGTGAAGACTGTGTAAGCTCTAATCCTTTAATTCTCTGTTTAAATCCACAAATTTGTAATTAATGCATGCTACCCCGAAACCTGAGTTTCCCCTTTTTCTAAGTAGCAGTTTAAGAGAAGATCTGTTTCAGATGCCTCTGTGGTGCTTTAAGGAAAATCAGTGCCAGTTTATATATTCTCCTGATTTTGTTTGCAGTGAAAAGGAGAATGTCTTGGCTGGATGAAGTGCCCATCAAAATCCTTTCGGGCTCCCTTGGAGAGAGGAAAAAGGAGGTGGAACTTGTCACAGCTCCAGAAATCATTGTGCCAGACTATCTAAAGATCCTCCAGGAAACAGAGGTTGAAGAAGTTTGTTACGTTTAGGATTCCTTTAAATGATCTCTAAAAGGTTTTGGCATGACCTATCTAAGCCGGTTGGATTAGCTGTAAACCACTTGCATTATTTATTTGATGGCTTGGTATGAGATGTAAGCTATTTAAATTTACACAAGCAGCATGACACTGACAGGCTATTTTTGTTATAAAAGGGCTTTCTAAATGCCACAGTTGGATTGTATAACCTCTTGTTTCGTGGCCTGAAGTCTTTGGCCTGCCATCTTCGGCTAAGCCATGCACGGTTTTTATGTAGCTTACTAATATCAAATGAATGATCCTACCCAAATTAGCTACTAGTAATTTACCTGTTACATTTGCAAGTGATTGTTTTTTTTGTACAATATGTATGGAGCCAGTTCCATGCACATATAGCCACAAGGAAGGAATATGCCCTAGGTAAGAAGCCACATACACAACAAAAGACAACATTGCATATCCAGTGCACCTAACCGGCATGTCTGTCAGGAGGGAGAAAACCAGACCTAGAAGAATCCCACAATCCTGCACGCCCGTGCAACTCTAAATGCTAACCCTTTTGCATTGCATTACTTGTTATGATTCTCCGCCTGTTTTTTTTTGTGCAGATTCTTTTCTTGTGCCACATTCTCAAAATGTCACCTAGACCCCCTGCAGAAGCACACGGACTGTCCAGCTCTGCTTATCAGTCTGAATTCAGACTACAGCCATAACACAGTCATATCAATCTTTTAACTAAATTATGTCATCCTTCTGGACTTTAAGATTCAAGGATGTTGTTCTTGGAAACGCTTTTCTGGACTCTGGCTTCACTGTTGGATCAGTGTAATTGAACTAGAACATCTGCTGGCTCCAACAGTTTGCTCCTTTAATTTAATTATCACTAAGAACCAGCAGCATAATGAGCAAACAGATGGATCACTCATCGTGTGCTGATGTGCTGGCAATGCAGTGCATTTTATTTATTTTAGAAGCCTCCTATCAACATGACCGCCAACTTGCTGTTGGCTGATTTGTTGAAATGGAGGTACTGCTGAGAACATGGTTCAAGTTGCTATCATAACAAAAACCTTCAGTTTAAAAAGACTGTTGGCAGACGCCTGTTCTTCATATCGGTTGTGCGTTTTTGGATAAATATCACCAAGACTTCAATTCACATGCTTTGCGATTAATGTGAGTGGCGAGCCAATCACATCTATTATCCGATTTGAAATAAGCTTGTGAGAGCCTTTTAAGGAAAAGACAGTACTGCAACTCCCCTCTCATACTTTCCTTTCTCCATCCAGAACCAACATTTGGTGTCTCTTTATGTTAAAAGGTAATAAAAAGACAAGTCTGTTAAGATTAGCCGGAGATTTGATTTGCCCTTTGAATTACTTTCTTGAGGTTGTTTCAGGCGTCATAGTGATGAAGCCAACGCAAAAATATAGTTGGCGTCCAGTGGGATTCACACTGTATTACATCATGTCTTAGATGCTGTGTTATATACTTTGGCATTTTGACAGAATTCAAACAGGAAATTTCATGAATTGCTTCATTCATTATTTCAAACACTTGGCCCTTCAAGTGTCAGGGCTATTTCAAATATTCTAAGGGTGCGTGGTGACATTTTCGACTATATGCTTTGAGTTTCACTTCTGCTGTATGTCGGGTTATATGAATATTAACCTTAGTTATCACTGATTAAAAGAATAATTCAAGTGATATGCAAAGTTTCCCTGTTTGTCTCTTGTATTGACAGTACACCTTCAGTCTGGAGAATTGGGTTCTGACGGGTATGCAGGGTGGCTATGGTGTGCCGAGTGCACATCACCCCAGTGTAACCCCGAAAGCAGCAACTTGTCCTCCTTACTGGATGCTGTTCAGCAGTCCTCAGCAGAGCAGGCTGGCTGGCCGCTGGAGCAGTGACTTCTGGGAGCCCAATCCTCTGCGACGCAGCCGCAGTCTTAACGCAGCTCACTTCCACGTTATGAATGACACAGTCAAATTCAAAATTTCTGATTCAGACGAGGACGAATCTCCTGATAATGAGGAAGCTTCTTTCGTTAGACCAAAATGTAACAGTTCAGGGTTAAAAAGACAAGAGCTAGATGTGAACCTACCTTCACAGCTGCACTCTGGTATCATACAGCGCTCTTTTCCAAGTTTGAAAGCACGAGAAGAGAAATTATGGAAAATCCAGAACGATGGTGACTCATTTCATGAGCTTTCAGTAAGTCAACATGACTGAGCACACAACAACCATTAAGCAGGCTAGGAACCTGAACCTTCAAACGAGCTTTAATCAAATATCAGCTTGTTTTGAATAGAATTATTACTTTATGTTCACATATATTTGCATAATATCACATTTTCCCCCAGAAAGTTTTCCCATTTTTGCATAAATCGTCATATCAGACACTTTCCTCTGACTCATGCATGCTAAAGCTCTGAGCCTGTAACAGCTTCCCTCATAATGAAAACACTGGCTGCATCATAAGTAGCTTTGACCACCTGTCCCCATATGATTAGGATATTTTAGTCACCAGAATGGCCTTTCAAATAGCCTTGGGTTGAATTGATTTACTGTTAGGATTACCCTTTACACTGTTTGTGTCTAGTAGTGTTAGTTATTAATAGTGCTGACTTTCAGGTGACATTATACTCTCATTCTATCATTGACAACTGCCAGCTATTTTCATTCCTTTATCAATCCACATTTCTTAGCTGTCCCTAAAGATTGATGTGACTAAAAATAAGCAGTGTAAAGACTTTTCCTGGAATCTGCCCAAGTTGGCACAAGTTGGTTTGGATTAGCACATGGAAAGGCAGATTAAATGTCTTTCTCAACATGACTAAGTTTCAAGGACAGTATTAAGGTGATCTATCAACTATCAAGGTTTATGATATCACCTACTGTACATGCTATGCTCTGTACATAGGGGAGTGGATAATATCTATGCAGGTTGTGTTAATGAATAAAATAACAGATCCTTTCCATGAAAGTGGAAAGACAAAATTATTTAATAAATAAATAAATATTTATTCTAGTAATATGCATAAATATAGGCACATTTATTTTGAAATACAACTAGCTAAAGAAATTGCACTTGTGTCACTATACATTTTCTTGGAAACTGTGCAGTGTTTCCTCTTTTCTTCTCTCTTGTGGAAACTGACTTTCCAACCCAATGTTGTTGTTTTCCCTCCAGTCTCCAAGTCTGACCTCTAGTGTGCCCCTGGTCCCCACACGGCCCCTCGGTTCCCATGCGACAGTTCATGACTCGTCTGTGGAACTGCTCTCAGCTCTCAGCCCTGAAGAACGAGAGCTTTTACAGGCTGTGACGCAGCATGGCTACTCATTACGGACAGCCATCGTCGCCCTGCAGAAAACGGGCCACCGGAGCCCAGAGCAGGTCGGTGGTGTCTGAGGAAAACGGTTTATTAAAATTGTTAGAGGATTAACATACAAGAGTTAATTTCAAACTTAGAGCTGAACAACATATTTATACTTGGCATACATATTTTTCTGCTCGAGCATGTATGAATTTGGAATATACCCTCTTTGGTAGGGCAATGCAGTTGCAAGCAGCTTGTGGAAGAATGTTTGGATTGTGCACATCCACAGTACTGATTAATCATACACACTGAGTGGTATGCTTAAATAGTAATGGCACCAATAATACTGTGATATATTAAGTAATATGGTAGGATAATTTTACACAGTTGATTTTTTGGGGATATTGGGGAATGGTTTAAAAAAAAAAAACACGGTCGCCAGTATTCTTCTACTGAGATTAGATTTCCTATTAGGGAATGGACATAGAGAAAGTTTAAGGTTGATGTAAATATCGTGTATAAAAATTTAGACAAAACTCAATAAAATCATAGAAGCTGTATAATAAAAACAGTATGTTAATCCAAAACTCAATGCAGAATTTATATTTGGAATATAATCACCAGTATAAATCATTATTAGGTTTTTAGGGTAAAGTATATATATCTCTGCTCTGTTAGTCATGCTGTTGGGGTTTAAATTAAATTATACAAAATGTCTTTGGGAACACTTTGCATTATAATTTCCCACTATTCCCACTGAGCATCCTTTGTGGTCTTGACAATTTTAACTTCCCCTCAGCAATTACTTTAATCCCAGCTCCAGCAATTATGGAATCAATTATGTTATAAGCAACATTTGAAGAATTATTTGCAAATGTGCACAAGGATAGAAATTCAAGGTATTTCATGCTACATGTTTTGATTATTACAACATTTGAACTCAGACAGATGTACTGCTTTGAAAGAGAGGTATTTATTACACTGTCCTCATTTTGACCCCACTGGATGCATGTTTCCTGTCTGTACATCATATAATACAGACAGAAATGAAATCCGTTGTGAGTGTGAGTAAATCCTCACAATAAAACTTTGAAATTGATTATGTTTTTCTCCTTAATCAATACACCATATGACATCTGTTACCACTGCCAGATGTGTTACTGATGTGCCTACCTGTTCCTTCACTGTGCATTCAAGTGAAACTCCTCTTTTAGAAAACAACATCTGGTTTCATGGTACTTTTAATCTAATTCTCATCATGATAAGTGTATACAAATAGCATACCACAGCAAAATAAATACCATATTTCCCAAAATTTTCCACCACCAGCTGCATTGGGGTATTCTCAGTGTCAACGAGGATGGACTAGAACTGTGGCTTTCTGGTAGCAGAAATGCTTTAGTTAGAGAAGGTTTTTAAAAACAAGCTGTTTTTAATTTCATTTGATCCTTCTGCTGCTTGTGAGGTGCAACTGCATTTAGAATGAAATGTTAATCATTCCCATCCCTTCCACCAACCAACCCCACCCATGTACCGAAACTGCATTGTCGGTTGTGACACAGATATAAGTCCAATCAATTTGCCAGATATGGTAAAGGTTTCTATAAGGAGACATACAGTCCTGTGCAAAGGTCTTGAGCTACCACTCATTTCTTCATATTCAGTTAAATTAAATTTTATTATGTAGATCAAATAAAAAAAATTTAATAAAAATTTTCACTGTAAACTACCTAAAGATACCATTAAAAAAAAAAACAGTAGCAGAACCTCATTTTCCTTCTCGTCTGTTCCAACCACCAGCATTCAGCATCACCAGTATACTAATCATCTGGCTGATCGTCTGTCATCATCTGCACCTGTTTCTCATTTGTTCATCACTGACGCTAAATTTAATATTTATTTATTTATTTTTCATTTATGACTGGATGATTCATAGGTCACTGAAAGTGGGCAGGTATAAGAACTGGACTGAAAATAACAGCCAAAATTAACAAAAATGAGGGTCTTGAAGTTCTTCAAGAAGCTATACTCCAAGACAATAAATAAGAAGGTCTGGCTTTTAGGAAGCAAATTATCAAGAAATGACATTTGCACACTACCGTATATTTTAACATTTGGTTATATAACATTTTGCAAGGATAATAAGCAAGAAATTTTCAGACAAGGAAACATCAGAAGAATTCTTTCACATTTCTTTTTCTTTGAAAATTCAGGAAAAAAGCGGTTATGAAGTGATAATCTGTCTATTGTGTTTTGTGAATGACAGGTCGACACTATTAATTAGGTTTAAAAAGTATGATGCATTCTTTAATCAATAGAAAATTGTCATTGTTGGCATAATGAAACTCTTACATGAAAATTACATGATCAACATTAGTAACTAACATCACACCTCACCACTGGTGATTATATTCCTGGAACAGCAAACCCCAAAGTGTTGAAAAAGTCCAAGATGAGTAAATGAATAAATGTTCTCCTACAGATCCTGAGTTACCTGGTGGCATACGACCACCTGTGTGAACTTGGTTATGATAAAACTCAAGTAGAGGAAGCTCTCGAGATGTTTCAAAACTGTGAAAAGCAGGTAATTGTTTGTTTGATATGCAAAAACAGAAATCTTTTTTTTATTATTCATTTCAAATATGTTTAACATTTTATTGTTTGTTGGGTGTAAAGTGCTTTTTAATCAGACATTTACCATCAGCTGTGCCTTTTGTTTAATGGTTGTTGAATTTTGTGTGTATTTGCATTAGTGGTCCTGAAACAGGTCTTTTTTTTAATTTTTTTAAATTTTTTTAGGCTGAGGAGTTTCTTCACCTCCTCACACAGTTTCATGAGATGGGCTTTCAGCAGAATGACATCAAAGAAGTCCTGCTGATGCACGGGAACCACCGTGACCATGCCCTGGAGGAGCTCATGATGCAGGTCCCCTGAACAATTCAGGATTTAGGCATTACATACAGCATTGGGAACTTGTTGTTTTGTTGTTTTATATATTTTCTTATCTTGTTTATTGATTTAATATATCAATTCTCTTATAAACATGTTTTTTTTTTCAAATCAGGACTTAGATGATAAGTGCTATATAATGTTTATTTCAGTTATCAGTATGACCTTTCCATGAGATGCCTCTATGCACAACGTGAGCGTGATTGTCTAAAAGCAGCCAGTTTTTCTTAATGAAATGTCCACAGATAACCTTTTCTGTTACATTTATGATGGAAAATAATCAAAATGTCCTGTTTGCCAAAAAACACTTGGCTGACAGTGCTTGATTAAAGAAATGAAACATTGATCACTGTTGCTGCTTCTAATTCCCTGCCTTTAATGGAATCTTAAAGAAAATTGAAGCTTTCAGCTCCCTCATTTGTCAGGTTTTTTGGGGTAGTTGCTATATTTTCTCAAAAAAAGAGGGAAGCAAAGAAAATTTTGTCCTTATGAACTAACAGTTGCCAGGGAAATAAGAGATGTTTGCTCTGTTGATGCCCTATTCATCAATGAAATGTACTGTAGTAACTAATGCCTACATGACTCTTTAATCATGCATTACTCTTTTGTACTGCATAAATTAAGTAGTAGTCAACATAAACTTCTTTCCCAACTGATTTATCCTTTAACTTCACCATTCATTTGGCAGGGACAAACTAGCGTCCAGAGTTTTAAAGAATTATTTTTAGGTTAATGACGTTTTGTTGATGCTGGTTGTAGCCATAGAAACAAAACTTGTACAAAGAGCGGCGTTATGTAAACTACTTGGTTTTTCTCAAATCAAAATAGTCTCTATTTAGAGCTTAAGTGATGCAGTCCTTCGTCCATTTACAGATTAGATATTAGTTTCAATCAAGTTTAATGTTTTATTCATTCATTATCATTCTTTCATCCTTACTAATCACTTTATCCTGGATCTGGAGCCTATCCTGGGAACACCGGGCATAAGGCAGGAATATATCCTGGATGGGGTGCCAGTTAACCAGAGGACGCAACGCACACAGATATTCACACACTCATTCAAATCCAGGGGCAATTTGCTGTAGCCAAACCAAACTATCGACATGTTTTGGGAGGTGGAAGGGAACCAGAGAACCCACAGGCAAACCACAAGAACATAGGAAGAACATGCAATTACTCCACACAGACAAAAATATCAAGTATATGGAAACAAAGCTAAATACATTTTAGTTAGATAATTCAAGCTCCATGCTTGGCTTAACCAAGTGATATGGAAAAATATCACTTGGTTAAATTCTGCTGAAATGGTTACAGTGTAGTCAATAATAGCACTCTACAGAAGAGCTTGGAAGTACGTGAGAAGATGCAGTAAAAACTTGGCAATTTGTCAAACCTTCCTTTCCCAAAGGTTCTTTGGTTTTCTTTGGCAGTCTCAAGAGAAAGGTCCACATGGAGCCAATTCTTGGAAAACCTCTCATCTCTTGTTTTGTCCTCCATTTGCTGTCCTCAATGGCATACTCCACTGTCGCTCTCCGATTCACCGTAAACACAGAATCACCTCTTACTACTGCAGTGAATAAAGCACCTTTGCTGTTCTCATACTGTCCTGGCATGGCTGTCCACTGACCTGAGGTCAGGTTATAACAGTCCATCATGCATCTCAAGAAGTCATCGCATGGCCCGTTCCTCATCACATACAAATTGTCCCTGTGTGCCACCATACAATGGCCATAACTTTGGTGTCTCATCAGTGTGGTGACTAGACTCCACTCATCTCTATCTATCACATATTCATAGATCTCGGTGGCATCTTTTGGTTTCCATAGACAGATAAATATTCTACCCATGGTCGTGGTGCAAGCTACAGCTGAAGCAGGTCTTGGAAGATGAGCAGCAAAGCTCCATGTGCCTGTAGACACGTTATATTTTTCTACAGATGACATAGTGGATCTTTCAAACTCTCCACCAAGTGCATAAAGATAGCCTTCATGTCCCACCAGGGTACTGTTATACCGGAGTTGTTGTGGGCTTGAAAACGTAGTCCAGCTATCTGAGGTTACATCATAGCAGAAGCCAGAGTCTACAACTTTATTGCTAAGGTCATACACACCCCCAACAATGAAGATCTTGTCGTCCAGCACAGTGACCCCAGCCATGGTAGTGCTGGTGTTAATTGGAAGGTGAGTGAGAACTTTCCAGTCATTCTCATCCTCATCAAGATAACAAACCGTTCTCATAAAGTCCTGGAGCAACTTAATGGTGGGTGAGTGGCTCCCAATGGTAACATATTTACTAGGAATAAGAGATTCAATGTAGTCAATAAGTTCCTTTGGCAAGCACTGTACATCGTCCTTAAGGTCTTGGTACATATCGCAAATAAACAAAGCTGCACTTTTGAACAGTTCCCATAAGCCATAAGTTGCAGCTGAGTGATAAAGAAGGAGACAGTTATCAGAATTAATTATATTTATAAGATGTTTTAGAAGAAGCTTCACCTGAAGGAAGGCAGCACACTCGACAGCTTCGATAATTTCCTCACTATCAAGGATAGGTCTCTCACCATTAATCACCCGAAGTGCCACAAGAAATCCACGAACGCTCACTACCTGAAGGCAAATTTCCTCCTGCTGGCATTCCTTCATTCCTGATTGGAAAAGCGCCCGGAAGTATTCGCAGTTGTCTTCCAAGACGGTTTTGTCCACTGTAAAAACTTTGCCAGCAAGCTTCACTCTGACTGCTACATTTTCTGATACTTGACCTCGACAAACCGGCTTAGGAGGTTCTAACACTGAGCCAGCACAGCTGCTAATCTCCATCATCACAACCACAGATTTTCATCAAGATTTTGGATAGCAACGAGAGTCAGATTATACCGTACTTCATTGCAGTGGCAGAACAATCAGGCTTGCTTGACAGCCAGAAAAAGGTAGAACAACCATACTTGACTGAGTAAAGACTGTTTGTGTTTTCCTAAGCAGACACAAGAATAGAACTGGCTATACATAGAAGCAAAATGCATTGCTGCAAATAAGCATGGGCCAATCAGACGCTTCCCTGATGGTATTCCATGATGGATAAGTATCTTCCCTGTATCTCACAGCATCGAGAACACCATTAATCCTGACCAAATCTCCAACAGCATTTTCAGAAATGTTGCCTGCAGACATTCATTATTTTACCACTTTCTGGCCCTTCAGCAAATAATCCGCCTTCTGCTACAGCCAAAATTTTAAAATTTTAAATTATCAGTGACTTACCAGAGCACGTGATGCCATTTTTCTGAACCACAGTTGCTATGTTTCAATATCAGAGGTATGGCTTTTGGGCTGAAGTTATTACATGCATCTGCATGATTTTTTTTTTTAGAAAATATGCCATTGCCACATACAGTAATTGGATAATTACTGTACATTTATATGCATGTGTACAGGTCCTAATAAAGTATAAATCTCATGGTTTACATTAAACTTTTTTCTATCAAGATATAATAGGTTTTATGGGGTATGTCTATTCGTTCTCCTGTAGGATCCCAACAGTATCCATCAAGCACAAGAATACTGGAAACATGAAGAACTATATTGTTCCTACATGGGAATGAACATAAACTTATATTTATTTATTTTAAGAATATTATATTGATTATGATTGTTATACTTTTTCCATAATTTCCATTTTGCTCTCTGAGTCATAGTTGTACCATATAAAGTAACTTGGCTTGTTTTCGCCACTCCATCAGGGTTAAAACATTCAGTTTTTTTCCCCCAAGGAACAAAACTTTCACATGATTATTTTGGGTAAGGCAAGCAGTGACCCCAGATTGCTTTCTTTCCTTTCGGAGGTGCGGTCTCCAGATGGTCATGAGCAGGCAGACTCCAGCCTACACACACACACCAACTTTTACACACAGCTGAACTTTTAAGTGCTGTTGTTCACAGACTGTCCAGCCATTAGCCTTTCCAAATCCGATTTATTTCGACAACAAGTATTTTCCAACTAAATCTACACACCTCGAAGGAACGCAAAGTGTTGGATTTGCTTGTTTTTTAGAAATGTCACTCACTGGAGAACCATAAGAGGATGCAGCTGTTTTTCCAGACCAGCGTCTCTTAAGGAGAGCATCTAGGAGAAGCTGACAAGGAGTTGAGAGAGCATGTAGATTGTTGTTTTTTTTAAATATATTTTTATCAATGCATTGCTGCTGTCCTGCGAAGGATGTCTATCATGTTTGGGAAAGCAAGAACATGCAACATTGTTCCTGAACATGAACCTGCAGAGTGCAATATTGTGGTCTTGGGAGCAATGGGCTCAGGCAAATCAGGTATGGCATTCATGACTAGTGTAAATTTCTTTTTAAAACCGCGTTTGTAATAATATAGGCTTTTAGAAAACTAAGTGTAGGTTTGAATGGGATGGCTGATTCATTAATCTTTTACATCGTTTACATATTTTATAAACTTTCTGTAAAAAGAGTGCAGCTAATGCAAGTAGACTATTACAAAGATGACTCATAATTGCATAAGAGTAAATGAAACAAGAAACTCAAATCTTTTCCTAAAATAGCCAGAAGCTTCATTTGTTCTAGTGGACCTATCAGATTTCCCAGCTGAAATGTTATACTACATAAGTATGTTTTCTTGGACATTGGCTTTCCCATGGCCCCTGAAGTAACTTATATAAGCGGTAGCAATTTACTACTTGTAGTCACAGGATGTTTGTGTTCTTCCTCTCTGCAGCTCTCACTGTGAAGTTCCTCACGAAGCGTTTTATTAGTGAATACGACCCGAACCTCGGTGAGCTGCACTGGTTTTACTTTTACCTTAAACCCATGGAGTAGACTAAACATTTCCAGACTTTTCTCCCTTTTTTTTGTTCTTTGATCGTTTATGACTTCAGAGATAAATTGGGCTGTTGAATCAAGAACAATTGGCTCAGCGTAATTCAGAGAATTTGGGATGTGAAGTAAAATATCCAATACTTCAAAGCTCATATAACCTTTTAAAACGAAGTAATAAGCTTAAGTTCCAGTAAATCATTCTGTCATCTTGCCTAAACTGTAGCCTGTTCAATCGTCAGTCAGATGGTAACCAGATGGACAGCTGAGACTAAATCTTGTCTTTGATTCTAAAAGGGAATCTTTGAGGCATTACATGAATTGTGTAGTGAAAATGCTAAATAAAGCAAGTGCATCAGGTTTAATATGTACACCAATGACAAATAAATGAATAAATAAAAAAAATTAATAAATAAGCTTTTTGGCATTACCTTTGTAGAGGATACTTATTCCTCAGAGGAAATGTTGGACCAGCAACCAGTTCTGGTCAAAGTGATGGACACAGCCGACCAGGTAACACTTTATAGTATTATTTATTCAAGTTTATCTCAATTGTTGCTAAAGGATACACATATATTTTTAACACTAGAGGAATCACAGAGCTCTAGTACGCTTAACATGGAATTAAAATTATGCATAATACAGATTAATATAATGATAGTATCATAATATGGTACTTTATTCTAAAGTGCTTTTTCTCAGTCATTAAGTTTTTGTTGTACTTTATAGTCTCTGTAGTGTAACAGAAGCTCCAAAGGGTGATTTGTAGGCTACTATTTGGCTTTCTTTTTCCCAGGATGGACCAGTGAACTGTGAACGCTACTTAGCCTGGGCCAGTGCATTTCTCATCGTCTACAGCATCGACAACAGACTCAGTTTCGAAGTGTGTCAGCAGTACATAGAGGCTGTGACACTGTACACCAAAGGCCTGCAGCCTGAGGCTCCCATCATTTTAGTGGGCAACAAAGTGGACATGGAGAGATACAGGTTTATCTTAACTCTTTTCCTGCATTT
>JAOVVA010000004.1:8221435-8232191 GCA_028565275.1 Leiocassis micropogon | reverse complement strand
GCATGACCGTAATGACCCTTAACTTCATGCTGTCAGTCGCTGCTGTGGGCAACCTACAGGCATACACATGCTCACAACCCTAATCATACACTATGAGTAATGTCTTTGCTGATGTCATGGTCTTTTGGGGAAACTGGAGAAATCCACCCAGCAGGGGAGAACACGCAAAGTCCATGCACACAGAAGAGAGGCAAAATTGGAAGCCCCAACCCTGGAGGTGCAAGGTGACATCGCTAAGCTACTCAGTCACAAATTTTGTATGTTGCTATGATAATTTCGATTACATCCAGTCTCTTATAAATACTGACTTCTAAATTTACACCTAAAATTAATAATGTCACAGTTTCATATCTGGGACTCACTCAGCTTCTCCTGACAGATGTCTCCTTGATCCAGAGACTTCCACCTGTTGCCTTTTCCTTTATTGTTTAGAGCCAGGCTTCCGCTGTGCACACTTAGCTCCAGAGAATGACTCGGGCTGATGAGCCTGTGGTTCATACACTGCCACTGCAGATGATCTTCACCATCACAGTTAAGTGTCTGGATTGGGTTACTGTGGAGAGCAGACAGGCACCTTTGTGTGTGTACATTCATGAGGAACATTCGCTCTGTCCAGATCCATTGCTGGAGCTCTGAGTCCAAACTGCATCTCGTTAACTGAACTCCAGCATTTTTAAGCGAGTCCTCAAGGCACAGGTTTTCTACATCGTTGTGGATCATGAAGCTGCTTGTTCCTGCATGAGAAAAAAAAACAAAAAATTTATGATATTTTATAGATTGGGACAAGAGTAATTGGGGTAATATTTGTGGTTAAACTCCATATATATCCATGAAGTGCATATACACAAAAAATACATGTTAATAATTTAAAATGTGCATCAGTTCTCCTTGCTATATTGTACGTATAGTTTCTTCATCCTAAAAAAATACTTCTGTAGACTTTCTGTCTTTTACACAAGTTTTCATTTCAGCAGGTGATTCTAGACAGTCTCTAATAACGCCTACATTTTCATTTTTTTTTACATTTACAATTTTTACGTTAACATTTTCCCATAACATTAAATTTGATGCATAACAAACATTTGGAAATCTAAAATGTGGGCTTGTTGTCCTCACAGGACAACAACAAAGGCGTCTGTCTGCTCTCCACAGTAACCCAATCCAGGACAAAATAAGCATCTAGGGATCAAGACGAAATTTGTACAGTGCACATTGCTGAAAAGTATTCATTCATTTATTCATCTTCTATACCGCTAATCCTGTACAGGGTCAGGAGGGCATGGAGTCAGAAGACCTTGGGCACAAGGTGGGGTACACCCTGGACAGGGTGCCAATTGTAGGGGACACACACCACCAGTAACGGGGAGAAAGTGCAAACTCCATGCACACAGACCCAAGGCAGAATTTGAACCCTCGACCCTGGAAGTGTGAGGACACAGTGCTAACTGCTATGCCACAGTGCCTCCAAAAAGTATAAATTTCTTTTTCATTTTTAGTAAGGCTTCAGTACGTTTAGTTAAGCATAATTAAAAACAGTTCAGTGACAGATTTTGAAATTGTTAGCTATAGCTCTGAACTGAGAAACTAGAAATCACACACACAGACACACATTTTCATGTAATCACTCCTATAATGTGCAGTGTTAGATTGTCTAAATAGGATACAGTATATAGAGACTACTTTACCTTGCCACATGAAGCACAATGCTATCCACACCCACAGCATTTCTGCAAGATGATCCACTGCTAGCACTACATAGGAAACCACAGTATATAATAAGTATACTATGTACAATGTAGGAAATTCTGTCATGTTGTAACTAATTTGTATTAACAAGATGCAACATCTTCAGAATGGACAGACATACAGACTATGTCCTTGCTAAATGTAATTTCTCTATGATTGGAGGACAAGAAGGCAAATTTGAGCTTGTTCATGTTCAGTTTGTCAGACCATGTCTATCCTGACATGAAAAACTGTTTATCACTTTACTTCTGTTTTTCACTTTACTCTTTATCCAAAAGCTGAAGCACCATGAAACATATCTATTGCTTAAACTAGTAATGTGCTTAAATCAGAATGTGTGTACATTTACACGGTTAGCCTTATAAGTTATAAATAGACATAGTAGAAATTGATATGACCATAAATGATAAAGCATGTGCAAATATCTCTGAACACTTCTTAACAAAGACAGCCAACACAGAACAGATATTTTAATTAAAATAGTCTTATTTGCAGTTCCTCACAAGACAGATATGAGCAGATAACATTGTAAAACATTGAGGCTCAAAAAAACCAAGAATTTGATTTTCAATTGTTAAAAAGCTTATCAAAATCATGATAGAATGTAAGGAAATCACACACACACACCTGAAAAACTCAGCTCAAGCGTCAATCTGAACAGGAACAGAACATACGCCTACACACGCTGGATGTACCGAGGCAGACAGCTTCCAAAGATCACATGGGAGGAGATTTATCTAATTCAGTCGAACATTTTATGGTTCAGTTTGTGTCCTTTACAGGTTCCCAAGAGGACAGTTTTAGAATATAATAGCAATAAGTTTTCATTTTTTTTTATATCCATTTGGACTTTGAAATGAACTTGAACTTCTTTGAGTTGAAAGGTTTGACTTGGCTGACTTCTTTCCAAACCTGAACCATTATATAATACATAATAGCTAATGAAAACCACACACATTTGTAAATATATTTTCATAAAAACACAAAAGTATTTAGGCTACATGTGCATAAACTGTGATTTTCAAAATGTATGAGAATGGTATTATTGATCACATAATATGTAAATATTGTCACTTATTCTTCAGTCCATTTGGAAGGAGGGAGAAATTCGGGGCACTTTGCACTGTATGAATAGTTTTCTTCTAAGGAACAAGGTTCCTTGTTCTTAATAGATATCAAGAAATATCACCTTCTTACAGAAAACTGCATGTTCACTAGATGAGAATTTTATCTAATTAAAAAAAATATAAAAATTGATAGAACATTACAGACACATACTGTATGTAGGGTACCGTTTTCAATAAATACAATAAATACACAATATCAAAAACCCAAATATTTAAAATGAACATTTTGACTTTCAGCAAAGCCTTTACTTTTTATCTTTATGTTGTATAAATGTCACTGTAAGAAAAGGTTCATGTTATATGCATAGGTACAAACATTTACTCTATTGTCCTTTCTTGCACATAATATTATGTATGTTTGTCCCAGTTTGTAACGTTCTGTTGTCCAAAAGAACATGGATGTTTGGTGTGTGTGTGTGTGTGTGTTTGGTTAGCCTTGTGGTTAGCCTTGTGTGCACACACAGTACACACTCATGATGTGCAGTGCTTTGAGCCACACCAAGTCAATGACCTCAGTGTCATTCACTCAATAATGGTGATCTTTTACGACTTTGTTTCGAAATGTTCATGATCGTATTTGCCATTTGATGTGGAATTAAATCTTTATTACCAAGAAACTGAAGCAAATAGATCAAATTGCTGCTACAGCTTTGCTCCAAAAGACAATAATTAATTTTAAATAAATGTGAAGCTCCTGGGAAAAACTTCATATTTTATACATTTTACATTTTCTACTATATGAACTACATTTAAAATCTGTATTTGTGAAAAAAAGTTCAGATTGAGATAAAAGATTAATGAAAAAAATTGTGGTGTTGAAATGCAATGGCTTTACTTTTATTACACTCGACTTTCATATCCTACAAACAACTTCGCAGCTGTGTTTGTTGGACTGCTTCCTTATTTAACTAATGTGATCTTTGCAGAAAGCAGTGTTAACCCTTTTCCAAATCAGTTTGGGGAAACAGTGTCAAAGTCTATGATAGACCAAAAATGTACATTTTTATTTATTTTTGTTGTTTTCCAGAATTCACCTGACAACAACATACACTGTATAATACTCCACATACTGTATATTCCTGTGAAACAAAATCTGAGCAGGGGGTCTTAATAGACAGTTTATAGGATAGTTGTTATTTAAAACAGACATTTTGACTGCTGGTGATTACAAACTGAATTAATTATGAATATGTTTGTTGAACATGAAATCTACTGTATGAGAAAAGTATTCATAACTAGCAAGGGTTCCAGCATCAGTAGAAACGTTGAAGTACACTTACGTATGAAAGAGTTAATAATAATTTAATAAGTTAATAATTCATATATAAAATAATTGCATATTAAATAATTAAATATTTATATAAATAATTGCATATTTTTTATATTAATCGCATAAATAATTGCGATTTTACTTTTTTTTTTTTTTTTTACCAGAAAATTTTATTTATTTTTAACGATGAAGGGATCCTGGTACATATAGATTGTAAGTAATAAAACTGAATCAGCTTTACACCACAGTTCCCAAAATGGGATGCATATAAAGTAGATAAGGGAAGTAAATATATTTTTAATCATATTTAAAATCAAATCAAGATAAATTGCCATTATGGTTGCTCTATGTTCTCTACACTAGATGGCACTATTTCTTAACTACAGTACTGTTATACTGTAAAAACATCCACTAATAAACTTAAAACTACAATGTGACTAAATAACTTCAAATAAATAGTTGTGAATCAGAAATGAATATTAAATCTTTTTTATCCCAGACTCCTAGTTAAAATATTAACATTAACATAACATTACATGTTAGGAATGTGATCTATACCATCTCTATCTTAATCATTTTCAAATGTAAAAGAAAAAGACAAATCGGGTAACCAGTTTGTCTGTGTTTGCAGTAGTTGGTTAGAATACCTTGCATTTTATTTTATAGTTTGTACAGTAACAGGCGGTAGGCAGGTAGATGTCGCTTTGCGTGTTTGTCTGTGTGCATGAAGTTTGCATGTTTTCTCCATGCTAGGTGGGTTACCTCTGGGTACTCCGGTTTCCTTCCACAGTCCAACGACATCCAAATTAGGTTAATTGGCGTTATCAAATTACCCATAGTGTGTGATTGAGTGTGTGTGCCCTGTGAAGGATTGGCACCCTGTGCAGGGCGTACTCTGCCTTGTGCCCTAAGTCTCCTTGGATAGGCTCCAGGCTCTCCACGACCTCGTACACATGATAAAGCATTATACTGTAGATGATGAGAGGGTTAGTGAAAGTGTACTTTAACAAGATCCAACTAAAATAAGTTCAAAGTTCAAATTCAACGTTTTTTTTTTTCTGATTACCACAATTGAGCAGCGGTCCCTAATGTTTCAGCAATACAGATACTTTAACAAGCCAGCAGCAATATTTCTTATAAAATAGTCTAATCACTGAACTGAAAACCTATTTAAAAGAAATGTAAACTCTTTCACATGGGCCCATGGGTTACCTGCCAGTTTAGCCTGTGCCTGCCCTGATGATACAGCCTATGTACTGTAACTCCAAGGAACAAAAGAAAACAAGTCTAGACAGATATTAATTGGACAGATGAGGGTGTATCTGCATTCTGTATCTGTTTATCTGAGATCAGCAGAGCCCTTAGGCGACTAAAAGCTGTGACTAAGAAAGCTGCGCAGTTTATTCGCTCAGTGCAAAATCTCAAGAAAGATGAATCTGGCTTTGGGTGGAGTCCCTTATACTGTTTGTGGTTCTGTGTGAGGTGATGAACTTCTTTATATTATTCTGCAGGCAAATATAAAAGACTGCTACCTTCTCAAAAGTGACCAGATTAATCCTGATAGATTTATGAATGTGCATATAAATTAAAGGTAGTATTCATTTAAAACATAGGTAAAGCATAATTGTTATTATTAAATATAATAATAGATGTAAATATATATTATTAAAATCCAACACTTCCCATTGAAACATGTCTAAAATTTTAGTGTTGTGTACTTTAATGTGCAAATCCATTTAATAGCTATATAATATTTAATAGCTATGGAATATTGTTTTTACAACTCATTCATAATATAGCTTGTGGAAAATGTACCAGTGTTTACCAACTTTCACTCAAGCCCATTACCTAAACACATTCATCCCTAAAAAATCCACAAATCATATGTTCATATGTACATGATGAAATTTTCCAAAAATGATTGGAGTTTGGTTAATTTTATTCTAAATTATATTGTGATATTGACAGATATATTAACACTGATCAAAGTGTCTCTCCCACTTACTCATTGTCTATAAGGCTTTATCCTGTATACAGTATCACGGGCAATTTGTGAACGCCAATTACCCTTATCTGCATGTCTTTTCAATTTACCTGGAAGCTACCTAAACACATTTTGTATATTTGCTAATTCTAAGCTTAAAAACTCTGTTATTTATTTATTAATAAAAGACGGTATTAAAAAAGAAAGAAAGCTTGTTAAAGTTTTTTTTTTCCAACTTAAAACAAAAATTGTAATCGGTACATGCAATCTCTCTCAGTAGAAAATATTACATTTATTAGGTTATTAGATGGTGTGAAATTTAATTGCTCACTTATAAGTACAGTTAAAAGAACGCACAACGCCATATGTTGAATTTCGGAATTAACTAAAATTTTTACGCGTTTCCGTAAAAATGCGCGGAATGAAGGTGTGAGATCGTGTTTATTAAGTAGATTTCAATTGCACATTCATAAGCAATAAAGAAAATATACACCGCAAACTTTTACATTTTAAGAAGAACTAATGATTTTTCAGTACTTTTTATGTAATGTGTGCACAAACAGACAGACAGACAAAAATTCCAAAAATCATCTTGATGTGTTCTACCTGATGTCTCCCCAAATTATTTTTTCACAAATATCTTCCATGTACAGACACGCCGACTTTACAGTTTTACTAACTGTTGTGAATGTAGTTATTTTTAAGCAAAAGGAACATTTGGCCACTGCATGAACGAAACAGGTGAAGGAGTCGTGTCAGTGATGTCACTAGTGATGTGTCGTTCATGAACGATTCGTTCTTTTTGAATGAATCTTTAACGTGACTCAGAAGAATGAGTAGTGATTCGTTCATTTTCTACTGGGCGCGCGTGCGCAAATCATCACAAAACCTTCGAAGGTTATGTACAGGAAACAGAATCGAGCGATTCTTTCATGAACGACCAGACTAGAATGACTCTTCCAGACCGAGTCGTTCGTTCTTTTGTCACGTGACTCCCATGACATAATTTAATAGATTAAAAATAACGAACGACTCAGACTAAAAGATATGAGATATGATTTTAATTACTGGAACTATAGTCAAAATGTGTGTATGTAGATCTATTGGGGGTCTGTTTATTGAAAATGTAGCATTTTATTTTATTGCTGATCCAAAGAACGAAATGAACTAAAAGACTCAAAAAAGATTCGTTCATTTTGATGAATGAGATTCAAAGAACCGAGTCACTAAAATGATTCAAACCTCCCATCACTAGTTGCCACATGACGGCATAAACCAATAGGAATCGCATATGCAAATCAACGTTATTTTACTAGGAAGTATAACAATTGCTATGCGGCGTTGTCTCCCCCCCCCACACCACCACCATACATATAAATATACACACACACACACACACACACACACACACAGTGTCCGCTTCTTGATACTAGGATTGGCTAGAGATTGTTATTGCTGCGATTAATAGCCAATCACAGAGCCTAGACGCAGTAGGCGGGATTGCTCGGAATACGGGTAGGAAAAATAACCACGTATATCACTGCCTTTAACTGTAATTGAGATGAGAGAGAGAGAAGGAGGGGGTAGAGAGAGAGAGAGAACGAGAATCTATTCTAAAGGGACAGCGGATAAATGCGGACACAAACATAGACCCAGGGTGTCCGTATGGATAGGTGCAGAGACAGCTAACCTGATCGGGAGAAAGCTCTGTTTGTGAGTGAATAAAGGTAGGCCATGTTCAGTAACAGTGAATAATCTTCTGTTAGAGCTGATGCTTTAGTTCTGTCCTCTAGCTAGCGCAGCTAACGCGGGCTAGCTCCTGCCCTGGCCTCTCCCATCCGGTAGTCTAACGTTAAGTGCGGCACTCCTCTATTCACTTTCTCTGTCACACTGCTTAGAAAATAGCTTCATACAGTTTTATTAGTTGAAATAATGAGAATGGTGCAGTCAAAGCTGTGTGATGCTACTGTGATAGTAACCCGTTTCGGCCTCAACAGGGGGAAAAAAACAAACAGGCAAATTCTTGTTATCTCAGTATAATTAATAAATAACGTGTCAATAAACAGGAAATGGATTTACATTGTTCCACCCTCACTGCAGTGTGTGTTATTGTGTGTATAATAATGTAATAATGAAAGACTTAACGCTAAACGCAGTCACGACCTCCTGAACCGAATTCAAAGCAAATCTTTTGGTTTTTCTGTCTTTATATTTATGTACATGTAACTTCGTGTCTGTCTAACTGCCTTTATTTATCTGTATTTATATGTGTCACTCGGTATGTTCATGCCCACGTGACTATATGTCTTTATTATTACATGTATGTCGGTTTTTTTATTTTTATCCATCTGTCTTTATACATGTCTAACTTCTAATTTATTTATATTCATCTGTCCATCTACCTGTCTTTATTCATGCCTGTCTATCTATCATTCTGTCTAATCATCTGTCTGTATTTTCACCCTCACTGTAGTGTTTGTGACTTTATATACTGTTTATAAAATAATGCAGTAATAAAAGACAACAATATCCAGAGTCATGACATACTGAACTGAAGTGAAAACATATCTCTTGGTTTTTCTGTCTTAATATTTTTGTAACGTCAGATCTGTCTATTTGTCTTCATGTCATTATCTGTCTATCAACCTATTTTTAAACGCACTGGCTCATCAAGGTTGCATCGTATTTCCCCATTTATTTTTTAATTTGATTATTTCTTGTGACTTGTATGGTTTTTATATTCACTGTGTGTGTGTGTGTGTGTGTGTATGTATCATATAGCACTAGTAACTTTTGGTCAGCTCTCACATTTACCCTGTGTCTACTGACTAAATGTAAATTATACAGTGTGCAATCACATCTGTGATGTGTCTTTGTGTTACTGTCTCCATTGCTGCTGGCTATCTGAATTTCATTTGAGATCTGCCTGTCTGTCTTATCTATTTATCTCTATCTATGATGAGACAAAAGGCTTTAAAAACAGCATAAAATATTAGAGCCAGAAGTATTTTTTTGTTAATAAATTTATTTATTTATTCTTTTTATTTAAAGTCTTATGACTAACAGGGAAATTAGAACAAAATTATATTTCTATGATATATCTGCCTATTAACACTTTCACCCTAGTAATCACCTCTTTGAAGATTTTATATCATTTGATTTGTTTTGGAATATCTCTTTTTAGTTTGTTTTAGGTTAGTATAAGGGAATAATGTGAAATTATTATTATTATTATCATTATTATTATTATTGTTATTAATAACAATAATAATGATTTTAAGAGCTTTCATTAGTGTGGATGGCGTCAAAATAATAAGGCTGTGCCTCATTGTTGTGTTTTATTGCTGCTCGGTGTGAAATTATTTTGTGTTGTCCGATTCAAAAGTTCCTGACCGTGTGGACATTTGTGGGATTATTCAAGGTAACCTGCTCTTGATTTAGGTCAGGCTAGGTTAGCCTGGAAGCTGTACAGCATGTAACCCTAGCATGTGATCGTAGCTGTGGCCAATGATCCAAGACTTGGTTTTGCAGTATTTGAGGATAGACCCCTGGATTTCTGCCTGAATAAACTAGATGAACAAATTAGTTAAAAATACGAACATCTTCCAGATCTGATTTTAAACACTGTAATTATTTATTATTATATATTTTTTTCTTCACAGATTGGACCTGATCACTGTGACCACTCAGTGTTCTTTATCCAAACATAAGAGATTACAATTTAGAAATCCGCACAAACAACAGGGTAAGTTACACATTTGCATAGATAACACAATAATTCCTGTTTGCACATTATTTCTGAACTAAGTTCCTTCTTATATTGTGGTGTTTGTTTGTCTTGGTTTTTTTTCCCCCATTTATTTCCTCATCTTCCTCTTGTCAGGCCAGCCATGAGCACGCACGAGTCAGAGGTGTACACAGTGGCGCCGGAGATGCCAGCCATGTTCGATGGGATGAAGCTGGCAGCCGTCGCCACCATACTGTACATCATTGTCCGATGTCTGAATCTGAAAAGCCCCACTGCGCCCCCGGACGTCACGTACCAGGACACGGCGCTCAATCGCTTCCTGCTTAAATCCTGCCCTCTCCTGACCAAAGAGTGAGTGTTGTGGGTGGACGCTTTCATCCTTAAATGCATCCTACATAATTCATCACAACTGTGTTACTCAGAATAAGATTCTATACAGGCTGTCCCCATACATAGGTGTGTGTGTGTGTGTGTGTGTGTGTGTGTGTGTGTATGTATGTACGTGTGCATGCACTGTGTACGAGTGCGCGAGTCTTTCTGAGAAAAATATACAGTATATTACACATACACACATGTTTAGAATAAAGTCTGGCTCTATAAAGAAATAAAGGGTGGTGTAAGACTTGTTTTTTTAGTACAAATTTAGTTGTATATGTTTATCACGTCTGCATTATTATGAACAAAAACCATTCAATACTTCCAAAAATAAATTAACATTAAAAAAGAAATAACATTACAGAAGAATATTTGCATGGATGTAAAGAATATATTACATGACTGACCAGTTTTCAGATGGAAACGAAAAAAAAAAAAAACCTACAATACTGTGCAAACATCTTGGGCATATACTACAAAAACCATAAAACATTTATGTACTATAT
>JAOVVA010000004.1:8193300-8203821 GCA_028565275.1 Leiocassis micropogon | reverse complement strand
ACGCCTAAGACAGCGCTACAGGGAGACAGGAAGGACAGCTGATCATCCTCGCAGTGGAAGACCACGTGTAACAACACGAGGACGTTTCTTTTTTTGCTGAGTATATATCTGCCATGAATAAATATGAGGGGTTCCTTGTATAATTGAACTGTTTCCAGACTCAGCAAAGTTACCAAACACCTCTTCCAAATGAGTACTGTTCCTAATGATATTGTTGCATTGTGTTGGCTATGTCATTTGTCCTTAAAGGTTAGTAGGACTGACATCAAATTAAAATTACATGTGTTCATTTATATGCAAAAAAAAACAATAATAATGTAGGGTTAACAGTCATATTTTCAATATTAGTGTAATGCCTTTTTTTTTTTTTTACTTTTTCCAAGCTACATACTACAGTAACAGTCATCAACTCCATTACCTCAAGTCTCTTTTAAACCCACACTAATTTTCTGTGTATATTTATAAAGTGAGCTCATGTTATATACGGTTGATATTTTCTCCTAAAGTTTATTATAACTCTTTCTATGTCAAAAACATAAACATCTTTTTTTTTCCACTTTTTCATATTCCCTAGATGACTCACATCATTATCTGGCATATACTACGTCAGCCAGTCTAGCATGTGCGTCAACTTGAGTCATTAAAGAGCTGTGTCTTCGGAGCCAAACAGCTTGTTTGCGGTCTCTTTGCCATCACACGTAGGACCTTTCCCATTAAAGTCTGGAGGGAGGATTTCGGCACTGAAGTCTCTGAAGTAAGCGTCCAGCTCGTCACCGTGAACAAAAACCTGAGCACGGGGTAAAGAAGAAATGAAAACTATTATTACACCTCAAGGGTTTGCCTGGTCTGCCTGTGCATTTTGGGTTTCCTCTGGGTACTCTGGTTTTCTTCTACAGTCCAAAGTGTATGCAGACAGTGTAATGCAGTGTAGGCTGATTGGCATTTCCAAATTGCCCATAGTGTATGACTGCATGTGAGTGTGTGTATGTCTGCGTCCTTACTTCTTAATTAAACTTCAAATGCTACCAGTCAGAAGATTTTCCCAGCTAACAGAAAAAAATATCATGAAAATGTAAGGCTAAAACATAAAAGCCCCTGCAATTGAATATTAATTCCGATTGGTCATCGGACTGTGTGAATTAATTCTGAATAATAGTTGCTGTGAAAGTAGTGTCACAGGCTTATATTAATGCAGTCATTCTTATAGTAGTAACAACTTACAAAGGAATAAATAATGAAGGTGCACAAAAATTGGTTAAACGTACAGTATGGGTAATTGTTGCCATGAAGATTTTTTGTGAGGAGATATTTAGCATTTAAAGGTTAACTAAGAGGTATTAAAGGAGTTCCTGGGAAGCCAGTGTTTTAGTTAAGCATGGCTCTGGTGTACTCAACTTTTTACCAAGCACTAGTGAAACACTGAAATAAGTGCATTAGTGTAGCAGGGGATGATACAGATAAAATAAAGGTAGTTTTTATTCTCATAACTGTGTTCTGTTATTCTGCGCAATCAAAAGTTCTGGTTTGACTTGAATACCCCTCATTTTTGGACATTTTGGATAAAGGTGGATAAAACATCTAAAAAGACTTACTAAAAAGGATTTTTTTAGTAATTTAAAGTGTAATCTGGGAAGCTGTAGTGTTTGTTTACTGATACACTTTTAAGTGATTACATAGTAACACGAACCGAAAGTGAATGAAAAAGGAGAAGTTTTTAGTTTCATTAATCAAGCCCTGAACACAACTGAACACAGAGAGTGTTGAGTGTAGGTGTTAATGCTAGAACAGAGGACTATAAAGTTGCTTTTTGCTACTTTTGGACCGCAAAGGACATTAAAAACACTCCGGCTCACTCACCCTCTCCAGCAGTTTGCTTTTCATGAAGGATTTGGCCACATTGTAAGTAGTTGTGAAGTACCAAGGCTGGTGAATCACATGTACAGCCTTGAAGCGTGCAGGAAATGAATCCTATATATACAAAGGGGCAAATATCTTCTTAAAAGGTTTCACATTCACTTCCACAACTTGAAAATCCCGTACAGTACATGACTTGATTACCTGTAACATGTCCACCATCTTTTTCAGATCGGTGTGTTTGATGCCAGCGGCATGCTGCATCGTAAAGCCCTTGAAGTTTTCAATAAGTACAAATCCATTGATCTGAGTCTCCTCATTCTCCAGAAGTTTCTCCAGGATGACACAGTATGCCCTCAGAGTCTGTTATGAATGACAGATAAGACATAGACCAGGCTATGTTAAAATGTTAGCAACAAACACTACTGTACATTACAATGACTAAGAACATTTGTAGCTGTTAGCAAGCTAGCATGTTTTATGCATCTTTTTACCTCAGAAAATGCCATAAAATCATGTTACAGTGGGAAATGAAATTACAATGAAACTTAAGTTAAGGAATGCTTTATATAACATGGTCTGATTGTGTTTTGGAGGTAGGAATTAGATACCAATTGCTGCATACACCTGACAACACACGTGTTTGAATGGTCCAAGCAGTTCACTGCACCATTGCACTGGTTTGTTAAGGTAATTATTCTACAAAAAAAATTATCCTACCAAAGGTGGACTAGCTGAATGAATTATTTTCGATGGAAATTACAATCCAATATGGTGGCGAGAAAACTGCTAGAGTTTCAATGGAAGGGATGTTAATGGTAAGGAAATCTCTTATCTTACCAGGGACATGTAAGGTATTCGGACTGAGGGTGATCAGTTTGATCTCAAGATCTTACCATTACTAGTTGAATGTAAAAATGTTTTAACCATTTTATTCAGTTAGAACTGCGTGGACCCGTGGAATATCGGCAATTCTGGCCAATGTGTCGGTGACAGCCTTAATAGAAATGCAAACTAAATCTATGGCTTGTTTTACTCTGTATAAATTCCTGACATGACTGTCAATGATAGGCTGCATGAAAAAAAAAAAAAGAAATGAAAAAAATAAGCTCTCTTTATTACACCACTCTGTGTACTTCCCTTTCAACCATTGGTGGAGCTCTTGCACTTGTTTCCACACAAAATATCCGAAACCACTTTAAAATATTTTTAGCAAGGCATTAACTGGGTGCCAAGAATGAATCCTTATATTGATTTATTTTATCTCTGAAAGACAGCAGAGGCTTAGCAGGCCTTTGACCGAATCTGTGTTTTGAGTGTAATTAGTGTTTCGGACACATACTTCATCAAAGGTGACCTCTTCCAAATCCCAGTTCTCTATGTTGAAAAGCAAGACCACACGGCCACCTTTGTCACGTGTGCTAAGTATTTGTGGATAGCCAGACTCGATGGTACTGCGCACTGCCTCAGGGGTCAAATTCTCGAACAGCTCGGGGTAGTCACGTCGAAAACGTACATAACCTGGTGAAAAGAATTGAGAGAAATACAGCATGAACTGTTTGCACACAAGAAAAGGGTGCCAGTTTGGTGCTTTTTAGCACACACACACACACACACACACACATACACACACAGGCAAGACAATAAGTCCAGTGTCTTCCTTTTTTTGTGCCTAGTACACTCTCTGAAATGGACTAATTAACTTCACCAGCAAGTGTACAGTATGTTCATGTTCAAATTCTTTAATGCGTATGCAGAACATCTGATGTGTGTAAAAATCTGAAGCCTCAATGTCTGTCTTGTCTGCCTGGCCATAAATGTCCCAGGTTTCTGGGAAAATAAAAGTGCCCTATTTACACACAAAGAGCCTTTGTGAATGCCCAATTAAGCCATTTTTTTTTTTTTTGATAAGCAAAGCCCAAAGATAAAGAGTAAATCAGCACAGTATGTTACACAAAAGCAGTAGTGTGCAGTAACCAAATGACAATGACAATCTATCAGATATGAGAAACCCAGGAAATAGTTTAACCACCCTTCATGAGCTCGTATGCCCTGGCCACATCGAACTTCCGTGCACGGATGAACCTCAGAAGAAGAGAATCTGGTTTGTCCCCGAATTTCTCCTTCACGCCCATGAATAAGTCGTTCGTATTCTCAGCATTTTCACAGATAAGGTCTCTCAGCTCCTTTACTGCAGAAATTCTCTTCTCCACTGTCTCGTTCAACTCATCCTTTGCCTATTAGCAAAAAAGTTAGATTTACATTTATGGCATTTGGCTGATGTTCTTATCCAGATATAAAGATGGTGTACTGTAGGAATCTTTCAAAACATTTATTTTCATTAAAAACACCCCTTGTTCAACTGCCATTGCAAATGAATACTGCCATTCCAAATTAATACTAATTAATACTAAGCTACTGTAGTTTGCTACTAGAAAACTAACTTACATCTGACAGGAAGACACGAATGAGATTTCAGTACTGGCAGTAGTTTAATTAACAGCAGATAAACATAGCTAAACACAATATGCCATTTAGCACATACTGTACATTTCCACATTTTCAGGTGACACATAATTTATAATAATAGAAATGCTGAGAAAGTGTTGGGGAGCCAAGAACCAATGCCTAAAATGAGGAATTAGACAGTCCTGAGGGGTTAACCACTATAAAATCACACTATTCTTACTTTCACTTTATTTATGTATTCTACACTAGCATCAGTACCCTTCATTGATGAGAAAAGAGTTTGTAGATACTGTATAGTTAAAAGGTTAAAGCTAAAAATAAGCTGATCAGCTTTAATAATCAGTGATATTATTATTTCAGGTTAAAGCCCTTGTACATGTCTGCCTGCAACAAAGATGACCTTTTGTTTTTTTTGTTTTTTTAATGTAACTTCATAAATTTTTGTTTGGTATGACAACATTATATGGTATTGATTTCCATTGAATTAGCAAGCACTACAAATTATTCAGCAGGTCCTGAATTGGGAATAAAATCATATTTTATGTCATTTTGTATCACCCTATGCATTTACCAATAAAACCAAACACAATCACAAATAAACACCTTCTGTACTGTGTGATCAGGTAGCTTTAGACATGGCCCAAACACTGGCCCATGATCCTTCACAGTCAGATGCTCGAGTTTAGAGCGCAGAGCCTGCTCATCCTCTGAGACCATGCGGAAAGTTCCGGTCTATTTCACCAACACAGAAGGACATGGTGTTACAGTATGCAACCATTGTGTAAAACAAGGAGATTAAAAAAAAACTAACCCCATGTCTGCTGGCTCATGATACGAGGGTGTTATCTTTATCATGCAGAGCATGCACAAATTCTAATTAAAATTTTATTTGTCACATACACAACCATACACAGTAGCAATGGGTATATAAATAAATAAATGTGAATATAAAGCAAATAGAAATAGACATGCTGTCCATGTGAACTTACAGAAGCCATAATCTTCAGATCTCTCAGCAGGTTACTGACACTGTGGACAGGAAAGATATCCAATTTAATTCACTGGGGTGACCGAACGCTGCAAGTTCAAATCCCTGGGTTATGCAACAAAACTAAGAGCTATCTTTACATTATACAAGCAACCCCCTATCTTGAGCTCCTGTTACTGTCTTTGTGGAGTTTCTTTGTAAATGTTTCATCCAGTTTTCCAGTTTACCTCCAAAAAAACGCTCGGACAAGTGAATTATGCTAAAGATAAAAAAATAAGCATAGCTAAAACTCATTCATGTATCTCAAAGGAAAAAAAGGAAGAAGAAGAAGAAGAAGATCAAACCTTTATTTGTCGCAGTATATATCTTTATTTGTAGTATATAATCTACAGTATACTGATTTTTTTGTCACAGATTTCAGCATGTTAAGAAGTTAGTGTCACCTGATCCATATAAGAGGATCTACCATATAAGAGGGACTACATGGCCTACAGTAGTTCCAATGCATATTTGAAATATTGCATTTACTGTGACATAGAAAGCAAAATCAAAAGTATATTCATAAAATCTTCAAATGAATTAAATTTTAATTAAACAGATTTTTTTCTTTAATACTTCTAAAAGAGTAGAAGTGTTTAGGATAACACAGAAATTTAGACCCCATACCACTAGAAAAATGACACTTTTGTTAAATGTCATGGTGACATGAACTTGACTAATAAAATAAGAAATGTACAGCCAGTGCTAGTGCCCACTACAATCACTGATATACCAGTAAATACTACGTGTGAATATCATGAACGTATATCATTAATCATTATCAGATATACTGTACATCAGAAAGACATGTGGCACCAGGCAAACCAGTCATCTTTAGCCATTGTATGCCTTTTTATGAAAAATATCAATATAAGCAGTAGAAATCTCAGATGTGACTGTCACAGGTAAAAGACTATATGACTTACCTTAGCCAGAGGCAAACACAACACACTTTCTTTCCAGAATGAGGAATGCAGCAGAGATGGGCCCGGGGCAATGAGGCACTCAGTGACGGGGTCTAAGGGGCAGGGCTGCAAAGGAATGTGTTATCCGCTTCATCTAATTTACATGTTAAACCATGTGCATGTGTACGGTTAAAAGAGTTCTACGTTTTCATTTCCAATAGCAATCAACCTGAAAATGTATTTCTTTGAGACCAATATACATTCACCATCAATTTTAATAAGAACACCCACACACTCGTGCAATTTTCAATTCATTTGGCTGCACTGTAATGCAGATACAGGTCAAGAGTTTTGGATAATGTTCAGATCAAACATCATCAGAGTGGGGGGGAAATGAGACTGCAGTGAATTTGACCATGGCATAGTTGTTGCAGTCAGATGAACTTGAATATTTAAGAAACTGTTGATCTTCTGAGAATTTAATTTGCAACATTTTTAGAGCTTGGACAGAATGTTGCAACAGAAAAAAAAAAAAAACAATGACTGAGCAACAATTCTGCTGGTGGAAATGTGAAGAGAGGTCAGGGCTAAATGATCACGCTGATTTGAACTGCCAGGAAGGATATACTGTAGTAACTCACTCTTTAAAACTGTGGTGCATGCATGTAATATCAAACATTGACGTGAATGTACTACAAGATAAGAAGGTTCTTTTGGGTTTCACTCATGCAGCCAAGAACAAGATCAATGTATTCAATGTATTCTTAAGGCCAAAAGTTGCTCCTAGTGACAAAATTCTAGGAAAATTCTTAGAATTATGAAATTTTCTTAGAATTTCCCCCTAAATTTAGGACTAAATCTTAGTAAAGATAAAAATGATTCATGAAACATCTTAGCCTTAAAAACAGCTCCTAAGGTAAAAATGGTTAAGAGTAGAGAGGAGGATATTTAAGAGGCTTAAGAGTTTCTATAGCAGAGGACAAAATGGTGGAGAAAGAAATATTCTCCAAACACTAAACGTAAAAAAGTAAACACTGCTCTTCTGTCCAATTTGGTTTTCTTGTTCTTTTACTCCCTTCCACCTCTCTTGGATTGTTGGATACATACCATTCAAAAGTGCAACTTAAATAAACTGTCCTGCAATCATGTAAACTGGTAAAAGCTGAGCCATTTTGCTCCCATCAAGCTGAAATGGATTACAAGTAATAAAATCAGTATGGAAAATAAATATAAGAATTTAAATATAGTAACTACTGTGTGGAAATTGGTTGCTTCAAAAGTAGACACATTTTCATCATTTAATTATCTTTAAGATATTGAGCCTATAACAGAAACTTTGCATAAAGTAGCCTGTAGTCATGATTATACAATTTCTTTATATACAGACATCATGATTTCACTGTCTATTCTGTTATCATATATTCTATTTTCACAAAGAGCGCATTTCAAGACTTTTGCAGAGGTCAGAGGTTATTTTTTCATCAACCAATCATAGTCCTTGAATCCCTAGCAACGGGGTCAACCACACCTCCTCACTAAGGTAAAGGTTTTTGTACTTTCTTTACTCAGAGTTGCTCTGAGAAATTTCCTAAATCACTTTTAGTCTAGGACTCCCAGCTAGGACTTTTTACGCTAAGATAGGAGCTCTCTGAGAGAATTCTAAGAAGCTTTGTGAATATGGGCCCTGGTCTTTATTATTCTGGGTTAATTTGACTGAACTAAGCCAAAGCCTTGTCCTGTATATGCGTGGTTTTATGCATCATGCTCATTGTTCATTGTTTGATTTTTCAGAGACAGAGTAGTAAGTCACAGGTCATTTCAACACTCGTTATGATACTGTACCTGACATATCACAAAAATGTTTCTGATTACTTCATGCTGCCAGATATTACCATTTCCTGTTACAAACCTGCCTTTCCCAGTTATGGGGCCTGTTCTTTTGTGATTCTTCTGATCAATCTCTCTATTTAAAGGTTTAAAACTGCCATCAACTCTTCTATGCCTGTTATACTCATAACACACTCACTACTGCATCATGTCAGTGTACGTATATGTACACAGTATACAGTATAATACCTAGACAGCGGTGATCCACTGGCGGTCTGCTTTCATTGGTGTGTTAGGTGTAGGTTTGCCCATGTACTGTGTATAGCAATGGACGAGTAACAATCAGCAATGATTTACATTCACCTGCCACTTTATTAGGGACATTTGTTCAACTGCACTTTAACATAAATATGGCATCATGGCAGCAAGCCAATGCATTTATGCACGCATATATGGTCAAGACGATTTGTGCTGAAGTTCAAACTGAGAATCAGATTGGGGAAGACACACACTAACACCCATTCCCACACTATGGGAAACTTGGAAACGTCATTTAGCCCACTCAACATGTCTCTGGACTGTGTAAGGAAACCAAGTACCCAGAGGAAACCCACCAAGCATGGGGAGAACATGCACACACTACACACACACACATCAAACCCTTGTCACTGGAGGTGCGAGACTGTAGTGTTAACCACTACGGTACCAAGCCACCAAGATGGAAGGTAGCAAAGTAGATTTACTTTGTTACTGTGCATAACTGCATATTTTATGTATTTGCACTTCACTTGAGTAGTTTTATTAGAGAATACCTTTTACTGCACTACAAACATCAGTACTTTTTACTTCACTACATTTCTGACATTAGTGTGTAGTATTTGAAGTGGTTATATCAACCTGAACCTGTTAGCTGTTTTAACTTGCCGTGTCTTTATTTAAAGCAGGTGTTTGTAATCAGAAAGGGTTAAAAAAAAAGGGGGGGGGAGGGGGTTCGATTTCTGCTCCTACGTTCAGAGGGTAGGGTCAGAATTTGGCATAAACCATATGAAAGTATGGATCCATCCTGCCTTATACTACTCAAATAGCCTCCAGATGGGGGATGTGGTGGAACAGGAGTTGTGCATAATGGATGTGCTGCCAACAAATCTGCAGCAACTGCCTAATGCTATCATGTCAATATGATCCAAAATCCCTCAGGAACGTTTCCAGTACGTCATCACGAAGAATTAAGGCACTTTTAGTTATGAAGGTAAAAGTGGTTCAACCCAGTACAGTACTAGTAATGTGTACCTAATGAAGTGGCTGGTGTGTGTACAGTATATCAACAATGAACACCTACATGATGTGTTTACATACAACAAGGACATACTGTACCTAATAAAACATCAATTCCAGGGAAACTGGCATGTTTGTGTGCCTCCTGAAGGCTTTTTTTTTTTCAAATCCCAAATATCAGTTAAGACTGCTATAAATATTAGTACAACTCAAAAATACACTTAGTAAATACATCTTAGTTTTCTCTCTCTCTCTTTTTTTTTTAAACACAGCAATAAACACATGACTAGAATAAATACCACTCACTTGCCACATCTCTCACCATAAAATATTTATTGATCATGTATAAAACTAATCCAACCTATTCCCATCTTGTACCAAGATCACCGCAGTGATATAGAAACATATTCACAGCAAACTTTTATACCTTGCGTATACCTTACAGTGCATAATGCAACCGATACAGTGCATAATGCAACCGATACAGTGCATAATGCAACCGATACAGTGAATAATGCAACCGATACAACATACATGTTCATTGGTGTTTGTTCTGAGCTTTGAGCTTTTCAGGTTTTAACACTCTTCATCTGAAGAAGTTTTTTTTTTAGACATCAAGTTCTTAATCAAACCTATAAAAACATAACACTGGAATTTGTGTAAAGATTGGCAGTAGGTTTGTGTTAAACAATCAGAAAATGCTAATAAAAATTCTGACAATAACTTCTGATACTGTACGTGGCAAATCAGGGGTTATATTAACATGTTCTAAATGTCAGTCTATAAGAATAATGTCAGCATTTGTTATTGTTTCTGTAGTAACAACTAACACAGAGACTACCATCAAGGATGCTCCACACAACCAGATTATAGAAATTGATATAGGGAAGTTTCGTCAGTTATTTAGCATTTAGAAAAACAGATTAAGTATCAGTGCTTTACTTTAAAGTTTTCTCACACTTTCTCAGTAAGATAACAATCTGTTTCAAAAGGTTTCCACAACATTGAATGCAAGTTTAAACAAATATAAAGTACATCCTTTAATATATATATATATATATATATATATATATATATATATATATAAGAAAAAAACAGCATTGTTAGCGTTGTCATATTGCTGTGGTTCAAGAGTAAAAAAATTTTTTATTGAAAAACAACCAG
>JAOVVA010000004.1:8172974-8193200 GCA_028565275.1 Leiocassis micropogon | reverse complement strand
ACACACACACACACACACACACACACACACACACACACACACACACACACACACACATAATTCTGGAACACCAATTAATCTAATCTGTGGGAGGAAATCGGGAACCTGGAGGAAACCCACCGAGTTCGAAGAGAACATGTAAACACCATGCGCACAGAGCTAAGGTGGGAATCGAACATATAATGTCTGATGTCTAAAAGCAAATAATACTTGAAAATAATTAAAATCATTTTGAATCTCTTTAGGAATTTTGAACAATTTGTAAATAGATGATAAAATAAAATCCCCATGTAAAAAATATGGCTATAGATTGTAAATTAGACCTCTAACATTGGATTCTAATGCTAAAAAGATTCAATCAACGTTGAAATGAGATGTTTGCTAAAACAATTATTACATTGTTTTGGTTGTCGAGGTTGCTAAGAGTGCACTTTGCACATTTGTCTGGATCGAGATTATTGTGTTATTGTAAGACACAACGCTCAAGTTAACACTAGTTTGATTTAAAAATATCAGTGTGTTTCATTGGGAAAATAATAAAATATAAATCTTAAAACTTGTTAACCAATTAAAAATTAAGTTTAAGACTTCCTCAATGTCCCATATGTCCCTCATAAAGTTTCTTAATCCATGAAGCAGAGACCGGCCATGAGAGAGAAACCAAACAAGATAAAGAGCACTTTGAGGAGCTGTCGCTCTGGAGAGTTGAGCTCATGAGGGAGGATCTCCAGAAATGTAATGTAAATGAATGTTCCCGCTGCCAGGCCTTCCAGCACAGACTGGACTAACGCCCCCATCTGTAGCTCAGCTTCACTCACCCCGATGCCGATAGCGATGCCCATTGGTGACATTATGGAAAAAACAAGGATGTAGATGATGAGCCACCTGGGAGGGACGGCGCTTTGGACCAGCTTTAGCGAGAGGCTGAAGACGATGATGCTCTTGTGGACAATGATGGCGATGCAGATCTCTAACACCTGGACAGGATTTTAAAAAAGTAAGATAAGCATGCTTGCCTTTATAACAACTAGTGTAACTTGAGTGCTACAGCTAAAAAAAAATTGGCAGAAAAAAATATAATGAGGAAGACAATCTTCAAAGACAATGTCAAAATAAAAATTACTCATCGATCATAGGATCAAGTTGCAAAATGAAAAAACTAACAAGTTCCTATATTTCTGAAGAACAGCATGAAATAAAAGTAGAACTTTTACTTGCTTGAGTTTTTTTTTTTTTTGCTTAGGCAGCATTTTACCATAGTTGCCCCTCTACAAGTCACTACTTATGCAAGTTCCTAGTTTGCTAGCTATACCAGTTTACAAAAGGTTAGGGTTAAATGCAGGTTGAAAACATTTTATGGTTTTAAAAATTAAACTGTAACCAAAACTAGTTCTTTTTAGAACCTAATCAAGGCCGACTGATTACTTTGTGCAACTGCCTTACTGCAATGTCAGCATGTAACACATCAGCGTGAAATGAGTTTAATGTAATCGAGGTTCCGGCTGCTTGCTAGAAAAGTGACTCTGAAACTACCACAGCAAGATAAAACATATTAAAATGGTTATAAAGTGAATTAAGTGTTTTACTCTAATCATATGTGCATGGTTTACATCCAATTCTTCAAAAGCAGCTAAAAAAAAAGATTTTTGGTTGTTTAGAGCAAAGCACTTTGTAACGAAATAAATAAATAAATAAATAAAGCTCTTGCTTATCACCCATCCACTCAGACTGCATCTCAAAGGGCAAGTATTCACAAAGCAGAAAGCTGAGTGTCAGTGGATATATCTGTCTCACAGAAGCGACTCACTGGTTTGAATTTCTGGCTCCAAAGCCAAACATAAGGCAAGCAGTTACTATCAAAATACAAAAATATTTTAGAGAGGCGGTTTCAAATTTACAAAAAATACAGCCTTAGAAGGTTTCTTGAAAAAAAGAAAAAAAAAACAACATCCCATCCTCAACCAAAATAGCTTTTGTACAATTATTTAGTGATACACAGGGATCTTTTTAGCAGGTCGTCTATTTTGCAATATTCTGTCCTGAATAGAAACTATCATGATATGACAAGCAGGAATATATTTTCGAAACCCATGCTCATTTTGAGCATGGCCGTCCAGGACTCATTTATGACACTTTCATGTATGAAAGTCTTTACCTTAGTCTCAGTCGTTTGCAAGCCGATAGCCAGACCCTCAAAGACAGAGTGCAGGGAAAGGGACAGGAAGAGCATGAATGAGCGGAAGGATGAATGCGCCTGCAGGTCCACATGGACATGGTGGCTGCTACTCTCCATGTCGTTTATGGAGCGGTGTGTATGAGAGTGGCTGTGACCTGCAGACGGGAGCAGAGGAGCCGTCTCTTCATCTCCTTGTCCTTTACAGGTGAGGACCAGCCTCTCGAGGATGAGGACGATGAAGAAGCCACATGCCATGATGAACTCGGGCAGAGGATAGCCGATCTGTTGAGATTAAAAGAACAAAACTAGTGTTTAACCTTTTTTCTTCAGATCTTAACTTTTTTTCTTTTAAGATCTGATGAAAAAGAGTTACTTTTTCATAACTTTTTGTATAGTCTTTTTTCTTACAACCATTTACAAACTCTGCTCTGCTTCATGCAACAGAATGAGATAATCCATTCTTAAACATTTAACAGAAAAAATTTAGAAAACATCTAAAATCTGTTACGGATATATTGCATGTATGCTCTGTTTAACCATTTATAAGAGTTGTCAAGGCAATGCAAAGAAACAGCGGTCAGTGGTTTAGAGCTCACTCAGCATAAATGTGGTTGTGCTAAAATGATCGTATGACCTTTCATGTCTGAAAAAAAAGGCTCGAAACTTTCTGCACAACCTCCAGTGAGCTGAGCGAAATAATCTCATCGGGATTGTCTAATCATGTGACTTTAGTGACTTTATTGAGTGAATTATGTCCACACATCACAGATTCACACACATACACAAACACACACACACGCACACACACACACACACACACACACACACGCTCACAGCGCCTGCGCACATAAACGGAAACACTTATCTGTCAGGATTTATTTTTACTTTTTTTAAAGGTAAAATGCAGGTTCATTTGTTTTATTTTTACTTTATATTTTGTGTTAATTATTTTTATGTATTTATTTTTTTGGGCTGTGGAACAAATATATATATATATATATAAAAATAAAATGCAGATGACAGTAACTGTCTGTTATCTGTTAATAATACACTGCAGGTTGTTTTTCCCCCTAGTTTCTAGAAAATTATATTAAAAACTGGTCTTTCTATGAGAAAACACTATTAGGTCAATTGTGGAATAAATTCAATAGATTTACATGTCATTTAGATGCTTTAGATCCCCTAAAATGACTAGACTTTCTGATTAAACTAATATGTACAATTTACATTTATTGTGTAAAAATGTTACACAGAACTAAAAAGCAGAACTCATTATTTAATCTGGAGGCCATGCAAAAAAACAAACAAACAAACAAAAAAAACCCACAACAACGGTCGATTCTGACCCCAAATACACTCACATCTGCGCCTTGTAGCTGCTCACTGATATCAGACAGATAATCTGGGATAATGTCCAAGAGACAGGCAGCGAGGAACACTCCTCCGGCAAAGCAGCTGATTAAACTCAGTATTGTCCTGTGGATTCCTGGAAAAGAGATGCAAAAAAAAAAAAAAAAAAAAAAAAAAAAGAGTTACTGGTATTGATCAGGAAAGCTGTTGACATTTATTTCATGATAAGAGAACTATGCGTTTTGGTCCTGCTTCAATGATTTATTATCAGACAATCCAGAAGTGGTGATAACTGAAAAAAACAAAACAAAGAGACAACACAAAATAGTGCAAACTACTGCAACACAAGCACGATATTAGACGGCAGGCTAAAATCTAAAATCATTTAATGGCATGATGAAGGAACTAGAAAGCTCTATGATACAATGCATTATAACATAAGGTCTCGTTAGGGGTATATTAAACATGGTGTAATTTGATTGGTCTTGCCAATAATTTGTAATTTGATTAATCTGACTACTTTCAGTTTCTCCTCCAAATGCATTTTCTAATCTACCTAATTCCTGTGCATTACACCTTTGGTGGCATTTAACATGCATTGTTTCAACTACTGCTGAAATGACACATTTGTGTTAGTGAACTGAGCTGGGGGGGTTTACTAAGAAAAAAAAAATCACCTGACATACAGTCTGGGCTAAAAACAGATAATGCCCAGAGTTACTTCTTCATACCTTTTTGTATAGTCTTTTTTCTTACAACCATTTACACATACGTGCTGCTCTGCTTCATTCAACTGAATGAGATAATCCATTTTTAAACATTTAACAGAAGAAAATAATCTGATGATCAGCATCTAATAACTGTTACGGATATATTGCATGTATGCTCTGTTTAACCATTTATAAGAGTTGTCAAGGCAATGCAAAGAAACAGCGGTCAGTGGTTTAGAGCTCACTCAGCATAAATGTGGTTGTGCTAAAATGATCGTATGACCTTTCATGTCTGAAAAAAAGGCTCGAAACTTTCTGCACAACCTCCAGTGAGCTGAGGGAAATAATCTCATCGGGTTTGTCTGATCATGTGACTTTAGTTAGTGTGACTTTATTGAGTGAATTATGTCCGCACATCACAGATTAAGGACAGCAAGATAAAAAAAATAAAAAACAACATTCAAGACTAACAACAGGACTGATTTTAGTCTTTAAAAGTAAGTTCCATATTATTGATCCACTGCAGATAATGAACTACAGGCAGTATCACAGGTGATTTCTGATAACATTCAGAAATCTGTTCATTGATTCTATGATAAATAAAAATGTAATCAATTATAACTCCTTCAGAATGATCAGAGATAATGCAGACGTAAGTATGTTAAATTGATGGTCAGATGATTTAAATCTGATTCACATTTCAAGACTTTCCATATTCAGTTTCACTCTCTCTCACACACACACACAGACACACACACAGATGAGCTCATTTCTATATAAAATAATGGATATAATTGAGGAACTTACCTGTTCCGCTGGTTTGTCTGAAAAATTTAATCCGAACAGGAATGAAACCAAACAGCAAAGTAAGGACTAACAAGCCAACTAGGGCTGATATTTTAACCACTAATAAATACTCCATCTGGAACTGTGTACTAATGCCACCCAGATGTAAACAAACAAAACAACGCTTAAAGCTAAATATATATAAAAAAAATTCTCAAACGTTAGCCAGTTTGCTGGAACCGGTACATCTTCATAAATGTCACAAGGGTCTATATTCGTCGTAAAACCATTTACAAGCAGTCTTAACTGCTCACACTCAGCCACTCTAAGCTCAAGTCCATGTTGTTCCCCGCATTCTCTTTGGCTCCGCCCAGTGACGTAGCGCATTTGCATATCACACTTCCGCTTTCCGCCATGGTTACTCGCGTACTAAATAGTACATTAGTACAAACAGCACACAAGTGATTTATAGTCTAAATGTAACGTAATTTGCGCCTTTATATGTTATGTTTTATCGCTTAATTATTATGGAGACCGAAATGTGGCTCCATACTCATTCCATCCACTAGAGTTCCTACACATGCAGTTCCAGACTTGTCCAGCAGGGTGAGCTTAAGAATCAGACACTGCTTCCATGACAATGTGACACATGATGAGTCTTGTGATCAAAATCAGGCGTGTTCATCAAGTCATATTATTTTGCCCGGCTGTACAGAACTGTTTGCCAGTCATTTCTGGGAAATTAAGGTTACTCAGAATTTCTTTTTTTAAAATCTTTTTGCATCTAGTTTTTTTTTAAAAGTATTTTAAAGGCTGCCTTTTTCTTCTTCTGAATAATCTCTAACTTTGATATGGTTTATCTTGGCTTATCTGTGATACATGTGTAGTTATGCTGTTCTCTTAAATTAATAATGATTGATTTTTAGATTTTTGACATTAAACTGTATATAAGTTATTAGTGTCTAACCCACTTCTAAATTACAAAGCTTAATGAATACTCTTACACGTTATTAATATTGCAAGTTTTCACTCACTCCTGGATGGGGTCCCAATACATTGCAGGGCACACACACACACACACACACACACATACACACTCATACACACACTACAGGCAATTTGGAAACACCAGTAAGCCTAATCTGCATGTCTTTGGACCGTGGGAGGAAACCGGAGTACCTGGAGGAAACCCACCAAGCACATCGAGAACATGCAAACTCCATGCACGCAGACCCGAGGCGGGAATCGAACCCGGGCTCTGGAGGTGCAAGATGACAGTACTAACCACTAAGCCACCGTGCTGTGTTCAGTTACTCAAATAATTAATTAGTAAATCAATACATATAAACAGAAATTTCACAAGAGTGAGCAGACGTAAACAAAAAAAATACAAAAAATTGACTCATTTCCTGAAGACTCCCATCTCTTGTAATCCTGCCATGGGATAATTCACCAAATTCACACACTCGCCTAAGATCCATTAATGTAGCCAGTCCATCTACCAGCAAACGATATGGAAGACTCAGAGAATGTGGAGGAAACCCACACCAACAAGGCACATACACACAAGACTCTTTACAGACATTCCTCATACTCAGGATTGAACCAGAGACCCTGGAGCTCCATGGTAGCAGTACAACCTGGTGCACCACACAATGCCACCCAAAAAGCATTGATGTTGGGACAGGATTCAGTCCCTGATCTGCCTGGCCCTTGTTCAGTCACCTTTCTATACATATAATGTAGGTGTAATTGTTTTGTATGCAAGTACTGATTGTAGCTCAACAGAGGAAAATGACCACCATAAGACCACCACTGGGGCAGATAACCTGAGCACAGCAGTGACCCTGAACTTATGGTCCTCAATGAGCCCTCCTATGGCATATCTGATCAATGGGAACCATTTGAATTTCCTATGCAAAAGCATAAAATAAAAGGTTTTCCTTTCATGTAGAACCATGTTCAAAAGCTAGTACCCCCTCTGTTGAGTAAAAACATAATAAAAATCATCTGATCATAGATCCACTCTAAAACATTTAACAGAAAAATAAGCTAATGATCAACATTAAAATCATTCAAAACCTAATGCTAATGTATTGTATGTATGCCCTGTTAAATAATTTCTACTAGCTGTCACTGAGTTCAAGGCAATGAAAAGAAACAGTGGTTTAGAGCTCACTCCGCATACAGTAAATCTGTTGTGCTAAAATGATTGTATTGACCTTTCACATCTGAAAAAAGACTTGAAACTTGTTTCTTATATATATTTAAGACCTAGAACCTAGGCACCTTGCAGCCATCAGTAAATCTACATCAGAATGGCTGAAAAATAGAGAATCTAGGTTTTGAAATGGCCTAGTCAAAGTCCAGACGTCAATACAGTTAAAAATGCTGTGGTTGGACCGAAAGAGAGCTGTGCATAAACAAATGCCTTATTATAGGTGCAAGCTTCTGGAAGTTAGAGAAAAGGCAAGAAGAGTAAAGTTTCTCATTTAATATTCTTGCTGCCAACTGAGCCCCGCGCCGCTGAGTGAGCGCTGCTCCCCGATGTATCAATAATACAAGAGGAAGTTATTGTTCCACTGGGGGTGACACTCACAGAATTAAAAGGCTTTGTGGGGAGCCTGCGCTGTCCTTTCACTGCTTCTGCTCAGGTTTCCACTGTTGCAGACAGAGCTCAGAAAGGAGAGAGATGATTATGTACGTTAGTGAAGGGCCTGATTGTGTACTCCTGGACGGGTTTTGTTTTATGACAGTTGCAAGAGACCTTCTGGCACACTTGTACGGAAAGCACCATGCTCAAGGACGTTGTCCAAAGTTATATTCAGTAACGGGATAGTAGGACAAGTCTGACAAATAACAAATGATTCTTAGACTAATCATGCCAAATCAGATTCAGATATTTTGCTTTACTTTTGCTCTTGCCTGTGTAAATTGTTTACTTATTAATTTATTTTTGGACAAGCAAAAATGCCTTCAGGAGCATAAGGTAATCATAATGTTATTAAACTTCATATAAGCTTTTATAAGGTATAAAAATCTCTGCATTTATCATTATGATATTATAGTATCTGTGAATAGCATGTTCTCTTTTCTTGTGAACCAAACTGCAAAGTAATGCAGTTTGACATGTTATACTGATATTTACTGACATTCAGTTTTATGGCATTTATATATATAACTGCTGTGCTCTCGAGTCGAGCAGTACACATCAAATGAAATGTCACTTCTGACAAGTACCATATTGTCCTCAAGCCATATATATTCACTTGGTAAGCCTGCCAGCTGGCACATACTCAAATGATGGCGCTGAAACCTGAAGCTCTGGCTGAAGCTCTAACCGAGCTGAAGGGAGAACAGAATGAAAAAGTGACACTCTCTGGCAGGACAGAAGAGAGGGAAAGCAGGAGACAGAGGCAGACTGACAGAAAGAAGTCAATATTTTATTTAAGGATTGTTTTCAAATATATATATATTTTTTCTTTCTTAAGTGTCTAATCTGCATTTTTTTGCTCCTGAAAATAAATGGAGAGAACAAATATGAGTACATGTAAGTATGTCCAAAACTCTGAAGAGTTAAATTGCAAATGTTTGTGAATTAAATGTAAATGATAAGTAATAATAAATTTTTTTAATTTTTAATTTAACAGTTTAATCCAAGAGTTAATTACATATATGATGTTATATAAATGGATTGTCAATGAATGAACTTCAATATCAGTTGTATCAGAGAACATTTACAGTAAATGTACCAAATAGTGATACATGCATAAAAGTAATGGCAGCCAGTTTTACTTTAGTGAAAGTGTAATCAAGTGACTGTGGGCAGTCATTAACATTTTATGTCCATTCTGCAGTGTGACACTGAGCTCCTTGAGAGTCTTAACCTAAAAGGGACTCAATAACAGGTGCTTTCTCAAAGAAGCATTGGTGTGATTTCACCCGTACTGTCTTAATACCCATGAATGGCTCTCAGAATGGGGAAGTTTGGGATTGTAATGGGGTTGATGGTCTTATTAAGTGAAGCATCTGTCCCTTCTGAAGGTAAAAAATGTATGTTGTGTTTATTCTACCATAGTTTGTGGTCTTTAACAAAAGTGAAGTAGGCTTTTCACCCAAATATCATATTACAGGAAAGGAGAAGGAAGACCAGAAAGAAGCTATTCTGAAAGAGTTGGTTGAGATATGGCGGAAGGGTGGTGGCTGGTACCCACGCAGAGAACAACCCTCTTCAGAGAAAAGACAGGATGAACAAATCCATACAGTCCTAAGAAACATTGTTGGAGGTCTCAAGTCTCTAGGACTCCTGCCCAAGAAATCTATTGGTTTACCATCTCTTAACAAGCCACTTGACCGGAACAGGCTGTCAGGATTTCTTTATAACATCTCAATGTATCTTCAGGAAATGAGTGCTGAACTAGATGATGATATATCTTTTAATGATGATCATTTCTGGGAAAATGTGTTGCATTCTTTTCTCCAGTATGAAGGAAAAATGCCACTTGGAGACTGGGCTGGGAGGGTTCCTCCTAGACCAAGCTTTAGACTACAAGACCTCTTCCTCTCCCTAAGAGGCAGCCCACATTGGGATGGATTACTTGGACTTGTGCAGAGCATCCTTACTCTCATAGAACAGCAGCCACAAAGTCCTCTTCTCACATTTGTTTCACAGAACTGGAAAACCATCAGTGCCTTGCTTGACACTGCTCTACAAGCTCTTGTCAGTGGGACTTATAACCAGGCCATTGCAGGTCTCCAGGGATTTATCTGTGTACTCAAAGGGCAAAGCGGTTGTGCTTTTAACCTGAGTTGGCTGCAGCAATTCCTGACCTTCCTGGAGACAAGGAACTGGAAACCTGTTGTGAATCTGCACCCTGCAAGTGTAGCAAATGAACACAGGGATGGTACCTTTTTGGCAGAACGTTTTAAGCCATTTAGCATTCCACCTGAGGTTTTATCTGAGGAGAAAAATAAATCTCAAGACATGGAGAGCCTTAGCTATATGCAAGCCCTACTTCTGCAAGCTCTGTCAAAGTCAAATTTTGGGGAAAGAGCAGTACAGTTCGCTGAGCATAATCCTGCCCTCGTCCAGGGTCTCGATGGTCTCAGGCGTGGATTGCTGCACAGAGTGGGTAGCACGGTGTACGGTAATCTGAGGAGGAAGGTTTCACGTGTGACCATGGCACTGCTGGATGATCTAGGTAGCATGGCTGGTGAGCCACAGTCCACTCAACTGGGAAAATGTTCTGTAGGCAAGTTTATCCTTATATTTCTAAATTTAAATGATTCATTTAATTTTACTTTTAATAAAATTGTTATCTGTAGATTTTAATGCACAAATTCATTATCAGTAAATAAAAGTACAGAAAAAAATGAATAAACTTTTCATAGCTGAAACATATGGATGGATTCCTGAAATCACATTGGCCATATTAATCATTAAGGAGATCATGATACTCTAAATCCTATGGGCTGGATAATGTGAACCCATCCTTTTGTTGATTTGTAACCATATACCCCTGGCATTATGTGCCGAGCTATGCTATTCCATTGAGCTGAACTGTATGATGCTTTTTTTTATTTCATCAGTTCATGAACAAACCCCAGCAGTTATCTCTGATTTGTATTAACAAACAACAGTCCCATGCATTTTGGTTTTTACTCTCGTTCTTTCTTTCTTTTTACAAAGGTGATCTGAGACAATTGATATTATGGTAAGTTCCTTTAAAAAATATTTTTGACCGTGCATTTAACTCAGTTCTAACACTTGTAATACATTTTATCTTATAGGGGGATTAGACATAATCTGACATGGAATGCTCAAGCCATGGGATTCACCTCACATGGTTTACCGAGTCATCCATCTTTGATATCCTGTTCACCTTCAGAAACAAAAAAACAGAGCTTGGACCAACAACAATCATCAAAAAGGACCAGACTTATCCAGCCTCAGCCTATGGTCCATGATCAGATTGAATCAGAGCTGTCAGTCTCAGCAGAGATCCTGGAAGCAGCATGCAATGCCTCCATTCCAGGTCTCAGTGGTGTTTCAAACTTTACCGTGTTTCTCTACTGTAACCTTTTTGATGTTGATGGAGGGGATGCAACATTGGACCCGGAGGCTAGCCATGTAGTGCCTGACCTGCATGTCAGTTGTTCTAATGCGGCATGGTATCTCTCTGCTGCAGAGGAAGATTTCCTCTGGGTACATGTGTGCAGTGAATTCTTCGCACAGGATTTCAATAATACAGTATGTGCCAACTCTTCCTTCTGGCTGCAACGAGCCCATCAGGTATTAATGAGGAATGTTTTAATGACATACATAATTTTAAAGATTACCTTTAGGTTAATTAACAAGTATGCTGTAACTGTGTAATGTTATTAGGCTGCTGTTACCAAGGACTACTATTACCTCAACCAATCAAGTATTGACGACCTCTGCATACAACTCTCCAGTGATGTTGCTGGAAGTTCTACAAGTGTTGCAAATGGGGACTGCTTAGAGCTGCTCAGTGCTAGATCTTTCAGTGCACAAGATTTCAGGAGGTGTTTTCTGCCTAACAACTCTGCTCTGATATTAGGCTTGTGTGGCAATGTGTCACATCCAATAGCTCACACTGGCTGGGCTGCAGAATATTGCTCTAAAATCCTGAGCAAAGATTCCTACCATGACCCCAAAAATGTCCTATGTAACTTTTTAGATTGGTCTGCAGAGCATTTGGCCAACTCTGATCTGCTTGAACACTGCAGAGACACAGCAGGTCTGAGGGATTACATTTGCAAGAACATAAGTTTGTATGCCATGCTGGTTCCTAAACATCCCATACTCTTAGACTACTGCAACTCCAAACCAGAACTGACACAGGAGACCCAGTGTATTCTCCAGCAGCTGTTTAACATGCTACCTGCCCCGTATGACATTGACACTAATCAGCTTTGTAGAAATCCCATTCCCATTCTTCAGGAAGCTATATACAAATTAAATCATTGTGAAGGAGCAGTAGATGAACGTGTGGGCTGGCTGGCCACCGTGAGCTATGTGCTCCAAGTATTAGATTTTGTCGTCGGGCTCTCAGCAGGACTTGAAGAAAGGGAACGAGAGGTGCGCCAGGGCCTCGGCCAAGCTATACTTCTGTCCAGACTTCTGGATAATTCCTCTTTCTGGGCAACCCTTAGACCTAATGCATCCATTAGTGTGCTTCAAACTGTTGGTGTCTTTCTCAGACAAGAGCAGAATCTTTCTCTTAAGGAAGATCTTCTCAGTTGTTTTAGTGTAAGTGCTATACAATTATTCATTTGTAGTATAATTCTTGTGGTTAATTCAACACGTTAATTCAACTGTTTTATAATTTGGTCTTATTGTATGATCTTTTCAGCCTGTGCTCTGGGATCTCATACAAAAAGAAGACAACTCCTCTGCACTGAGATTTTTAATACAGGTAGGTATGCAAACATGACAGAAATGACACAAGATATATATTGCTAAATATGCTAAATATATTGCTAAAAGTAATATTATTATCTAACTTCACTAGCTTTACACAGCCTGACAGCTCGAATGAATAAAATGAAGGCAGCCATAACTCTTCTTAATGTGAATTTAATTATAATGATTAATTTGAGGTTGAGGTTGGAACTGCCCGGCAGGTGGTCTAGAGGAAGACCAAAGAGGAGATTTATTCATGTAGTGAGAGAGGACATTAACTGTTGCGAGAGAAGAGGATGCAGAGGATAGGGCTAGATGTAGGCCGATGATTCGCTGTGGCGACCCCTGATAGGGAACAGTCGAAAGACAAGGAAGAAGAAAGAAAAAGAAGATCTCTAAACATGTTTCTGACTAGTTTAAAGCATTTTGTACTATACATACTGGCTCACAGTCTATGGTATTGTTCTTGCTGATGATCTAGGAATACCTCCAGATGCCGAGAGAAAGAATACGCACTCTTGTGTTGTCTGCTGAAAAAGATGCAGTGAAAAGATTTCTGTCTCATGTACATCAGAGCTGGGACCAGCTCCAAGTCGAAACAACACAGGTAAAAAAAAATTTGCCAGCCAGGCCAAAAAAAACCAATGCATTTTTCATCTAAATTTGTTCCACTGAGAGGGTTCTAGTTTGCTGCAAATGCATTTTTTTCTATTTGTTAACTATTGTTAGTTTTTATTGTTTTTCCTGGTGTGATTGAAAGGCTTCCCCAAAGGAAAAGGAGGCCATGGAGACTATGACTGCAGCTTTCATTCACAAATTCCCACGCGTTACGCCAGAGCTATTTGTCGACCTCTCACAGTTCATCCCGTACATGTCTGTATCTGACATAATGAATTTTCCTGCATCGCTGATCGCCAATGATACTGTGTAAGTGAGCTGTAACACCATGCAGACATGCTGTTCATTTGCAGAATATCCATGTTCATGCATTTAACATTCATTTAGGTTGACGGCTATTCGAGATCACAGCTCGGAGATGAAATCTCCTCAGAAACAAGCGTTCGCAAAACGTCTCCTACAGGCCAATGTAGTAGGAGATGTTTCCTCATGGCCACCATACTTCCTTACTTCCATTCTTCCCCTCCTCCCACATCTTCCTGTCAGCCACTTCCAACAGCTGACATCCCAGCAGGTAGGTAAGCAAACATTACAGTATTTTATGTATATGTGAATTCTAAAAGCTTTAAGAGAAGCAAAGTAAAGTTTGAAGCCGTATCTTACAGCTCAGCCCTCTGGTCGAACTGTTGGCTAATAGCAGTCTGGATGCAATAAGAGGGAGACATGTGCTTCGCATACAGTTCAGCAAAAGGAAGAACTTCACTAGTGATACGATAACAAGGTAGTACTTTACTTTTCTAAACAGCAACGTTGAGCCATATGAAAGATAGATGAACTGTTTTGCTTCTGTGACAGGTTAGGCATTCTAATATGCTACATGAATTCAGAGGAACTGCATCATTTCCTGTCTATACCACCCGTCTCACCTGCTCTATGGCAGCAGCTTGCACAGTGTATTTCAGATGGCCATGTCAGTGGAAACGGCAGAGTAAGCATGAGCTTCTTCTACACATGTCCTGGATTTATCAGCTCTTTTTACTCTTACATTGTGTTGGTATTAAATGGATCCATTTCAATCTTTTAATAAAACTCTGTAGGCAGCACAGCAGGGCACTGGGTACTATTGCTGCCCAACAGCTACAGGGAACTCTGGGACAGGTTAATTTTTGGTGGTTGGCTACAATAAATTGCCTCTATCTGTAAATGGGTGTGTGAAAACATGTATTTGTGCGCATGGTTCACTGCAATAGACTTGTATCCCATCTAGAGTTTATTGCTTCTTCAAACCCATTCTGCCTGAGGTGGACTCCTGAGCCACCGCAAAGCTGTTTCTGAGAAAAAACTGTGAATATAACGCATTTAGTTAACTGTCTATAAAAGACCTTCACATTTAAATTGCAAGATTTTTTTTCAGTAGAGCAGTTGTAAAATGGAAAAAGTGAGACTTTTATTAAACCAAATTATAATTTTCATCCCTGTTAAACGATTTCCATCTATTTCGTTTCATGCTCCAACTTTTTCCTTGTTAAAAATGTCTCGTTCTCAATTACTGACGAAGTTTTCTCACCCATTAGCTCTCCATCCATTCCCATTTATTCAGCAGTTCCTCTTTATGAGGCTGCAGTGGTGTGGGTCTGCGCCTGTCTAGTGCAAGCCAGAAGCTGTCCAGAACTCCAGTCCAAAGCTTTTTTCTTCTTTTTTTTTTACATGAGGCATTAAGAGGCTGTAAAATTTGAGTCCAGTCAGATTCATATAAACACTGCTAGGTGTTAATCCAACACTTTAAGTGTTAATCCAGCACTGAAGATTTGCTGTGTAGCAGACCGTGTGGTCTGCACACACAAACTATTATTTACATTAATAATGTCCAGAATAACGAGATGTTAAAGCTATCTTATAAAAGATATCTTATAAATAATGGGTAATATTTTTTTCATTTGTGACATAAACACCAATGACTGTTTTTATTGTATCGTCTCATATATTATATATGACATGCAGTTTTTTTGTTTGTTTTGTTCCGTTATGTTATTTGCAGCTTTCCCATTGGCTGGCGCTTGCTCTCCAACCTCTTAATGCCAGCTCATTATCTTCTCCGGCATTGAGCTCTCTCCATGGTGTATTACCCCAACTTGGTGCATCATTCCTGCAATCATTATCCTCAAATTATTTATTGGAACTCCTCTCTCAACCTGATATACCCACCTTCCCACCTGCACAAGTAAATGCACACAGTTTTCATTAGACTTAGTAGTTTTTAGATTTTATTTTGTGCAAATTTAATTAATCGTAGTCTCATCGTTCCACTACAGGCATTTCAAATTTTAGGCAAACTATTCCAAGAAACAAATGTAAGTTGTTTTATATGCTCTAAACAACTAGAGTGTGTCAGGACCCAGAAACTTGTATTCATGTGTCTTTTCTGTTTAGATCAGTGCAAACACATTATGCCGGCTAAAGCCATTATTTCAGGGTTTAGCTCCTGCTTTCTTAAAAAACTTGATTGTACCTGACTCAATGGGAACGGCAGGCTGTCAGTGCTGGAGCTCTCTGCTGAGCGACCTACAGCCTCCACACCGTGCAATGGTGCATAGCGCACTACAACAGGTAAGATCAGCACCGATATATAAATAAACCAAGACCTTATGAATTAAACACTTATGCAAACATATGGCACCTCAGGTCCTCAATTTAAAAAAACACCTCTTAAACGACTACATTGCACTACATACCATTCATTGTAACACTTAAAAAACACATAAATGTATTATATAAGGAGTAACAATAAGCTGACACCTTTCTATTGGACGCAGTTTTAAACTTTGCCTCAATGTGAGCTACAGTAGCTCTTCCTTCGTATCGGACTACACAAGCCAGTCTTCACTCCCCATGTGCATCAGTGAGCATTGGCCACCCATGACCCTGTTGCCAGTTTACCATTTTCCTTTCTTGGATCGCTCTTGTTATGTTCTGACCTCTGCATTCTGGAAACTTCCCACAAGAGCTGCAGTTTCAGAGTTGCTCTGACCCAGTTGTCTAGCCATTACAATGTGGCTCCCCTCACAGTAGCTACATTTTCAATATCTTGTTACAATGGCGGATGGAAGTGGGTGGGATATATTAGGTAGCAGATGGACCTTTTTTCCTTAACTTTATGTGTTGGAAGCAGAAAAATGGGCAAGCATAGGGATTTGACGAGGGCCAATTTGTGATAGAGGACTGAGTCAGAGCAACTCCAAAACTCTAGCTCTTGTGGAATGTTCCTGGTCTGCAGTGCTCAGGACATACCAAAAGTGATCCAAGAAAGGAAAACCGGTGAACTGGCGACAGGGTCATGGGAGGCTACGGCCTACTGATGCACATGGGGAGCGAAAGCTGGCCCGTGTAGTCCGATCCAATAGGAGCGCTAGTTTAGATAAAATTGATGTAAAGATTAATACTGATTGTGATAGAAAGTTGTCAGAACACCCAGTGCATCACTGTTATGGTGGCAACCTATTAAGAGGGTGGTCATATAGGGTGGCTTATAAAAACCCACAAACATAGAAAACCTATATACATTGATTTGGTTATGTTTTCTGTAAGCAAATATTTATTTAACATTTATGGAAGGAGTAACCAGTATCAGTCCTTGCACTTCAAAATAGAGAAACAAGCAAATACATTCATACATTTCACAACATTAAAAGTAATTAAAAATAAATAAAAGAGCATAATGTGTACTTCTTCAATAATAACAATTGTTAAATTGCAGCTTAATTGTTGAACAAAGCAGTTTGCAAATGCTTATTCCCTTAGTAATTGACTTTCCAAGGTTTTAAAATGGTTGCATCACATTTGTACATACTCTATTTTGTCATAAGTAAATAGTATAACTGTGACACTAAGTTTTGATGGTGGCTACGTCAGTATAAAAAAACATGGAACGGGCAACACGACCTGATTTAATATTAATAGTACTTACTAGACACATTTGGTCATGATCAAATGGTCATGTCTAATTCATGCACAGACATCGTGTGTTGGTTTCCTGTAATTACTGTAATCATCAGTCACTCCCTGTGCTAACGTTCTGGTGGTCTGAAGGTTCTGGAGCATTTGTCGACCAATAACACACTCTACCTGCACTGCCTTTTACCCTTCGTTTCCCTGAAAAAACTGGCCACCGAGCTTGACGAACAGAAGGTCCTTCAACACATTTCTCTGTACAGAAACATGTCCTGGTCACCTCAGCAGGTGAGGTCCAATTTATTTCCTGTACCTCATAAGTAAAAAATAATAGCTAATAATTATGCTAATAATGCCACAACCTTTGCCAGCTCTTGCTGGTGGATCTGTCCCCAGCTAATGACACACCTGTTTGCTCAGCTCATTGAATATGTTACAGATGAGCCTTTCAGTAAATTAATACCAAGTGCCTTTCACCTGCCATCAAGCAAATTGCATTCACTGTGTTACAATGGCTTGCATAAAAGAATATGAATTATTAATGCATTAAAGTGATTTCGTCTCAGCCAAAAGGAGTATCACATTTCATTTTGGTTGCCATCCAACTTCTCAAGTTTTTCATTCAACAGGCTCAGTTGCTTTTCAGAATGATTCAGAAGACTGCAAACGTCACCCGAGAGACTGTACTGTAAGTGACATCAGTCAGCCGCATGCCTTTTAGCATTTTTTAGTATTCGGTTGCATAAATTGGTCTTGGGACTTGGCTTATACGAAATACGTTTCAGTTTAACTGCCAAGACATTTCACTTTGTCCCTGTAGAACCTGTCAACTCAGAACAAATCTGAATATTGTCTGGCTTACTATATGGCTTGCTGTAGTATTGTACTGTTTGTTTCTTCTTGTTTCAGACATTTAGGCCGCATTGCAAATGGCATGAGCTGTAAGAGCCTACAGCTTTGGGCCAATGAATCAGAGTTCTCTAAATTGTTACGGTTTATTACGGAATTGCCTGGTGGATTGAGGCCAGCTCTGGTGAGAATATGTGAGAGAAGTCCAAATCAACAATTCACATTCATTGGCATCAACTATTCTTCAAATTGCTATTCCAAGACTGCTTTGCTGCCAAAGCAAATTGCATTTGATTCAAGCTGACACTAATGAAGGCATGCATTTTGAATTGCCAGTAAACGGCAAACGACATGAATACACCAAAGCTATTTTTGTATCATGAAACAATTCTTTAAACTGCAATATTTGTATTCATCTGTATATGTATTACAGTATACATATAATTCAAATTAATGTAATTAATCAGTCAGTAAATCTTATCCGGTTATACAAATGAACACCTTGGTGAATAATTTTATTTTAGTTTAATATCTGCTTTAGAAAAGATGTCAATAAAATCAAATTACTAATGTTTTAACAGAGGAAATGTGTGGTAGAGGAACTTAGAAAAAGGCCAGATGTGGATCTGGATGGCTTCAACCCATCATTTACTGCAAGCTTACCGTAAGTAATGTATCTAGTTTCCTTTTTCTTAATTCTTCATCAAGCCTCTGATGTCCTCTGCCTCACTCTCAGATGTTGTCTCACAGCGTGACGATGATTGAGCGTCTGTCCAACGCATCACTCTTGGCTGTCCTGAACCATGTTCGAAGACACTTTATTGATTTTCTGGAGCTTCCACGACACAAGCAGACGACCTTGGCTGAGAAAGCTATTGATGTGTTTGTAAGAAAAAAATGCATTTGGAAACGTCTGCTTAGATGAAATAATGTAGACGTTATTTCTAAACTCCATCAGTTATGGTACACAAAATTCTTTCACTGGTTTGGTGTAAAAGACATATATATATATTTTTTTTTCACTTTTATATATATATAAAAATAGATTTTGCCACAGGTTCTTTTGTTCTTGTAACATAACTTATTTTTTCTCAGAAGTGGCTCATGCGCCCTGATTTTAGCAGGATAGAGCAACATTGTATATACTTATTTAACTCCAATTATTTGCTATAAAACAAATCTTGGTTTGTAAGCTAGCACAGTCTGCTACTAAACCAGTACAATCTGGCAACCCCATTAACTGTTCTGTCATACAGTAAGTGGGGCTCCATTAGCTTAATGCTTCTTCCAGGACTACTTGGGCCATTACATCTGTGGAGTAAAAGAGGTACTTCCCAACAATTGCATAACAACTAGAAAGGTGAACAAGTTAATGGAACATGACCTTATATCTATCAAATAGCATATATCTATATAGAATGTGGTAATGTGATTTTTGTGATGGGACATCGACAAAATTGTGCAGGTCATAACATTAAGGTGAATTGCACCACTGAAAAATATTATCAGAAGAAAGTACAGTGTTTCTTACACTGGGATCTTGGAAAATGAAGTACAGTACAAGTGAAAAATAACATTGCTGATCTACAGCCTACTAATCCTCCTACAGACAGGAAATGTAATGTCAGCAAGTCCCGCACACTTAGACTAGAGATTTATTTATACATGTTTACCATTTTCACCAGTCATGTGACATATTTTCCAACATTTCTATCAGAAGATTGCGGAGGACAGAATCTCCGGGGCCTCCATGGACTTGCTGGGACCCCTTCTCTTTTTCCTGGATAGGGACACGCTGTCTCAGGTGGACAGAGACGCCCTGAAGCTGCGCCTCGAGGACCTGAAACAGTACTGCATGCCCGCCGATATCTTTAGAGAAATGGCTTCTCTGCTTACAGAGAGGAATATGCTAGGGTAGGTCATTTTGACCTTTATGTTAAATATGGAATAGCTGAGGTAGAATAGAGGGTAATGCTCCATAAATAATGTTTGGGAGAAATGTACCAGTGGAAGCATTTTGGCATAAATATACTGTATACTGTATATGAACTGTATATAACAGTTCATTGAAGATTATTGCATATTTTGAACGGCTTCAGCATTGCTTTACAATGTAGAAAGAAATAAAAATCAAAAAACGACCATGGAGTTAGAAAATGATTCCAAACGTTTGAGCAGTAGTGTATTTTTAAGTAATTAAAAACTACTGAATAAATTAGGCGGCACGGTGGTGTAGTAGTTAGCACTGTCGCCTTGCACCTCCAGGGTACAGGTTCGATTCCCGGTCAGACTCGATTCCTGTCTCTGTGTGCATGGAGTTTGCATGTTCTCCCCGTGCTTGGTGGGTTTCCTCCGGGTACTCC
>JAOVVA010000004.1:8155345-8172372 GCA_028565275.1 Leiocassis micropogon | reverse complement strand
GGATTGGCACCCTGTCCAGGGTGTACCCTGCCTCATGCCCTAAGCCTCCTGGGATAGGCTCCAGGTCCCCGCGACCCAGAATACAGGACAAAGCGGTATAGAAGATGAGTGAGTCAGTGAGTGAATAAATTAATTAATAACTCAATTTGGTTCTGATTTATAGAGAGCCAAAGTCATGGACAGTGGGAGATGTTGAGCATGTAGACCGCCTTGTGTTCACCCTGTCACCTCAACTGATACGCTCTCTGCCACTGGTAAGAAGTAAAAAAAGATAAATGCGCTTATTAAATCTAGCTATCTATCTTTGTGCTGAGGTATGACACTGTGCTAAATGCTTTTGTTAGGATGACCTAGGTAAAGACACAGTTGAACAAGTCCTGCAAAGTCAGTGGCATTGGAAAGACACTGAGCTTGGTAAAAGTTGTGTGGACTCGAAAGGATTAAAAGACAAGATTTACAGCCTAATTCACAAAATAATTAGAGGACGGAGGTGGATCCGAAGAGGTAAGGCATGTGTAATATCCAAAAGTTGAGATAATCAATCAGATGTGATTGATATCGTCTCATGTTCAAGTGCATTAACTTTTGTCAGAGCCAATTCCGACTTGTACGGATATAAAAGGGACGTTTCCCTCCGCATGGCGTTGGTATCAGCTCAATCGAATGAAGAGAAGAGAATTAAAGGAGTGTGTTGAGTTCCTGGGTCAGGATGGTTCTCTTGATGCTGAGCAGCGCTGGGCACTGTGGACAGAACTCAGACCGGTTAGTGTACCAATAATTGGCAAATCCATGAATTATAGTTTGTCCATTATTATAATCTAAGCAATCTACCTTTGCCAGGAATGTACTCGAAGAAATGTCTACTGTCTATAATTTAGTTCTTTACTTTTAACAAGGCTGTGTATGTCATTTTTTTAAAGGGTTTATTACGTATTAAGCCTATTATGTGCACATACTCTAAAATTGTGATCAGTGTGGACAAGGCGAGATGTGTGTGTTTTTGCAGGTTTATAAGCCAGTGAGGGCACTCAGGCCAGCTCAGATACTGGAGCTCGGATGTATCATTACTGAAATGAGTGAGCGAGAGCTGCAGGCTGTAAACTTGTCTGACTTAGCTGTGGTGGCTCATCTTGGAAGTTTTAAAGCATGGAACCCAAGAAAAGTACTTTTTTCCCCTAAATTTATTACGAAGTTCACCTATGCTCTTTATGCTTTTTACTTTATGCTTTTTACTTACTTTTCACACAATAAATAAATAAACTATAAAATGTACTTACTGTAAACATGTGAATACGTTGATGAACAGGATGTAAAACATATGCATATAGTTTAGGTTTGTCTAGACTATCCAGTTATTCAGTCACTTTGTTTTGTCCTGTTCCAAGCTATCAAAAGTAGCAATGATTTAAAAGCTCATTTGATTTAAAAGCAATTTGACAGTCTATCAAATTATACTTTCCCTGAGCCAGTATTACATTGTATGCCATTTGCCACACTGGATTAATGTAGCTATAGCAAAATACTGTATGACAATCACTAGACTATTTGAGCAAGTTTCATATTTTCAATCATCACCTGTACACAACATTTATCCTCAGTGAGTCCTATATAATGATCTGGGTCAAGGTGAATTCAGAGCCTTTCCAAGGGCCTGAGCTATTAATACAACCTTAACGAGACATCAGGGACATTATCATTGCAGGGGATTCTTCATCTAACAAGCCCCACATTAAGTCAGCCACTCATATTTTTTCCAGATGAGAGTGGCTTTACAGGGATTCCTCCAACAACGCAAAAAGAAGCCCGAAGACCTTGGAGTGGTCGAGTTGGTTTCTCTTGGCAATCTACTTTGTGGCTTCACTCCTGCAGAAATTTCCCGTCTGGACGCATTTAACCTGAGGTTAGAGAAAGAATCAGTTTTAAAATTCTTGACAGAGATCACACTGTTCATTTGCAATTTGATCACACATTTCTGTGATGTTTGTCAGCACGGCTGCAATGTTTCTGCGAGAGTCGTCTTTGCCGTGCTTTGAGCAGCAAGCCGAGGCTCTGACTGCACGACTTGCCAGCCCTCTGGCCTTCGGTCCTGTCAGCAGCTGGAGCGCTGAGATTTTCACTGAGATTGGGACTCTGGCAGGTAGACCATTGTGGGCCAATTTAATGTCGCGTTATCAATAAATTCTGTCCGCTTAGTTAAAACAAAAACATGTATATGTCACTTTGCTGCAAATGTCACATAATGTCCAAGGTATTTTTATTATATGTTAAGATTACAATCCATGTTTTGAAAAAATAATTTTAAAACAGCTGGATAAGTCACATATAATAACTGTAATGTTACTTTAGTGTTCAAAAAATCCTCACCTACGTACATACATTTTTTCCGTTATTTCATAACAAAAAATGTTCAAATCCAACAGCATTTTTACTCAGAAAAAAAAATCCCACCACAAAAATCACTCACAGAATCAGCTAGGTTAAGCGTTAATGTTATTTTAACCAGAATATTATGCTAGGATCTGTGAAATAAAGCAATACTAGCTAATGGCTAGTTAAGCTTAACCAGCATCACTAACAATGTTACAATTATTTTTTTATGTTGAATTAAAAGGCATTTAACTGTAAAAAGTCAATTTAAACCAAAATATAAAATAAAAATATTAAAAAGGCTGGGGAATCACCCTTGTGTCTCTATCACGCCCAGCTAAACTTGTGGCCGATGCTATCCTTAGAATTATGGCTAGACAAAACAAAAGCGCCTCAATTTAAGCCAAAGATGCTTGGTCAAGATACTAAGTAGAAAATTCAACCAATATAAACGTAGTTCCTTCTCAGTTACACTTACACCAAACATAGCTTAGTTAAAGCTTGCATCATACTCTGAAAATGAGTGAAAGTGCTTGTTTTTGCTCGAGGCAAACCTCATAATGATGTCCCTTTTTTTCCTTAGCTGGACTGGATGACATGGTGTTGTCATCCCTCCTGAGGGAACAAATAGAAGGGCTGACTCCATTAGCACTATCCCTGATACCCCCAAAAAAGCTGGCTGTAAGAATTTGACAGACTATCAAATTATACTTTCCCCTGAGCCAGTATTACATTGTACGCCATTTGCATTAACTGCCTGTATCCAAATTTCATAGAGTCACTGTCATCTTTACAGGTGGTGTTCAGTGCACGTCAACTGTCCTGGCTGAACTCTGAACAGGCATCGGCTGTGACGGAAGAGCAGTGGGAAAAGCTGGATAACGAGCAAAAACAAGCATTAAATATGGCACTGTATGAAGGGGATGCAATGCTTGGACACAGAGGTTAGTCGGATGGCATTCCTATGAATTAAACCTATGAGTGAAAAGCATTAATGGCGTGACCTCACAGATTAATAATCGACCATCTAGAAGTTACCAATAACAGCAGATTGTGAAGCGTCTTATTCCTCTTATACCACAGCCATATGCCAATCTTTATTTACAGTTAATGTTATATATTACAGAGCACAGACATAAATATAGCTTGTCATATTACAGAGTAGTCTTAAAACTCTCTGTCTGAAAAGACTTTCCAGTTTAAAAACATTTACACTTCTGAACGTTAAAAGGCGTTAAAGACGCCTTCCAAAAATGCTAAATTAATCTCCTTACAGAAGAACTCACATCAGTAAGAACATTTATTCATTCATTGATTTCTTCATTTTTTATACTGTACTGCTTATCCTGTGCAGGGATGCTGAGGGCTATCCCAGTGGATTTAGGGCATCAGGCGGGGTACACCCTAGACAGAACACCAATCCATGGCAGGGCATACATGTACACACACACACACTCATTCACACACTACTGGCAATTTGGAAAGACCAATTAACCTAACCTGCCTGTCTTTGGACTGTGAGAGGAAACCAGAGTGCAAAGCCACCAAGCATACAGTAGGAAGAACATACAAAACTCCACCCACACAGACCCCAAGTGGTAATCGAACCCTCGACCCTGGAGGTACGAGGCCCAGTGCCTCAGCGAGAACTGCCATTTTAAAATCTGTTCATGTGGCACATGCATTGGACACGTGTGATTGTGCTATTACTACAGAAGCTGTAACATTAAAACATTTGCATTTGCCTTGCAGCTGCCACTGACTAATCAGAATAAAATATTACACAGCACTGAATATAATTTAGAGTTAGCATGTTTTTGGGTGATGTGCTCTGTTGATTGCTTAGCTGATATATGTATTGTTCTCCTGCCAAATTATCCTTCAATTGCAGTCACAAAGCTGTCCGTGGTACTCATCATCGTAACAGTATGTTTGTTTCCGCAGGCAGGAACCTGGCTCCCTCAGTTTGGTTTGCTGACATCCTGACAGCATGCACACTCTTGTTACTCTGTACTCTGTTGCATTTGTTATAAACACCCACAGGAGTGATAATCTTTCATATTTATTTGCTGTACTTTATTAAATTCTTACATTTTTGATTAAAAACCAACTTCAGAAGAAAATAAGGGCTTTGATAGTGTTTTGACCTTTCATTTCTTCTTCTTTTTTTGATTACATTTATACCGTCTGAACCCGTAAGGACACATACCAACTGTGCCTCTGTCCTCAGGAACACCAATCTGTGCGAATCAAGAGTGTGGGGTGGGATAATAGATTGAAATGGAAGAAATAATGAGGCATCTGCTGAACATTTTGTCTAAATCATTCATTCATTATCCATCCTTAGTAGCTACTCCATCCTGGTCAATGACACTGTGAATCTGCAGAGCACTAGGGAGAAAGCAAGAATACACAGTTCACTGAAAGGCAATATGCATACAAACATATCCATACCTAAAATGAATTTACTGTATACAATCCACCTACAACCTTGTTTAACAAGAACACAACGAACATGGTGAAGGAACATGAAAAACTCTTCATAGAGAGTAACACAAACTCAGGATCAAACCAGGGCTCTGGAGCTAAGGCAGCAACAATATCATGCCACCAGGACATTTGTGAATCTATTTTTTTTTTTTTTATAATATATTGGTATTTTCACTGGATGCTTTATTATACGCACCAACCTTGTTGGTCTACTTTGTAGGTGACTTTTTTCTATGGATAATATGTGTTTCATTTTCCTCTAGTCCTTAATCAATGTAAATTGTAATGTAATTTACTAAGCAGTATGACAAGTTTGAAATCAGCAAGACTAGTCACTACCTGATGTACTCATGCCAGAGTCCACTAATATGAAAGTGCTACATCGGTGTTGCTACTGTGCTAAGAATTGTCTACAACATGGATAATACCTGTTCCTGTGGTGATACTTTTCCAATTACGCATTAGGGAAAATGGTTCCAATGACTACAAGTCTGTTGTTATTCAGAGCCAATAAAAGTACACTTGTACGCACTGCATATACAGATGTGCAAATTTATGCATTAAAATCTGTTGCCATTATTATTATTACTGTCAGTTCCTTGTTTTCAGATTGGAATTTATCCATTCTTATGCATTTTATGCATGTCCAGATGTAAAAACTATAAAGGAATTTCCAAAATATATTCCTGATTCTTAGAGAGGCCGGATTGCTAGGCAACCTGAGGCCAGACTGTCCCAGAGGCAAATAGCTATGAGCAGAATTATAGTTCAGTTTAAAGAAAAAAAGGGGCTTCAACGCTAACCTCTACACCACTGTGGCGACCTAGCCAAACTATTGCTAAAACCATTTGGTGCAAACATTTTAGCATTAAACCATAGGTGTTTTTTTCTGTTTTATTTCTTTCTTGCCTGTGTGAACATTCAGCCATAACATTATGACCACACACATAATATTGAGTAGGTTCCCCAATTGCCACCAAAACAGTAGTGACCTGTGGGTTCTGACACCTTTCCACTGAAAATAGCATCAACCTTTTCCTCAACTTGAGCTACAGTGACTCTTCTACATGGGCCAGCCTTCACTCCCTATGTGCATCAGTAAGCTTTGGCCACCCATGACCCTGTCGCCAGTTTACCAGCATCAGTTTCTGTATGTCCTGAGTTTGACATACAGTGGGTGGGATATATTAGGTAGCAAGTGAACCTTTTTTCCTAAAATTGATGTGTTGGAAGCAGACAAAATGGGCAAGCATAAGGATTTGAGTGACTGACGAGGGCCAAATTGTGATGGCTAGAGGACTGGGTCAGAGCAACTCCCAAAATTGCATTGTTGTGGGATGTTCATGGTCTGCAGTGGTCAGGACATACCAAAAGTAATCCAAGGAAGTAAATCCGCTGAACTAGTGACAGAGTCATGGGTGGTCAAGGCTTACTGGTGCACATGGGGAACAAAGATTGGCCTGTGTAGTCTGATCCAATATGAACGGTAGTGTAGATGAAATTGATGAAAGGTTAATGCTACTTAATATCAGGCAGGTGGTCATAATGTTATGGCTGATCAGTCACTATACCTACAAATGCACTTAATAGGTACTGGATAATACAGCAAAAATGACCAATTTAGAGTAAAGAAGATTTATGTTTTTAAAAGTCATCTACTTTAGACAGAAGTACAGCTTGTGAAACTTGACCTCTAGGGAACATTTACTTCTGACAAACCTGCAGTTTAGGATAACTCCCAAATGAATCCTTACTCCCTACACCGTGCATGTTCTACATCACATCATATGTAGTGCACTATTGATGTAAATCACTTGAAATTCGACCGAACCACAGAGAAAGCAATTATCCTCTTCTCCTGAGCTGATTGAGTCAGGTGAGTTTAGTTTGCTCTCGCATTGCGGGTATAAGGTAACTAACCTCCACCTGACTTCTACACACCGGTGAGTTTATTTAAAATTAAATAAATAAAATAATAAAAACGTGTTCTCTCGTCTAACCGCTTGGTATTAATGTGAATGTAAACCACGATCGATTTCTTACCACATAAAATCTGTGTTTTGCTGCATTTAATGTTTAATAATTAATAGTGTCAGAAACGAAACATCAATACACATCCAGTAGATGGCGCTACAACACAGAAACAGCTTCATTAACACTATTGGCTGTTTTTTTTTTTTTTCTGCGCGTGCTCCTGTGACGTATTTCCTGAGGAGCGGCGCGTGGACCGCCTCTCCGTGCAGCTCTATAGTAACTGTTGGAGGATTCTCATATTTTTTTTGTCTTATTTTTTGTGTTTGTTTGTTTATTCGAAACGTTTTATTTCCTTGTTTTGGGGAGTTGAATATGCCCGGACCGCGGCAATGTTAGCGTTTGGTTCAGAAGGCGAGCCGTTCCTCTTTAGCTGCGACGCGTAACGGAAAATGGATCCAAAGAAAGCTAGCTAGCTATGGCAAAGTTTGTGTGGGGTACAGTAGATAGGTAAGTGTGTGTGTGTGTGTGTGTGTGTGTGTGAGTGAGAGAGTGAATGAGTGTGTGCGAGTATGTACGTGTCTGACTGACTGAGTGTGTGTATGTATGTATGTATGTATGTATGTGTGTGTGTGCGTGTGTGTCGAGTTGTCAGAAGATTTTCGACAGACAGGACTAGAGATTTGCAGTGTGTGTTGTTTTGAATTTAGCGCGAGACGTTTAATAACAAGTGTTGTAATAATAATAATAAACACACGCGCACACCCACACACAGGGAGAGCTCTGAGGTTTTTAAACGGACGCATTGAGCACTTCTTCCTGACTATAACGGAGCTGAAACATGACGCCGTGACCAGAGAGCCAGTCTTGTTTGGGCAGCTCCTGTAAGCTGCTGCTTCATTTCTCACTTTTGCTTGGCACTCCACTCTAGTTTCGCAAGCAGCACCAGGAAATCCTTATCTCGACCGAGAAAGCAGCCTCGGTTTTTTTTTTTTTAACGTTTAAAAGCATTCAGCTGAACTTACAAGAGCTCTGCGTTTATATATATATTTTAAACCAGTGGATCCAAACAAGAGGAAATAAATTAACGCACTTGTTTTCAAACACATCAGGATCCGACAGACCAAATGTTGTCTAAGGTAAGAGTTTCTTTTCTTTTTTTTTTCCACTGAAAAATACTGCCTTTCTGTTATTTTTCTGTCAATATACACAGCTTTAACCTCTCCTGCTATTACTACCTGAAATTCAGGACAGCTATTTTTCATGAATATGGGTTAAGTAACTTAAATCTACTACTATTAATATTAACAAGTCTTCAGTCACATTCTTTTGGGTCTGTTTGTTAAAGCTTCATATTCGTTAACTGTCCTGCACTCGCAAAACACATTACAGTATATCCATAGTTTAAGAATTCATTTAATCACAATGAAATTCAATCATTCTCTATATGGGACGAGTTAAACAGTTTAATATGTATACATACTCAGTGAGAAATATCATCGCTTCAACTGTGCCACAAAGTTAAAAGAAAATAAAAGCATGCCTTGGTGGGATAGAAGATGGGAAAAAAAAAAAAGTGAGAAAAGTCGTACTGTTTAAAGCAGGTTGAGAGCCTTAAAAAAAAAGAAGAAGAAATTACGTAATTTTTTTCCAGCATCATGTTAATGAAATCTGTCATGACTTGATTTCTAGTTTTTACCCGTTTGGAAGTGACTCAAATTTTAAGTACTTACAAACGAAGTAAGAGTGATGGGAATATTTTTCATGTTTTAGCATTTTTTTTCCGTCTGTCGCACCCAATTTTACTTTTGGTCCTGGAAAACAGTAAAAACTCACAAATAAGCAACAATAACAAAAAAAAAGGCCGTTTCGTGTATTTATACTTCCCTTAGATTTGGCAGCCCCCCTTTTGCCTTCTTTTTCTTCTTGTATTTTGGTTTACAATTCCCAAACCCCCAAAACAGACTGGATTTTATTTTTTTCACCTCCAGATCAGCTTAAGAGGCTCTGATATAAGCTCTCGCCTCAAGCTTCCTGACAGTCAGGATTTGGATGTACGTGTCAGTGCTTCTTACTAAATCGTGACTCAGTAGGAGAAACTGTATCTGGAAAAATAAGTCTAAATGTTGTTCAGCACTCCCGGACTCAAGGTCGAGAGAACTTTATGCTTTGGTATTCTTTGTAACTCCGTTATCCTTGTTAAAAGTGTTCGCAGACATGTTTTGCTCTAGGCGTGCTCAGGTGATGTCACACAAATGGGGTGTACTTTAAACCTTGTGTCAACGTTTACTTTAAAAGCCTGTCTGTCTGTTAAGGACAACCTGACTATCTGCCTTTGCCTGGGGTTTGTACAGAAGTGAGTACATTTGTTTTGGCAAAATTTTAACTCCGGGTTTGATTTGCACTGTTACATTGTTACACTGCTTTTGTTTTGGAAAGCATTTTGTCAAAGTCTGAGGAACTTTGTTCAATGTATTGTACAGACTTTCAGGTTGGGAAGTTTAGAAAGCCTCCTCTCAAGTGGAGCGGAGAGTCAGTGATATTTTAACATGCCTGCAGTAACAATATAGTAAGAGCTTTTATAGTTATAGTTCAGTATATAGTTTGAGTATGTGGTGTTTTATGTGACTTTATGAATTCTCACCACCGATTGATCAGGAGGTATTGATTAATGTTTATTCTACCACAGAACAATGAAACTATTGAATCTAATCTAATCTTGGTCAGGAGATGTGCATTATCTTTGTAGAGCAGAAATGCTTGCAAAACAGTAACTATATATCTGTAATATGAAATATAGCTAACATTAAAAATGGTTGTTTTAGTTAATTGTTTGTCACAGATATAATGTAATTGAGAACAGGAATTTACTTGTCTCTTGGAAGTTTCACAACATCATATCTACTGTTAAACCGTTAAAGTTTACAGTGTCTCGTTTATTAATAAATTAAACTTTCTAATCACGGATTAGATTATCATGGGGGGTGGATTCAGTTATGACTTGAATGTATTTTGATTCACATATCACCACACTGACACGATTCTGTACAAAGCACAGAGGCTTCCGAGTGGTGCAACAGAAACATGTTTTTACTGCGTTATATTATCAAAAGTCATGTGCTTAAAAGTCTTCGATCTGTCTTTTTCTCCAAACTATGTGAGCTAATTAGTCTCAAACTTACACCAGTCTCAAAACACTGTGAATGCTAATGATTTGAAAATCGTCTGCGATAGAAGCCCCGGGTACTCGTGTGCTCATTCTCAAGTTGAGTTTTGAGACCTCTGAGACATTAGGAGGTAAAACGTCATCATTTCTTTATGATCTTACAGGTAGTGCATTCTGAACTATTCACACATTTTCATCTCGTGTGGCAGGAGTAAATTATTTTCTAGAGATAGCAGTTATAGGGAATGTCACATTTAATTTTAAGGTAAATGTTAAACCCTTGTATTTGAAGTTAGTTTGTACTAGATGTGGCTACGGAATTTGAATTTAATTGCACCCTCATAAGCACGTAAAAAAAAAAAAAGGCACCTGTCGAGTTTTGGAATGAACTAAAATTTTCACTTGTTACAGCTCCATTCCTCGCACTTCACAGTGAGATTTATTAAGTAGATTTTAAAGGCACACTAATAAGTGTGTATTAAAGGAATGTACAACGGTATTTGTCGAATTTTGAAATTAACTAATGATTTTTTTTTTCAAGGTTTTTTAAATTAATTACTTTATTTTGAATGATATTGGAGCGTTTTACATTTAAATTTGAAATGATTTGAAATGAAATCTTCTCTTCCCGTGGGCCGATTGTGATGAAACAAAACCTATACATTACCTCAAGTTCAGCCAAATACACCTGTGAGAATCCCATTATAATTTGTTCAGTAGTTTATGTGATGCATGAACAAACACGCACACAGACAGAGAGAGAGAGAGAAAAAAACCATTGTGTTCTATTACTCATCTTGCATTCCCCCGTATTATTATTATTATTTTTTTTTACAAATATCTATAATGTACAGACCCCCTTTTACAGTTTTATTATAAGTATAGATTGTTTAAATGGTTGGTTTTTAAAGAGAGAAAACTTATGTCATAAAGAATGGGCTACATTTAATTAATCAATAAACTTTTTAAAATGTATAAAGGTCTAAAATCGTAATAAAATTAGGGAAAAATATTAAATGGGGATATGATTCTTATAGAATTACAATTTTAATTGAATCGGCACCTAGGTATCGTGATAATATTAAAAGGGGAGGTGATTTCACGCCCTAAATACGCACAGTTACGCACTCACACACTGACACCTAGGTGCAGGTTAGTGTTGCGATTCCAGTGGACTGATGAGTAAACCGGCATGAACGCAAGCAGAACCTGTAAACCTTCGCACATTTGGTAGATCTAGACCTAATAACAAATGGATAAAAGGCTATTATACAACAGTGAATCATGTAATCGTTGAGGTGCTGACGTTTTTTTATATAAGGAGCCAGTGTTATTAACTTTAAGGAAGAAGAAAATGGGAGGCTTCCGAGGGAGTGGCTGTTTCACAACATTAAATAAAATGATAAATGGTAACATTTAAACGTTCCGAGTAAAGAAGGGGCGTTCAAGTCACACCAGGACTTTTAATTGGGCAGAATAACAGAACACAGTTATGAGAGTAAAAACTCCCTTTATTTCTCAATTTAGTCCCCTGCTACACTAATGAACATACCCCAGCATTTCACTAGTACTTCAAGGTAGAAAGATTTGTCAGTACACCAGAGCCATGACCAGGCTGCCTGTTTCACAACTCCTTTAATGGCTTAACCATATGCAAGGGGTGATTGTGTCAATGATTGTGTGTACAGTTCCCACAGACGGACTCGTCTCTTCCGCAGATTGCTACAAGGTATCTGTAGATCTGTTTAAAACGGCCTTCTTTAAAAATGTTTGCATCACTAGTCCCGGTTTGAGTTGAAGTTAGAGAGAGTTGTAGTTATAAATAGTTAGAATAGTTGATCTCCTTATTTGTTTCTGTTAGAAATGCATTATTTCCCATTATTCTAGTCATTTCTAATCCTCGTCCTTTTATTCAGGTGTCTAGTCCTTTGCACACAACAATAGCAAATCTGGGTGGTTCAGGGCTAATGATCTGCGTGGTTACATTTGCGTCATCTTTTGAGGCAGGATGACACACATTTATTTAACTAATATTGACATGTCTTAGCTAGCAAACAATTATTATTTTTAAGGTCTTTTTTTATTGCATTATACAAACAAATGATTTCCCTGGTAGTGGTGCGTGAGTGATGCCCAGGCAAGCTGCCTTGCTTTAGTTGCCTCTTTAGACAGAAAGTCATAACACAAAGGGTAACACAAAGTTCTGTCCGAGTTCTTTTCGACCAAAACACAGTATTTGTGCTCATTTTATTTATTTTAACGTTAAACATACACTACCGCTCAAATGTTTGGGATCACTTTCTAACTCCATGGTCGTTCCTGATTTTTTTCTACATTGTAAAACAATGCTGAAGACGTCCAAAATATACAATAGTCTCCTTTGAACAGTTAATGTTGAGATGTATCTGCTACTTATGCTCTGTAAAGCCTTCATAATGGCTCTAATCTGGTGATTTTTGAGGTTGGTAACTCTAAATGAACTTCTCCTCTGCAGTAGAGGTAGATTTTGGTCTTGCTTTTCTGGGTAGGTCTTCATGAGAGCCAGTTTTATCATGGCGCTCGATGAGTTTTGCAAATGCACTTGACAATACTGTTCTTGCAAGAACTATTTCAGGAAGGCCGACCGCCGTGTCTTAAAATAACAACTGACTGTTGTTGTTGCTACATAATTACTTAATTCCGTATGTTATTTCATAGATTTGAAATCCCCAGTATTGTTGTAGAATGTAGAAAATAAATCACTAAACAAAAAAACTAAGAAATTTGCAAGTGATCTCATACTTTTGAGCGGTAGAAAGTGTGCCAAACAAGCTACTTCTGAAATTTAAGCATTATTATGTGACCAATTTTGCTTCACGAAACACGTCTGTCAAGGTGAAGGCTTATTCATTTAAAGAAGTTGACTCTGACCTTCAACTGGCTGTTTAATAGTGTCTAGGGAAATTCCAAACGTATATCAAAGATTTAAAACTGTCTGTTGTTAGGAAAGAAAAAAAACCTAACCATAAATTGGTTCAGAGCTATTTAGTATAAAGTTTACATTAAAAGTTCAATGTTAATTTTCAGGTAGTCTGTTTTTAACTTGTATTTGATCTTTCCTTGAATTATATATCAGTCCATGAACAGAATCACAAACCTGAAAGGGTAATTAATTCCATGATGTCACTTAAAGCAAAAAAAGACATTTGAACAGCCATTTACGCATGTAGATTAATCAACAAGTAATCACAAACCTGACATTTAACATCTTATTTTATGCTTCAAGTATGCAGTTTGCTGAAATAAAATGGCAAGGTACTTACTTAAAGTACGCTGATATAAATGCATCAAACTCTTAGACAATCTAGACAATTTAGACCAAAATATGACAAGAAGCTATAACGTGAACTGTTTAGTAGGGATGGAAATCACCTGGGACCATTTAATATTAATAATATTAATATTATTTAATAAATAATACAATTTAAATGTCAGTGTGGTAGATTTTCTTTGTCTTTTTTGTTCGACTCTGTGCTTGCTGTCACGCAAAGTTCTATGTAAGAGTGGTGCAAAAGTAGCTGCATGTTATTTCATCTAATCCCTTAAATGTAATCGTAGTCAGTCATGCTTCATAATCTGCTTTTTGTGATTCTGTTATTGTGTCCTCAAAAGGAAATTAGTGAGTCTTACTATGGTATAGAACATTTTTCTGTCACTTTCCTCATTCTAAGAAAATTCCTGTTAATGCGTTGCAGTATGTGCTTTTGTGTTCGTATTCATGCTACATGTCAAGTGGACCATACCGAGAACAGGTGGAGCCAGAGCAGAACTCAAAACATGTGTTAAATATAGCCGAATGCTGTCGACATGTTCTATGTGGTTAAGGAAAAAAAAAATTGCCTCCAGCTGTATGGAATGTACATTGTAGACTTGAACACTTTTTTACTGTGTAATTTAGTTAATTCAGTTTGAATTTGAACAGCAAATAATGCTGAAAACTGTAGGAGTATTTTTACTGAAATGTTCATGGACAACATTAATTGTAAAAAGAAGTGTTGAATTCAGATTCTGCCTAGGGCACATCAGCTTTTTTGTAAGCCTTTGGATTTTTTTTTAACACGTCTCTTTTATAGTTGTAGACCAGAATCTCTGTAAACAGAATATTCGTTCCTGGACAGCTCTGGGAAAAGGTAGTGCTAAGTAAAATTGTTGAACTGTATGCTCAAGTTGGCCTAGGTGATAACATTTTTTAAACAAAAGATTAAATAAAAGGAAAACATACTTTCTAAATACTGAAAATGTATAACAATAGCTATATAGGACTCGGATTGTATCTTTCATAAGAGTATATTTGTGTAATTCTGTTGCCTTCATTTTACGTGTGTGATACCTACACGCAACTGAGTAAGTTAAATGGAATGAAAATTGCCTCCAATTGTCAAGGTGGAGTTGGAGATTGTTATAGAGATTATAAAAAACGTAATTGCTTAGGTGGAGGTTAATTGTTGTTTAATTATTACATTATTGTACAGTTACAGATCTGCGCATTTTTTTTTGGATTGGGAATGTTGTAATAAGCCTTTGAACAAACCTACAGTGCTTTTTCAGTTTCTATATCTTAAGTAATTTCCTGTTCACTCTATGGTCCTCTACTCAGATGGCAGACGTTTTGTATCGTCTTAAATCCCAGTTAGCAAATCCAGTCCCTCTACTTGTTCACTGTGTTACTCCAAAGGGCATTCTAATTGCTATTTGCAGTACTGTGCAAAAGTCTTGAGCCACCTGTCATTTCTTTTCATGTTTTGCTTGGCTCTCATTTTTGGATGTTTTTTGGCTCTTATTTTTAGTCCAGTCCCTGTACCAGACCAGTTTCCGAAGAATGTTATTTGTTTGTTAAGCCACACAGTGATCAATTAATCATATAAGCATTTTTTAAAAATCTAACTTGGGGCACGAACTAGAGATAAACAGGTGCAGTTAATGACGGATGATCAGGCTGGTGAATAATGTCCTGGTGATACTGAATGATAAGTGGTTGGAACAGATGAGGGGGGGGGAAATGAGGTTGCTGCTGAGGTTGTTACGTAAACAACAGATTTTTAAATTGTATCTTTAAACACTTTGCAGCCTGTTGCAGTAAAACATTTGTTCCCATTTATTAAATCGATATACAGTACTTTAATCATGTTAGTAGTGTATTTGATGCGCATCTTCTTTTTAAAATTTTTGTATTGTTTGTCGTTTTTGGAATAATTCTTTAAATTGAGCTCTGTCTTCACTGCTGCTCTGTAGAAGTAAATAGCGTAAATAGTGAGTGAGTGAAGGAGTGATTGGATGTTGTGAACATTTTTGCAAGCAGAATCCTTTTAAAAAGAGACCACAGACACATAAATTTAGAAAGTAAACAAGACACCATGTGACACGCATGTGTTAGCAAACACTGTCAAAATAAGATGCTGTTGTTGGCTGAAGACTTAGTTTATCTTAAGTTTTTAGGAAATGCAAGTTTGAAGACCACCATTTAGAAGCTGAATGTCTATACTGAAGTGTTGTTGTGGAAAATCTGAGCTTTCCTAGGAAGAAAATAAGTCACCTGATTGTAGCGATAAGGCACTGCCTTTGTATTATGGACCAAAGGAAATCAGCTAGCAGAACAAGTATTTTCTCAGTTGCCTTACAGATTGGTCATTTTCCATATTTTTCACCCCCTCTATCACATGGGAAGGGGGGAGACCAGCACATGCTTCCTTGAGGGCACATGAAACCAGCAACTGCTGTCTATTTATTTATTTTTTATTTTATTTTTTATAGTATTTTTTTCATTCTGTGTCTCAAAGCAACAGAACATTCTCTAAAGAAAAAAAAATATTTCTCAGTAACATAAGATGTTAAAAATATTTTTGTCTTTCTGATGCTGAGATGGAAAGAAGAAAATCTAGGTGTTTACAGCTGCTGAAACATAAATGATAATGGGATGCTTCACAAAACTTAATAGGTTTACAAGTAGGTTTACAAAATGACATCATGTATTACTTTAAGTAATTATTGTTGCCTAGTTGCTGTTTTAGGAAAAAAAAACATAAAACCTTTGAGCCTACGCTGTTGAGAAAAAGATTTGTTAGCATTACAGTCAGTAAACTTTAAATAACAAAGCTGAAAATTGTTTTCTTTAACACTAATTGTTCAGCATCACCTCTTGTACTTTCCTTCTGTTTTTATTCATTGTCTAGTTTCATCTTTTAAATCCGAGGGAAAGGTCTTTGAGTGGTAGACATATACAGTTTGTTGTTGTTATTTATTATTTTTTTGTTATGGAGTTGTTTGAGGGTTTTAAGTATGTGTTAATTGCTTTTGCATGCATATAACAATTAATCAGAGCCTGACTTTATTATTAGGGTGTGAGCTTTTGAAATAGTCACGTTCATCTGTAATAACTACGCTAGTATAAGTGGGTGTATTGTTGCTGTTTATGGAGAAATTCTCACTAGCCACAAACGATTTCAAAATGAAAGCCATCAATGCATGGATTGTGCATGATTTGTGTTGGGTGTGTCACTGAAATACACTCATCCTCTAGCAATTAGGGTGTGCTTGTTGAGCAAAATTAAATGTTCCTTCACATCAACAATATGGTGTTATTTATGTTCCAATTTTGTGCTCATTTACCTGCCTGATCGCTTTGTGACCTAATAGTTCTGCAATGATCGCAATGACAAGCAGCGAATGCAAATGAAAAATAATTCCTCAGAAAAAATCGCAGCGATTTGTTATACAACACTCACACTCGCGCGCACACACACGCACACACACACAGCCAAAAAAAAAATGCTATGCCTCTCTTTTGACAGTCACATGATAGCATTAACAATGGTGCCAGTACTGACATCTTTAGGGGAAACGTTATACTACACATTGCTGCCATAATTCAATTCGAGTTTTAAAAAAGGAAATGGATAACCATTGAAATTTATAAATGTGTTTATTCCGCTGTGGCGACCCCTTGCCGGGAGCAGCCGAAAGACTAACGCCATATATATGTCGTGTGTGTGTGTGT
>JAOVVA010000004.1:8128207-8155245 GCA_028565275.1 Leiocassis micropogon | reverse complement strand
CAAATATTTACACATTAAGTTTACTGAAAGTAAAAACAGTTGAAAGTCAGAGGACGTTTCTTTTTTTGCTGAGTATAATTTGGTCTGTCTGTATGTTAAGAGCTGAAGCTAGGTTAACCATATTTGCTTTATATTATAATTTATTATTATTATAACATGTAAGGGGGAAAATATATAGTCTTGTGTTCCCTGGCCTTTCCTGGGAAATCTTATCTGCATTTTAATTGACTAGAAAAATGCACTTCCGCATAGGGGTGTACGGCGGAGCAATAACTCGCTGGCATTTAAAACTACAGACACTGAAACTGCATGTTTGGAAAAGTAGTGAAAAAGGAGGAATTTCAGGGATGCCAAATGCTTGATGTGCATGGCATTTCAGCTGGAACATTAAAACTTTTTTCAAGACCTCTATGCCTTATGCCAAGTTGATGCATAGGAGTATAACACAGGGCTGTAGATATGTAATTTATTAAATGTACCATTTTGTATTTATTGAGGCAAACAGCAAATAATGGCACAACTGATCTTATTAAGAGGATGTTTGCCAATATTTCTTTGTACCTATATTATTGAATAAGACTATATAAATTTCACACTAATGTACTATTCGCACGGGATTAGTATTATCTGCGGGCCTTGTGTGATTTAGAAATTTCCGCCCCACATCTGAGTGTCGTGTGGTGCATTCGCATGGGATAAGTGAAGCCTTGATTTTACAGTGGGGCAAAAAAGTATTTAGTCAGCCACCAATTGTGCAAGTTCTCCCACTTAAAAAGCTGAGAGAGGCCTATAATTTTCATCATAGGTATACCTCAACTATCGGAGACAAAATAAGAAAAAAAAAATCCAGTGGTTATTTGTGCAGCACTAGTAAAATATTGCATCTTTAAAGTCAGCATCACTTTTCCACACCACTTCAGTTTGGTATCACTTGTGGCCCAGGTCTGAATTCAGTTCATACATTTAATATTTTCTAATGGAAAACATGTATTTTAAACTGTAATTGTTGGAACAAACCAAAGAAACAAAGCTTTACCCACCAAGCATGTCCTGGCTGAACTCTCTTATGTGGAAAATTGTGCAATTTGTTTTCTTAAGTCATTTTATATTCGGTTGAGTTGAGCATGGTATTTTTGGGTTGCCCTCAAATTAATCTTATTAGCTGGTTACCCCATGAATTCTGCTCTGGGTCCCTATAATTTTTCCAACAGATCCCACCGAGACATTATTAATTCATTTATTTTTGTAATGTGGAAAAAGTCCAGTGACCCAAATGGGGATGGATTATTTCCAGAAAGCTTTGTGAGCTATTTTTGATTTTTAAAGCTTTAGTTTTATCAGTGTTCGTTTTAATCCAGCACATGCCCTTAAAACTTGAATAAAAAAATAGTAAAGATAGTAACTTGTTCTGAGGGTATTAAGAGCCATGAAGTGTGTTTGTGTACAGAGTGACGGCTATAAAGAGTTTCGACACAACTTCCACTGAATGGCAAGCTGACAGTTGGCCAGCATGGCAGTGTGGGTGTAGTTCAGAGCTACCATCTGACGTAAACGTCTGCGACGTGACCTCCTTTACTCCTGAACCAAAACAATCCTCCTCTAGTTTCCAGAGAGCAGCCTATCTGTGTCTCGGGTACCTTTCAGTCTCTCTCTCTCTCACTTGCTCTACAGCGGGGGTGAAGACCTTGAATGTTTGAACCTTATGGTTATCTCCCCTTCCTCTAGGGTAAGTATTCCCCACTCCCTTAAATAGTGTGTCTGTGTGTGTGAATGATTTGTCCAGTTAATGCAGTTGAACCCCAGACAGGTCAGAAAGGCCGATAACCAAAACCAGATGTGTTTGTTAAAAGTCTTATGTCTGTCTTTCGTCCTGCTTCACCAAGCTAGATAAAAAAAAAATAATAATAAAAAAAAAGGATTGACTGCTTGGGGACTTAAACGCAGCAAGGATACACCGAAACACTTAAGACTTTTTCTTTGTCAATTAGAAACCGATTTAAATATGATTTATTAAGTCCCAGTGGGGACGGCACGGTGGTGTAGTGGTTAGCACTGTCGCCTTGCACCTCCAGGGTACAGGTTCGATTCCCGGCCAGGCTCAATCCACGTCTCTGTGTGCATGGAGTTTGCATATTCTCCCCATGCTTGGTGGGTTTCCTCCGGTTTCCTCCCACAGTCCAAAGACATGCAGATTAGGCTAATTGGCATTCCCAAATTGCCTGTAGTGTGTGAATGGGTTTGTGTGCGTGTGTGCGCCCTGCGATGGATTGGCACCCTGTCCAGGGTGTACCCTGCCTTGAGCCCTAAGCCTCCTGGGATAGGCTCCAGGTCCCCGCGACCCTGAATACAGGATAAAGTGGTATAAAAGATGAGTAAGAGAGAAGTCCCAGTGGGTGGTGTCCGCTTGTCTCTGCTGCATACACCTTGTTGGAGAATAAAACCTGAACTGCTGTGCAGGGGTTGAAGCAAATAATGAACCGAACTGAAAGAGAAAATGGAGGTGGAACAGTAATTGGGTTAGGTGTGTATTTATTTAATTTTATAGCTGAGCTGTGATGTCATGCAATAAAAAAACAATTAAGAGAAGTTTAATGGCTTGGAATTTTTGTTTGTTTAATTATTTATGTATTTATTTATTTTTGTAAATAGATATGCGACAGTAGCCAGAGTGATTTTGCTATGCTCTTGATTGCTTGCTTAAACCAGTTGTGTGTGCCATTAATATTACTTAATAACCTTAATATTATTATTTTTATTAATGCATATAAAAGTAAGTACAAGTGAAGGTTCTTGGGCGTGTGTCCCAGTTTCTTTTTTTCCATTTAAGGCTAGTGTGGATGAATTGGTATTTTCAGTCAATATTATTGGCCTTGCTGCCAAACGAATGTATTTCCCTTTAAGAATAAATAAGAAAAAAAAAAAGCTTTCTCAGTTTTTTTTATGACTGAAGTTCTAATAAAGCTTCACAATTTGCAATTGAAATGCAACATTGATTTAGCGAGATTATTTATACCTTTTGTTTTTCATATTCGGCTGAGCCAGATATCAGGGAATTACATCAGTGCTTGCTGTTCACTATGAGAAATGTCTAAATCATATCATCTGCTCATTAATGCCTTCAAAGAGATAATGTACCTGGCCCACACTGCTTTGTTTGTTATCCAGGGGCAAATGTACGAGTCTTGATGTGAAGTAAAAAAATTTTTTTTTTTTTTTTGTGGTATAAAGATATTCAGTGCGTCGTCTTACTGCCCCTAGTCAACACTCAAAGCTTTGTTACCCTGTGTGGCACCATCTTCTTAGCTCTCGCTATTTCACAGAGTAGTAGGAATTCATTTACAGTACCACACCTAAAATCTTATCATGATCCCATCAGTGCGCTTCACATTCACACGAACGTTTCAGCTTGAGCTGTCTAGAAATGGTGTCTGTTATGCAGAAATGCAGGTTGGCTTCTCCCCGTAATGCAGCTAAGGAAGTCATTAACAGTGTGGAGTTGGAATCTCTGGTGTTCTTTACGGTTTATGGCCTGTGGCATTTCTAAATACAGTTCAGCTTTTTAAAAAAAAGAGAAACATTTAAACATTAAAAAGAAAAATGTTGCACTGTGTTTTCATGTAAGCTATGATGGACTGACCAATGAAGAGTTTGCTTAAAGTGGAATGTTTTTTTTTTTGTTTTTTTTTTGTCTGGGAAAATTTTTCACATGGTGACATTTTGACATTTTTATTGACATTTTGGGCTTCATGAAAGAGAGAGTGCAACATCTTGATCTGATTATAGCCAGGCTTATGTGTTTATTTTGCTCTGTCTTTTAGCTGTGTGTGTAAACCAGACTTGCTGTAGTTAGTTACATCTTACACATTTTAGATGCAATATTCTTTACCAAAACGTATTTACAGGAAGATTATAAAGTAAGTAAAAAAAAAAAATTGTGTGGGTGTCTCCTTTTTTTTTTTTTTTTTTTTTTAATAAATAATTGTTTTGATTACTTCCTCCATGGAGACATAAATGGTTTTGCAGCACTTCTCATATTTGGGGCGAGCCTTAAAGGAAGGAGGCATTTTGTTCCGTGTACGTCTCGGGTGTCTAGTCTGGACTTGTCATACTATGTAAGGAATCCACTCCTAATACGTTCTCACGAAGGGGGAAAAAAGTTGTATTTTTTTTTCTTCCGGCCTTCATCTAATTCTCTTTAAACAAAGTGTTATATTGTCAGCGGTGAAGTTAACACCTAAAGTCATTGACACTAATGGAGACAGGCAAACAGAGAGCGAGGTGCTGTCTTTCGGTAATTTCCGCGAAGAACATTTGAGCTTAAGGGTGACTTGGCAGCAGTGAGTCTGACCACAGTCTCATTCAGGAAGTGGTGTGGAGTTAAAATAGGACCTCCTTAACCAGCCAAGTGCCCATCTTCTTGTTGTACCGGGACCCGGGCCAGCCATCTCTGCTCGGATTGTCTGTCCTGGTGTTTGGCATTCTGGTTTTGACGGACGTCCAGCTTTGCTCGTACACGACGCAAAACCACATGGCTAGCAATTACAGTGACTTGGAAATAGCTGAGCTATGCAATGACAATGTGGATTCAACATCCAGTGGGGTTTGTAGACCGCAAAAACATACTCCGTCTTCTCCATAACATAGTGCTGGCAAGCTTAGCCCCTGCTGTCCTGCTGCAACTGCCCTTGACAGACTTGCGCTCAATAAAACTGTGGGCAGGGGAGAGATGAGCCATCCATCATCTCAGTTTTTCAGGTTTCCTGTAGGAAACTATTTTTCTAGTTTTTAAAACTTCTGTTGGCTCTGCATCATCAGGCCTTGCTAACACACCATATCAAATTTCCTGTCAGTTGCTTAGTCACTTTGTGCTTAGTGATGGGCAGCGCAACATTCCTGGCATTTGGAGCACTCCGCTGGCTCAGGACAGCCCTGGCTTTTGATTTACAAAAACACTGCATGCAGTGAGAGCTCAGACTTCAGTCAAATGCTAGAAACGTTTCTATCGACAGAAATAAGAAATAATTTTTGTTTATACTTTTTTTTTTTTTTTTAATGGTAAAAGTATCATAGTTAACTACAGTATTTGATCACTTATTGGTGATCAAGATAAAGATGAGAGAATGATAATTTTAAAGGTCCCATGTTACATAAAGTTAACATAATTCTCAGAGCTCCTGCAACATGTTTGTTATGGCTCTAGCTGAGCCTTGCCTCTGGGGGAGGTTATCTTATTATGTCACAATAGGGGAAAATCTAATTGGCCTGTTTTAGTGGAAAAAGGACAAAATGCAGGGATTGTATATTTCTTAGAATGCCTTTAAAAAGACTGAAAAGTGAATGAAAGATGAATATAGGAGTGTGAAATTATTTAAATGTTGTGCAGTCAGAAACTGTTTGCAGCCAGTGGCAATTACGAAAATCCTGCTGAATGGTAGATTTCTTTTTGTAATGTGCAATTTAAAGAATTAGAATTTTTATATTATATGTTTGTTTTTTTTCCCACCCTGAAATCTGTTGTTTAATGTCCTCAGAGCTGATGTTTTTGCAGTTCATTTACTGCTCGAAACATTGAAATGACAAGTTATTCAAAACACCTGTGTAAACCATTCCTCACCGACATGCTGATTGGCTTAAAGACTGCTCTTTTCACATGTCTGTGTGTTAATCATACTAGCGTACTTGAACGTTCCATTGCAGGGCACTTTCGCAAAGTTGTCAGGTCTGCTAATGCAGTATAATTTGAGAAAACGTGTAGGAACGATCAAATATTTTATATCACCCAAGCCTAGACAGGAGTCATTTTAACAGGGTTGCTGTCTGATAAAAACACCACATTTGCTAAAATGCTGAAGCCAGAATCCCACTAGCAAGGGCTTTTGTATTAGAATTAAGCATGCACTTCATTGTACCACCGTGCAAGTTTATTGCTTTTTGACTTCGTTAGGGCCCAAGCACTTTGACATCGTCCCTATATTGTCACAGTGTCTCAGGGCCCTCTTGTTGGATTTTATTTATTTTATTTTTTTACAGCATCAGGGCCTTTTTTGGGGTCATAACATAGACGGAAAAATTGACAGACAGGTTCGAATCTGCCGCCATTAGGATACCCTCGGACGAGATTTTGCAGCAGAGGGATTTTTGGTATCTAAAATGGGTCAGCCGTGCTGATGCCTTAAACTTGTGCCGAAAAGTGCTTAATAACTTTCTGTGAGACTTCACATTGGGTGACGACATAGTGTGGCATTTTACAGTTCGAAACATAAAATTTCTCCTTTTTTTTATTATATCATAAGAGTTGGGGATATCCCCTTTAATGTGTCCACTGTGCCCACTGTGTTTCTGGTGTGCCCGGGTGGCGATGGCGCAGGGTTCTTAGGAAGCCTGAGAGTCAGGGTCTCGGGCATTTCACGAGATTTTGTTGCATAGCTCATACACTCTTGCATGTATGCACGCAAAACCCAGTACACATGTAAAGCTCACTGAGCTGAACAATCTTCTCATTGCATGTCATGGACTCAACTCAACATGAAGTCAGTTATTTTAGGTTGTTTGCAAAATGCACTCTGGAATTTGACTCAGTCTTCCAAGGGAATTTATAAGATTGCCACCAAACCAGGCCGATGTGATCCTAAGACATTAAGTATAGTCAGTGTATGATGTCTCAAACAGATCAGCCGTGACGATGCCTTAAACTCTACTGAAAAGTGATTAATAACTTTTGGTGTGACATCATATTGAGCGACATCATGTTGAGTGACATTATAGTTTGATGCTTTTTTTTCCCCAGCATCCAGAGGTTTTAACATAAAATTCCCTCGATTTCACACACACACACGTACATCACACACACACACACACACACACACACGTACATCACACACCATGGACAAACGCATTTACTCATCACACAGAATGACACATCCACACGTCTCACATGTTTAAAAGTTTTAATGATGCTTTATTGACATCACAAATATTTAGATCCCAAGCTGACCTCAGCCCTATTACATCATAGTTCGTGAAGTGTGTAAGTTGTGCGGTGCACCCGAGCGGAGATGGCTTTTTGGAGGTCTTGGCATGCTCTAAAAACACAGGCTATGTGGTGCACCCAAGAGGCATTGGCGCATGGTGCTTGGCCCCGCTCATCGTTGCTTGCAACTATATTTGTCTCTTTGCATAGTTATTTATCTGCAACAATTCATAAATTTTTCTTAAAGTGCTATGGAAACAGGTTGTCAGATTTGGTTCATAATATAATGGTTTACTTAGCTATTCTATTTTAATGGATGCAGCTGAAATTCTGTTTGTACTTGTTTTACTGTAGATTTCAATTTTATGTCCTTCTACTTGATAACTGAGAGCTATGCTTAAGTGCACCTGGAGGAGGGTAGCAGTTTCCTCTGCTCTGTTCCTGCGTGCTTTCCCAGACAGTTAAATTGAGACCTGCATCAGAACTGGCCTCTAGTTATTATCTTTGGAAAATATGGTCATTAGCCCGCCCCTCCCTATTACCTATGAACAGACCTGCTGATACGGTGTTATGTCTGTTCCTTGTTCTCTTGATGCATTTTTCAGAACCTTGTTTTTATATAATTAGTTGTCTAATCACCTCAAAACCGGTTTCACCCAGCTAATGTGCGTCTTGGCGGTTTTTTTTTTTTTTTTTCCCCTTCTAATGAAAAGATATTTGATCCTTCAGAAAAACGGTTACTTAGAAGAAAAAGCATTTAAGATGATATAACATTAGCAGATGTGTTTTCTTGCTGAAAGTACTTATAAGATAAGTTTCATATCTGCGTTTTTGCCAGTGGCATTTGATAAATAACATTCTGTCTGCATCCAGGAGTGGGCATTACCATGGTGGACAAATGTCATGACATCACGTGCAAAGGAAAAATTGATAATTTTTTAGCTAGATTTTTTTTTCCCCATTTATGTTACCATGCACTACAGGACACTCTACACTATAAAGTATTTGACATGTTCTGCTATTTCTTTTTATATTTTTTTTAATTTGGTAGATTTTTATCTAGAGCAACTTACCCTAGGGACCAGATACAATTCAAGAATACTCCAAGCATTTAAAGTGTAAGGGCAGAACAGCGGTTCTTTGTCATTACTGAGATTTGAGCTTGGACACTTCAGGGCACCAACACAACGTTGTGTACTCCGGGTACCTTGAGCCGTATTGATCTTTCCCTGCATTCTTGAGATTGCTGTTCTACTCAGCTGTGTTTTGGCAGCTTTGCAGAATAAATAAGCATCAGATTTGAAATGGTCATTGCACCAGTTCTCCACCCTAACCACGTCATTCTCTGATTGAGCAATAAAAACGAGCAAATACCATGAGACAACATGTAATGCGCAATAAAATTGTATTTCTTCTATACGGATGGGATATAACATACTTGACTAAATATATAGCTACAAAATAATATACAATAAAACATTTATCATTCTATATAAAATGCTAACAATTATTTTAACTAATATAAGCAAAATTCACATTTAAGTGCCATCAAATGGAGAAGACTGATCTCAGATCTGAGTTGTCACATTGAGTGCTCTGTATTTAGTCTTCAGTAAAGTATAAACTTCTTGGGTACTAATTTGCTAACCACTATATCAACCAAAGTAGCTATTTCAGGCTAAATGCTAAACTATAATTAGAAAATTTGCAGATGTGAGAATATCTTCATTATTGATGGGGTAGGAATTAAGAACTAGTTTAGGTTCCTTGCTATAGTGTGTTCATAGAAGACTGCAAAATCCTTAATTCACCCTCTCAGATTCACCCTGATTGTAAGCAACTCCTGAACAGGTGTAAGAAATGTTGCTTTAAGCGTGTGTTCGGCCTTGAGGCCAGATGTGTCTGTGGCTTAACAACCACCCTGGGTTTGCTGTAGTAAAGACTGTCAAAATTACCCTTGTCGGGAATGTCTCAGAATTTCTCAGCACATACGGATTGAGGTTTAAAGTCTTTCCTCATTACTGCGATTTTAGGAATGTAGCAGGCATTATTCGGGGAAAAATGTAAATGTTGACAGCTTACCAGATACTACAGTATTCCCGAATCTCTATAAGGCTAAAGAAACAGATATATAATCTATTGCTTCTATTCCCTATATTGCTGAAGTAAAGTACATTTTCCTACACAACTGCGCTCTTTTGAACTAGTATTGGGCTTCCTTGAAACAAAAACTTCCTTTAGAGACAGAATAGCAAAAATCAATCCTGTATATTGCTCTTCATGTCAACCACAGGAGCAAACCGTTAGCTGAAGCTCCCACGCTCTTGTACAACATCTGGGGTAGGCGTGCATGTCTTGGTATCTCATGCTTTCACACTCTTTCATTTGAATTTTGAGTCATTTCTCGGCAAAGCAGAAGGAAAGTGTGAAGAACTCATTATCCCTCCACCATGCCTATTTTTGATCACTTGTATGCATCATAATAACCTTTTGAACTCCGCTGTACTTTATTTTAGTCTCCATACTGTAGTCTTTTATCTACTAGCTTTGAATCCATGCAGCAGTTTGAGATGGTTTCCTTCTTTTGCCTTTGTCCTTTTATCATCTGCACCGAAAATTTAGAGTAGTTCCACCAGTCTCTTTGCATTTTTAGGACTCGTGATGTTCCGGTGTTACTGTTAGTGGCAATCATTGTCTCTGTGGACTGTGTATGGAATCCCTGTGGGAGGGTTTTATACTGCAGCAGTAAAATGTGAGGCTATAATTATAAAATGAACAAAAAAACAGTAGGAAAACGTGTCATTAACTGCTGTTCGTGGACACCCATATGAATGACAGCCTGTTTTGCCAGGGAAATTTTCAGGGCAATGCTGTTGAAAAAATGAAGAGTAAAAAAGTACAATATGCTCATGGCTTCAGTGTGTTATGTTTGTTTGTGTATATGTACTAGTAACAGTGATATCACCAGGAGTAAACTTGCAGTATAAACTGCAAATGTCTTTATAATGGCAATTTTCATATCTGAATTTTTAGTAATCTGAAAACCATCCTCTTTAACTTTCAGTAACTTTGTCACTTGCTCTTTCTGAGGATTACAATTAATGCTGAAGGTAACACCGTTAACACCACACCTCTCTTGTTTTAATTTTAATTAGCTCCCCATCTGGGCTTCAGTTATTACTGAAGTAGCCATGCTGCTTCTTTTTGGTATGTGTGGGGAAAAATGTGGGGGTGAGCATTATAATGTGAGATTTACAATTAGCAGTTCACTTTTTTTGGTGAACTATTACTTTTCTTCTGAGGTCGTTGCATTTCACTAAACGTCTAAAGTGCTGATTTGTGAACAGTAAGGCAGTTAACAATCTTGCTTGCTCTGTGGCATGTATAAAATGCTTCAATTTTAAACGGGGAGTGCACGAGTGATTTGGTGACTGAACCCCCTGCCGTCCATGCCCTGATTAGCCACACTTTTTGAACAGGGTCATGTGTTTCAGTGACTCAGAGACATCTATTTTTCCATGGGAAAGGCTTCAGTAAATACGATTGTAAACTGTAGTCAAACGTTTACGTTCACCATCCTGACGATTGTCCATTAGTTCGGCATGCTAGTTAAAACTATTTGTCCCTGTTAATGTCCATGCTAGGTGTGATTGGGTGCGATCTGTCACCTGGAACCAATAGAAGTTACATTAGCCCTTACATTGGTTTGCCTTTCCATTACTGTCCGGCCTCTAGATAATAAATATCTTTTTTCGTTGATTAATGTTCTTGGTGTTTTCAAAATATTTACTTTTTTTATATAAAATATTTAACAATGGTTGCAATAAAGCTTGATTATGATGATTTTGATTTACTTTTTTGGTGCAAGTTTGACAACTCATACTGTAGCGAAAAACTGCACCATGGGTATGTTTTTCGCTATCCGTTTACTCAATCATTATGAACACAACTCCACTGCAGACTAACTCCAGAGGAGCACTGAAAGATTTCCATACTTTTTTTCACCCTCTTGTGAGACTTCACGCACAACATTTGACAGATTTGAAGCATTCTACTTCCTTCCTGTAACCCAGCAGATCTCTTATGTTTGCTCAGCAGACTATTTTTGGTTGTTGTCACAAATTGTGGCAAAGATGTCAAAGCGTGTGCGATTCCCAAAACATCCAGCCAACAACATCCACGTCGAAGCCAGATTGGCTTTTTATTTATTTATTTATTTTTTTCATTTGTGCCTCATTGGGCTACATAAATAAGACTGTAGGACAGATGGAAACATGTTTTGCCATGCTTGTTTTGGGGCTTTCCATTCATTAGTCCCTATAACCAGTTTTGGTGTCTTGGGAACGCTCTGGCTAAAATTCTGACCAGAGGTTCCAGTTCATTCCAGTGTTGATCTTCATGTGTAAATATTGTGTACAAATTAACATACTGGAAATACTCCCTCTCAGGCCATTTGGTAAGGATTCCAAACCTACCAGATAGATTTATTAGGCCATCTTGGATGATTCAGTAACAGATGGACACCTAAGATGGGTAGATGTTCATTCTAGACTTTTTCTTCTATTCAATGTATCTGCAGAGAAAAAAAAAATTACTGTCATGTTGACAACCTCCTCATACCTATTACGTATTTAAGTTTGTAGTCTTCAGGCACTGTTTATCAAGACTTGTTGCTATAGTTCTTGTTCTTGTTGCTATAGTTTACTTTTATAATAAGTTTGCCGTTTTATTTCACATTGTTTTATTGTGGTCAAACACCGCAGTATGATACACATTGTACTGCTAATTGAGATTTGGGACAACACTGGGTGAGTCAGCAGCTGGTTGGGCAATTTCCAGTCAGACATTGTTGTGGCTGAAGTAGGCTTGCGCAATTCGAACTGCACAGTGTTGTACTAGTGCTTGGGGTGTAGCGATATACTCTGGTCATGATTTGAATGACTTCATGATTTTAAATTCAATATGCCTTTTTTGAACAAAGTTTTGATAAAATTCTGATACTTTATGATTCCCAACTTAAAATTTCTCTATAACAAGCAATACAAAACATTGTAATTTTTGTCTATTTAAATTAACTATTGCAATGAACACAGATTTGTTGTAAAGAAAATATTCTATAGATTCACCATATCTTAAAACTACATCCAAAAAAAAAGTGTCATGTGACTTTATTTTCATTGTCAAGTTACCTTGTAAACAAAATTTTAACACAGTAGGTATGTGACTCTGTGCATTCCTTTTCCTTGAATTTAATTCAAATTAATCAAATGCCATGAGTTTTATGATTTTATTTTTTGTGTCATAAGATTGTTCTGGGCAATTAAATCATTAATCAATATATTTTTATTATGAATTGCAGTCTTTTGAAACACTAATAAGGCTGTTAAATCATAGTTTATCTTGGGTTGGCATATTTTTAAGTATTTTCAAATGGGAAGGTAAAGAGTACATGTGGTGGGTGCCTGGATAAATAAGTAAGGCAGTGGTTATTTTGAAAACTAGGATAAGAGGCTCAAATGGGGGGTGATTCTCTCTCTCTCTCTCTCTCTCTCTCTCTCTCTCTCTCTCTCTCTCTCTCTCTCTCTCTCTCTCTCTCTCTGTAATGTTGTTGGCGCATGCTTAAATATTTATACACGTACTAAACTCCAATCCAAGAAAGAAATAAACCCACAAAGTTCAAAACAAGTATACAGATGGTCAACCACTTGGGTGGAGTAATTGGATCTCTTCTAATCTGATTTCATGTCTTTTATCTAATTGCTTATTTTATTTTTATCAATCCTGGTTCATGCATGCAATGTTTAAACAATAAAACGGTACAGTTTTATATATTCACACACACAGCTTCAGTTACCTTTGTGCAATACACAGCGTATAAATATAATCTCACCTCGCCTCACTCTTTAAGGTGTTCGTTATATAAAAGCACTGCTTGAAGTGTGGAGCAGATTCTGTTTCCCCCTCAGGCTTCTTTTGACTTTTGGCTTCACTTCGACCGTGATATTGGATTGTCTCTCTCTCCAGTAGGCTTCACACCCCATGCAAATTCATGAAGTGAAGAATAACAGGAAAGTTCGAGCAAGCTCTGTCTTTCCTGCCCTGTAATGGAGCTGTCTTTTGATGTCACCTTGCAATACTTTTACATGGCTGAAATTGAGATTACTTTTAGCTTTTCCCTTGAAAATATAAACAATCATGTCTGCACTTTTATTTAATAGGGAAAAATCTCAGGAGGGAAAGTCAGAACAATATTTTTATGCAAGTCAGTTCTGCTTCAACTTAACCATCCGTCAACCATGAGCTCTCATGAGTACTGGAGTTGAATTTTTTTTAATATTACTTTCAGGTGTTTTTTTTTTTCTTCTTCTTACAAGTATGTTGGGCTTTATGATGGATTGCTTTTACCATTAGTCACTGTCTTTCCTTCCTGAAACAAACACAAAAAGTAAAAACTTAGCGCCATGTTGTAGAAACTTGTGCAGATTTTAATGATATTTTTTTTTTGAAGGCAGAACTGCTTACCTAAGCCTCAACTATCTTTAATGGGGCTCTTGCTCCTTCGAGGAATCCTTGGCTCAGGTACCCTCACTTGAAATAACATTCAAAGAAACAGAAAAGAAGTCCTAATACGGCAGAGATTTATTTTTCTTCTGTCTGATTTATAAATGTTAGCCCATGCTATCATACTTTTATAGCTCATGTAATCTGTCATTTTGCATCCAAGCTTAAGGCTATTTGGCCTAGTACTTGCATAATAGATGAAAAAGTGTTTTGAAGATGCTCTAAATGTCAATTTTCTGTTTGTCACATTGCTGTTTTTAAACACAATCTGCTCATGTAATCTTTGGTGAACACAGACAGGCAGTTATTTGTAGCAGAAATTAATAATAATAATTAATAATAATAATAATAATAATAATAATAATAATGTTATTTATTTATTCATTTTTATATCTAACGTGCTGAATAAAGAGGAAGCTGTTCACAATTATGCTAACCACTGTGTGCCCTTGGGAAAATGTAATGATAGAGATTGTACTCCGTGTGCAAGTTAATAAAGTATGGAGATTAAAAGTTGGAACTTCATTAAATCATCATAATTGGTGCATTTTTAATAAAGGTTCATTTCATCACTTGGAAATGCAGCTTTCGCAAGCACAAAGCTTATTTGTCATATAATAAAATTTTACATTTGTGCAAGGAACAGAACTGATAAAAAAAAAAAAAATTATTCCTGGTCTGAGATTACTAAGCCAGTGGTTGAATATTTTAGGAATTATTTTAGTAGTCAGGAGATGAACCAATTAATTCTTTTTTAAAAATCGATCCAAACAGGATCAAAGTCTCAACAAGCTCAGATATATTTTCAGATCAGATCTGTACTAGGCAGCAGTCTTTATTTCTCAGGACTACAGATCCTTTTAAAAAATCACGCGTCTCACTATTCCCTGTTCGGCCATAATGTTAAAATCACCTGCCTAATACTGTGAAGTAAGCTCTGATCTGTTGAGGCATAGACTTCACAATACCACTGAAGGTGTGCTGTGATATCTGGCACCAAGGCTTTTGCAGCAGTTCCTTGAGGTCCCGAGGTCAGGCCTCTATAGATCAGACTTGTTTGTCTAGCACATCCCATAGATGCTCAATTGGTTTTCTAATGCATCCCATAGTGCGTCTTAGTGCCATCTCATCCCCCAGTGGTGCTATCACTTCTCTCTCACAAATGCGCACGCGCGCACACACACACACACACACACACACACACACACCCAGCAGTCCACATGTTTTTTTTTGTTTTTTTAAAGATCCGTTAGACCACTTAACTTTCTACCATTGCTGTATCTATTTGGTGGTTGTCAGCATGGCCGTGTGACCGTTCTGCAGCTATGCAACAGGCTGCGATGCTCTGTGTCTTTCTGACTTTTTAAGCAGTTTGTGCTCCATTAGCTCTTCTGTGGCATCAGGTAAGTATTTTAATTACTGCATACCAGGACCCCGTCAAAAGACCTGTTGTTTTGGAGATGCTCTGGTCAGCCACAAGTGTCACAAGTCTCATGCTTTCCCATTCTTTTTGGTTTAGCTTTAACACATCAACTTCAGGAACCTTTCACTTGCTTTCAATATATTCTAACCCATGATGAGTACCGTTATAACAAGACCATCAAAGATATTTACACCGCCTGACAGCAACTTAATGTTATATCTGATCCATTTATATCACAGTACATTTATCATCACATGCCTAGTTTAGACTATGTGACTGGAGTTACGGGGGTCACATATCTGAACATTTACTGCAGACAAGCTTGCCTTTTGGATTTTGCATCGTAAATAAGGCATTTTGTGGATGTTCAAATGCCTTCTTTGGGTTTGCTGTTTATGTCTTCTGGCAAAATGTTTAAAACCACACTATTTCAAATCCAAGTGCCCTTCCAGCATGTATAAATGCCTTAAATACCATGGCTCTGTCAGGCCACAAAAAGTGTGCAATCGATATCCAGACGTTCAGAGCTGGGTAGTGCTGCTGGTGCCTTTGTGCTGGAACTGACCTGTGAGAGGTCATGGAGGTCAGCATTGTTCCTCATTAACCTTGTGCAGTTAACCTCCTGTCAGTTAATGGTGCAGCTCGGTAGAAGTGGCACAAGAATACATTACAAACCCTAAAAGAAAGTAATGATTAACTTTCCACTGGGCTAACCTCCCCATTTTATCTTTTATGCACCCATTCTTGAAAGGGAAACATTTGTCATGATTATTTTCCCCTCCATCTAGAGTTAAAAGTTAGTGTTCTGTAGTTGTCCTTCAGTGTTCATACTCTGATTAATGGTTCTTACTACTGTCTTCTGGATTGTGCCCCATTGCCCAAACACTACACTTGTATGACCCATTCTTGTATTTTTCCATATGAAACAATTATATAATGAATTCCCAGAGTAACTGTGAAGTGGCTGTTCTCTTTATGAATGATGATTCCTTGTGCCAGAGAAGCTCCAGCAAAGGTTATTTATTTCTTTTGGTGGCATCCCGGAAATGATCTGCTCTCAACTCTTGCAAGAGATCGAAGAGTCATATTTAGGCTTGTGTCATGGTAACAGAAGGTATGCTTTTCCATTTTAGCAGACATATTTAAAGTGGTCTGTTAAAGCATTCTCTTTTCAAAATATCTTCTCTCACCAGGTCCACTTGTTTACCCTTAAAAAACATTAATTGATTGCTTACTAGTTCTGTAAAAAGTTTTTTTTATTTTTTATTATAATATATATTTTTCTTTTTGTATACTCATGCATGCTGTCTTGGTTTTCTCGGTTAGCTCTTCAATCAGTCAATATCGACTCGGTGGAGAAAAATCCCAACTGGGTTTCTTGATCTGCTAAAAAAATAAAAACTGTGTGCTGCCTTTACACAAACCAGAAAATATGAGTTTATGATCTTAAGCTGCATGAAGTAAATTTTCGAGCTGAACATAACCAGTGTCCTGACAGTGCTCTAAACAGAATGTTATTCGTTTTTAATGAGGGATTCAGTCATTCCCTCACCAGACTTTATTTATTTTCTGTCTGCCATGAAGTAATAATGTTAATTATTATTATAATGTTCTAATATCAGTCATGTTATATTCTTGACAGCTAGACTACCTTACATCGTGACAGAAATTCTAAAGCATTGATAGTTGCAGCGCGTTAATTTATTTGTAAATTTTTTTTTAAGTATCTTCTGTGTAAAGTTTTGAGGTTGTTTTGTGATGCCATTGTGTTTTTCCATGCAGCACCGTCAGATATAGTATGTCGTAACGTGTAAGAAATGGTTTACATTTTCGCATCCTTACTGCCACGCTGCTGATACTCTGCTCATCTCTGCAGCTATAACTGTCAAATTCAGTACAGCCTGTAGGAGTTTCTATAGTAACCATGGACCGAGAAGTATTCACGGCCCTTTTGTGTTCTTTCATTGGCCTTTTCATTCTTTCTCACAACACCAGTCTCCATTAATCTGCCTCTGACAATTCGTGACCCACTGCAAACGACCCATTATAATGAAGCATGATATGGAGAGCGTGATTTGCTATGTTAAGAAGATTCCACTTTATTTAGTTTGAGAGAATCATTGACCAGCAAGCGCTTGCTGAAAGAACGGTCAGTTTACGAGCGCTGACATGTGGAGGACTGCACTTGGCGTTGGATCGATCTGCCTTTAATAGATTCTGAAGAACTCGCAGATAAGCCCTACAGTTTTGCAGTGTTCGGACTCGAGTAATTTATTGCGCATGCTATTGCATTCTTTTCACAGTTTCTCCTTCCATAGTGTTGACATCTCCGAGGGAGGGGAAAAATACTTGATCCATTCCCTGTGTGATGATACTTAAATCAATGTGGACTTCCTTTTGTAAGAGCTATAACTTCTTACATGCCAGTGTAATTCATCAACCGTACATGAGCAGCTCTGCTTTAGATGAACGGTTGCTGATAAAAAGCATAGGAGACTGTGAGGGTTTTTTTGTTTGTTTGTTTGTTTGTTTCTCCCTTCACTCAGCCCCCAGGATAGCTAGCATGCAGCTGGCACACTTTCCTCCTGGAAAAGGCCATTATAAATTTGCACAAAATCTTTTTGGGATTAATTTGCAGTAGATGAAATGCTAATAGCCTCATATTTAGGAAAAATTAGGAAAAATGTGCTGTTCGGCAGCAATTAAATGTTCTCCGGGTGAGCATGGCACTGGCACAGTTCTGGCACAGCTGCTCAATTGAGAAATGGGTCTAATTGGTCATTGTCCATGCATGCCAGGACTTTGTAGTGCAGTTTAATCTATGTTGAGAGTAATTAGAGGGCTTTCAGGAATCATCTGTGGTATGGAATGTGTGTAATTTAATCATAAACTCCTAGAAAACTGTAAACCTACCGTCTTAGAAATGTGGAAACTTAAAAGTCATGTCTGACCTCATATTTTGAGGTGGTTGAGTATGATTTACATCGTACTGACCAGTTTTCACGCTAGCATTTGTTCCGCCTTCAGGACTGTTCTGAGAGACCAGACTTCGGTACAGTTGATAAAGCATGAACGCTGTTTTAAAGCCTGGAAGATGTCCAGGGAGGTGATCTTTGCTCCTTTTGAAAATGATGTTCTGTGCTTTGCTGTCATCAAGCCCTGGTGCAATTCACATGAGGTCTTTTTGTATGCGTGCATATATATATATATATATATATTGTGTGTGTGTATGTATGTATATATGTATGTATATATGTGTGTATATGTATATATGTATGTATACGTATTTTTATTTATTTTTTTATTATTATTTTTTGTGCACGAATAATGCATTTTCTTTTACTCTTGGGTGCACTGTCTGATTTGGCTTGCCAGATCACACAGACAAATCCTCTTAGGCAATGCTGAAAACCCACTGTAATATTATTAGTAGTAGAACTTAAACTCCTAGCCCAATTATACATGCACAATTATCGATGATACTTTAGTTTCACTAAAATTACCCCAATTGGTTATTACCTTCCCAAGGCACTTTATCCAGGCTAAAAAAAAATTCATTTGATTTATATAATTTAAGACCATGGACCTTGGATTGGTTGGAGTTCTTAAAAAAAATGTAAGTTATACATGGAAACCAAAATCAGTCACTCAGAAACTAATGGTTTGACTCAAACCGTGTGCTTTGTGATCTGGTGCACTCCTCATGAAAAGCCAGCGTACAAATAGCTGTTCCTCACTGCTTGAGTACTGATACCAAAGGGGTAACAAATGAGCCTAATGTTTCCCATTTTGCAAACCTGATGTATTAAATTGATCCATGGTTCGGGAGGAATTCTTTCATGTGCAAGCAAGCCTTTGATATTGAAACCTCCCGCTTAAATGAGCCCTGGTACAGGATGAAGCTTTCATACAAACTGTGAAAATGGCAATATATTCTAGTAGGTGCCAAAACCTTCTGCAGATCTTCTGCTGTTTTTCACACAGTACAATGAGCATGAGCCCTATATCCTCAAGATGCATGTGTCTTTGTGGGTCTGATTTTTAATTTTAAGGAAATTTGAAAATTCCCTCCCCAGACTTTTATTTTCACTTCTGGGTGAATGCATAATTTTCCAATGACCTTTTCCCTGAAAGCCTCAGAGCTTCTGATTACCTGCTCACACTCGCATAAAAAAAGAAACTCGCACATATAGTTTGTATTTGTTTGTTTTGTTTTGGTTGCATCCCTAAGGCTCCCGATTGCACACTTTTTTTAAATTTATTTTTTCTTTTTATCTTAAGGCATTGAAATGTATAGAGAGTGACTAAAGGCATGAGGAACATGAAGAGACAGTGTGGAGTACTTAAAAAAAACAACAAAAAAAAACGAAGACCGTCTACGGAAGTGTGGGATTCTGATGTTTGAGGACAACGTAAGGTTGTTGAAGCAAAACAACTCTCCGAGATAAAAGGGTCAGGGAGAGATAGAGGACAAGTTCATGCGGGGTGAAAACTCCCAGATGGCCATCTTCTGCTGCTCTGCTTCAGGCTGTGAAGTTGAGCCTTGATGTAGGGAGGGGAAACTTTTCATTATCTGTTGGTTGCACATGTGGGTTCACGTCTGGCTAACTGAGATAGGATGAGTTTCTTTAAGACTTTATGTAAACTTGGCACTGTATATTTAACTCCCACTATAGGCATTTCAGACGTATATTTTGTGTATGATGTATGTGATTAGGCTGACCATCATGTTGCTCTTATGTTCCAGAATAAGCTGCGACGGCCAAATTTAAAAAAGATAAGTCAGAAATTGCACTTGCCTGAATGTGAGGGCAGTTATGGACCTTCACATATATTTTTCAAGGCCTTACATAGATTGCTAACACTTGAGAGTTTGTAGTGTGTGTGTGTGTATGAGTGAGAGAGCACTACCATGAGTCAGGCTTGCTCTAGTATCCCAAGAGTAGCATGTGGGTTCTGCCTTCCTGCAGAATGAATTCTTGTTTTCAGGTGGTCTGCTTCCTTTGTTATATCCAGTTGATCTTGACATTTATATAATTGGAAAATAAACATTGCAGGATTATTTTTAAAACGCGCATGGCATTGCATTTCAATGAGCTTACTGGATAGCCCTTGCATTTCAGTAATTATCCCTAGAGGCTGCTGCAAATTTAACACGCACTGTGGTGCCTGTCAACATTACCCATTCCCTTTGTTTCGTTTCTTTTCCGCCACTGGTGCACACTGTGGTTTCCATTAGATCTCTCCCCTAGTTAAAATGTAGCAGGAGATTGTGTGCTTGTAAAGATTGCTATGCAGATAGTTAGGAGCTCTAATAGTACACGTCAGGTTAGGTAGAGGCTAATTGTAGATGATGGCACTAATTTGCGTGGGAATACGGGGCTCTCGCTCCGAACTTCAGTGCCGCTCTGCTCTCTTATCTGAACCTCCACGATGAGTCGAAGGTACACTGGGAGGTAATTAGGCCGCCTGCACATTTCTCACGACACAGGGTCTGCTTTTAAACGTTAGTGCGGTGTAGCACTGACAGGCTAACATTACCGCTGTCTTTCCCATTTTTTTTAAGGTCTGCTTTCAGTCCTGTCCATAAATATCTTTCTCTATGACGTTCTCTGCATTCCTGTGAGATGCCGTGCAAATGGAGGCCCTCCCAGACTTGGCATTAAAAACTTTTAAGATACATCTGCATTCTAGGGGCTTTGGCTTCGATTTCAGGATTATGGATCAGAGGATTAAAAACCTTTAAAAATTTCTGCTCCAGATATTCGCTGTTTTGTTGCCATGTTTTTGGAAGGACATCCAACTGCCTCGTGTGTATTTTATGATGATGATGGCATATAATATGATATAACTTTAAAAGACATGATTTTCATCTCCACGCTCAACCAAGAAGCTCTAAATTCAGCTGTGACTTGCGTCCAGCCTTTTAAATTCTCTTATCTTGGCTTGAACAGAATGCACCTGCTCTCCACTCTCTATCACCTTCCCTTCTCCATTGCTTTACAAGGAATTATGATTTCAAAGGGAGCTGCTTATAATTTTACTCATTTTTTTTCTTCCCCGTCTTTTATTTTGGATCCTGTTATTTCATTATTTTGTAATCCTTTTATTCATATTTCCTCACCGCTTCCTAATCTATGATTTTCTTTATGGTTGCTAGGTTTCTCCACTTGCTTCACTGCCTTGGAGCAAATCTGTTTTCCTTACGTGTTTTGCTTTTCTTTGCCACACTGGTTTTGTTTGGCTTATGGTATTTGATTTGTCATGTTGTAATCCAAGCTGTTTACTTGAGATTAAATCGAAGAGGATGGGAAGAGATTGGGACTTAAAACCCACTTATCCTCATTTTATTTATTTATTTATTTTTTTTATCATTATTTCAGCATCAGAGCAAAACTAATACCATATCTGTTCAAATCAGTGCTGCACCAAAGACTTGTATTACAGTTTCGATGATACATCGAAACATAATACACAAGTGGATTAGTAACGCAGTCACAAAATCTAGGGTATGTACGTTGCTTGTTGTGATCTAGTGTTTTTGTATTGCTTAGATGAGATCATTTAAATGAAAATGAGCAATGCTGAAAGTCCTGACAAAGCAAATATAGCGATCTTTGGGTGTGTTCACACTTGTAGTTCGGTTCTTTCGGTCCAGACCAAAGCATAAAATGGTTTGCTACTCCAGGATGACCAACGGGAGTCAGACATTTTTAGAACATGTAGTATTTCAAGGAAAATGGCGTAACAGTGACTGCAAACATTTCCCATGTTTGTTCGTCGTCTTCACAGTTCTGGTCGTAAAAAGTGGTTACATTTCACATACAGAACAACTTTTTACGACCAGAACCACGAAAACAACAAATAAACATGGGAAATGTTTATTTTCAGCAGGATGGTGCCACAGCGCATAGAGCCAACGCGCCAATAAGGGTTCTTCGAAACGTTCTCTGTGTGCCTCATTTCACGTTTTGGCGATGTGCCATGGCCCGCAATGTCTCCTGACTTTGGCTCTGTGTGTTTGTGTGTGTTTGTGTGTGTGTTTGTGAGTACACATACGTACACACAGGAAGAAATCATGTGATTTCTTCTTATGGGGGTACCTGAACAGCTGTGTGTACACTCACAAAACCCGTAGCTTGAACGAATTGAAGGATGCCATCCAACAAGAAGTGCTCACAATTGATAAACAACTGTTGGCCTGAGTGATGTCAAGTGAAGCATTGAAAGCTGCATTCCAGAGTGTGATCATCTAACTGACATTATTTTTCATAACTGAATAAGTAACTCAAATAACATGTCTTGATTGTAAAAATCAATCTTTTTTTTTTTTTTTTTTTTTACCATCCAACTCCTGTCAGTCATCCTGTATAAAGTCCTGATTCACTTTATGTTCACTCTGATATTATCAACATCGGACCAAAAGACTCATAAATAAAATAAAAGGGTTGCCAGTGTGCCTAATGTTTTTATTATGCGACTAGCGTTGACTTTAATCAGTCAGTCGCCAGTGGTGACCACTCATCCCCCAGTAAAGATAAATTAATAATGATTAAAAAAAATTAAATAAAATAAAAAGGACAAGCAGTGATCTTTAATTCTTTATAGCCTTTATGATCTTTAATGATCTTTATGATCTTTAATCCTTTATAGACTAAATGATGCGAGAGCACAGGACCAAGTATGATAGTACACCAGGGCTGGGTTTAGTAACGAGAGCGCTTAAAAACATAAGGCGGTTCATCAAATTATTCATTTGAACGTTTCACAAGTACACTTGTTATTGAATGCAGCACCACTGGGGTTTCACGTGCGCTGTCCATAGTGAATGTCCTGGGAGGTTTGTTAAATTTATAATTTAATTTGGCAGTGTTTAAAAAAAAAAAAAAAAAAAAAAATTAATTTTTAACCCTTAATCTCAAACTTTTAAAACTCGTCCAATGCCATGCTAACTAACACGCGTGACGTGTCTAGGATGCTTTGTCACTCTGTGTCCGTCCAAACGCTGCCTCCTCTACATCAGATGATGCAGAGTTGAACAGTTCTCAGGTTCAGTCCTCATTATCAGATAATTCTAGCAAAGCCAGGACCGCACCAGATTTTGTTTGAAAGCAGACCGAGATACACTTTTTTAAGCGTTCTCGGATCACTTGCTTGGTGTGTACTGAAGTTCTAGTGAACCGCACTAATGGAGCAACTGCAAAAGAATTAATGTTTAATTGAATCAAACATGTCAAGTGTGAACACACCCTAAAAGACTTTGTGTTATGTTAAACCATTTTAAAAATTTACATTACTCATATCATTAGCATGAAATTCATATTTTATAAGTTTACAGTCTAATTTATACTACAGCTGACCGTGATCTATTTAGCTGCATAGCATCTAATGAAACTATCAGCCTGTTATTCAGGGGACGTTAGGTGTGTTTTGTTGCACGGGCTCTCTGGTGGAGTGTTCGAAACCATATTATGCCTTACAGCCTTTTTGTCGAGGCCACACAGAGCCTTCTGACGCACACATCAGGAGCTTAGCAGCGCATGAACTTTTGCTTTCTCCTATTCATCAGAGAGAGAATCGATCTGCCCAGAAACTAAAGCTTAGCAGTTTGCATGGATGTGAAGCTGTCTGACTTTAGATCAGCAGCATCAGTCTTCTGTGTGCATCATTGTGTCTGAGCCTTTTACCTAAAAATGAGGTCATGGTTGGGGTACTTGGAGCGCTTTGAGATGACCTGTAATACTGGAGCAGCTTAATCTATGCTGCCAGTTTTCGTTAAGCCAGCCTTAACTTGGCAGCTTCATTAAGTGGAGCTGTCTTACTGTGTGTCTAATTCTCTTGAAGTCCTTCTCTTCATGTCAGAGAATAGAGTCCTGCTGTCATTCTGCCTTGCTCTTTTGATCCTTTTTCTCCTTATTGTTACCATATCTGTCTTACCACATATTTCATTACCGTCTCCTCCTGATTTATTTATTGCTTTATTCATGATGGTGGAGATGTATTACCTAAAATGTTCTCATGTGTTCATTCTTTCTTTCGTTCATTCTTTAAAAAAAAAAAAATGTAAATAGTAATGCATTTCCTCATTTTCAACGTTCCACAACAACCCTGCGTTTTACCTAGCATATCTTTCAAGATTCAAGTCTAACTGTTCTTCCTCTCTATGTGTGTTTTGGCAGATATTTGGAGACTACTACCATTTCCGGCACCGCAGGGTGGTGAAAAGGTCTTTATCGCAAAACAGAGGAACACACATTCGCCTGCACAGAGAACCCCAGGTATGCTAAAAATGTTCCACAACGCTTCCAGACATTGATTAACTCGGTGTATGATTTTTTGAGTCTGTGCACTCAAAGGTAGTGTTTATTCTGTGTGATAGGAGTAACATATTGTTCCCCTTTAATTTAGTGATGGTTTAATCATGGATCAGGTCAGACTAAATCAGACTAAACGAGGAATGAGAGTGTTTTGGAAATATCACACAGGTTTACTTGGGTTTGTAGGCCAACACAATTCACTTCAGGGATATAAATTTGCTGGTATACATATATTTAGGTGGATGTGGATATAAAAATAAATAGAATACTGAATCTGCTGCATCGGTCATTACAACCCATCAATCTGTTTGAATAGGGTCAGGTATCTATCTGTTAAAGCAGATTTTTTTTCCCTCACTTTATTTACATTGCATTTTAATAAACTGACTGGCGCAAAAATATTTAGCATGTATTTATAACTTTAGTAAGGGCTTGGGTGCCCTCCTGTGAAATGTGAATTCACTTATTGGATCACTGTGGTGGTATGCCCTGCTATGTCTCAATTAAATATTATTGAAATATGCCCTGTTGACCCACATCATTGTCTGCTTGCACCATTTTCCACTTGGTGTTTTTCTTGACACGTTATAATTGAAAGGCTCCTTAAAAGCTCTTTAGATTGTGCCATCTCCTCTAGTTATCAACGGCCCTACCCCACTCATCGTATTTTTTTCTGGGTTTTTTATTAAGCCCACATAAAGCACCGCCTTTGTGAATCTTCGACAACTTTTGAAGTCGAGGCGCCTCAAATGGCTCGGCCCAACATCTGCTGCTATTCAGAGTCGTCCGAATGCTCGTCACTCGCCATCCGCTTCAATCCAGATGGCAAGATCAGAGGCGACATGAAACATGATCTACACACCTTCAGTTCCAGAGGCGAAAAATCTCCTTAATGGAAATCACTGAGCGAATCAGCATGTGCCATGACTCACCTTCTAGAGGGGGGCTACAGTCTGCTTACAGACTCGTGCTGGTTAGCCCACAGGGGTGAGCCTAGCTTAGCTGGAGGTGCAAAAACACTCTAGTCTGGTTTGCAGAAGTGATGAGGTGTGTGAATAATGAGGCCACCTGGGATCTCGCCACAACGACTGCACACTGGGTGGGATGTGCATGTGTCTCTATAATGTGTGTGTGAATGTCTCAGACTGCAGACCAAAGGCGCCCCAGAGGTTCACCAGCCATTAATTCAGATTTGAAGGTCAAAAAATTGTCCAACTCAACTGATTAAACTCATTATCAAGTCTCCCACCAGGAATAATGGAAATAAAAGCACTAAAGGTCATGTGGTGAGATGGGACTGGTTCAGAAACCATGACCAAAAAAAAAAATGCTAAGCCCTGAAGCCGTTTCTGTAGATGACTGGTTAGAGAGGTTTTTGCTTAATCATTATTTATCACAGGTAGAGATTAGACTGTTTATGTAACCACAGTGGAGCCATCATTATATGCAGATGATTTGAATCTTGAATAATGAAGCTGCTAAAAAACAACTTTCAGTTGTGCCAAATGCCATTGCCCACCCTCTGAACAAGCCTGATGAGATTTCCGTTAGCTGCCCTGCACTTCCTGTTGTTGAATTCTTTAGCTCCCTCAGCTCCAAGTTCTGAAATGGGAGCCTTCCTGGCATTTTAACAGCCCTTATCACCAATAAGGCAACTTGTGGACAAAGACATAGCGATGAAACAAACTTTTCTTCTTTTACCATATAGCTTTTGCTACTTTGAAGTTATATTGGACTCCACATAAATCTCGGACAGGCTAGGAACATTTTCAAAGCTTTACCCTTGGAAACTTTTATTGAAGTTTTCAGACATGTTATGCCACCATCATTGCTTGATGTTTCATATCTTTCTGTGAGGAAATTACAATAATTTATCCAGACGGACAAATATCTCAGATATTCGCTACCCACCACCGCCTTCTCTATTTGAAACGTCTGGAGAGTGGCCGGTCAGTTAAGCTTTTTCAGATTATAAGCTTGCAGACTCATTTATAATGGAGATTTTTATCTCTCCTGCTGGAGCTTCTGGTCCGCATCTTTCAGTTCTTCCTTATTACTTGGTAAAAATCACTGCTTGAAGCATTGGCTTATTCTTTTCCTCACAACGATCAGCTAGAATGCTGGCAGATGAGAGAGAGTCAAAAATTATTCACATTCTGGCTGTAAAACTTATTTTAATAAATTTTTAGAGAACAAAAATACATAATTTTTCAACATAATCTCCTTGCTTTTCAATACACTCTGTCCGTCAGCCTACAAGTTTCTCTGAGCTGAGACCCATGTATGCACCGCTGTCTTCACTTCTTCATCAGAAGTGCATTTTTTGTCCTGCTGCTTTCAGGAAGATCAGGACTATAGGGAGGATGCTTTATCACCTCAAAACAAAGTTTTTGCAGAGTGACATCAATGTGGGCGGAAGTGTGCAGACGTGTGGGAAGTGTTTAATCTGTGGTTTAGACTTCAGCTCTTCAGTAAGCATCTCACTGTTGATTGTTGAACCTTTTTCCTGATAATTTTCCAATACTGGTCCTTGAGAATCCCAGAACTGTAAGCATCAATTTTTCAGCTGTTGGTTAAGTTTTTAAGTTTTTAAGTTTTTCTTCGTTGGTGATTGAGGATGTTTCTGTTCCGTACTTTGCCGTTTACTCTCAGAATCGTAGTAAGGAATCCATGCCTCGTCACCAGTAATGACGCTTCTGTTTATGCTCTCTTGTGAGGTTGTTTTGGACCCAGTTACACCCTTAGTTCTCAAAAGAATTAATCGCTG
>JAOVVA010000004.1:8104843-8119000 GCA_028565275.1 Leiocassis micropogon | reverse complement strand
CACAACACCACAGTTGAGAATTTTAAACCTTTTACATAATAAAGCTTGTGTCTCTAGGAGCTTGTGCTTAGCTAGCTTGCCTTGCTCTTTATGGCCTTAGTGACGGAGTTCCCCATGGGGCTTTTAAGTCGCTACTTGGTTCTTTTATAAAGCCCATCTCTGTTCGCTTGTATAAAGCCCTCTTTCATCCATTATAATCCAGTCCATAGATGCATTTGGCATTTTGACCTGATCCAGGACAATTTTCCTTTTGGCAAATCCTTAAATACTGTATGTCAAACCCAAAGACAAAAAAAGTGCAGTTCCTCTATACGCCCCTATTCACCTTGGCTAGGAGTTTAGCCAAACCTGCATATTTACTTAAGGTAATATCTGATTTACTTGCGAGCCCCTTTACTGTTCTTCCAGACTAGGTTTATTTATTTATTTATTAATTGCAAAGATAACGAGATGTATTTTGCAAAATTAGTAACTACTACATGAAACTCTTGAATTTTAAAATCCGATGAGGTGGAGCAGATGGTCAGCGTAGTTCTTCTAAAAAGAAATAGATCATCTGTGCTGTTAGTGGCTTTAAGTAGATCTGTAACAGCATGATATCCATCATCTTGAGAGAATACTCCTTTCAGAAAAAAAAAAAATCTTGTGATGAATGTGCAAACGTCTCTCTCCCTCTCTCCTTGGGAAGAAAAAAATTTTCCTTGTCCAATACTCGCTGAGTCAGAGCGCTTTTCTTCATGCCGTGAAAGCACCATGGCGTTCGGCCCCATATATGGAATTTAAATGTTTATGATGAATCATTTGCCTGCGTCTTTTTTTTGGCAACTTTACGAAAGCGCACAATCAAAAGAAAAGCCCATTTAGTCATCACTGAGTTACAGTGTGGTTATGAATGTGTTTTCTGGTGCTTTTGGCAGCCTTAGATCACAGTACAGGCGGCAGTCTGCCAGAGTCTGTCTATCCATTAATTTGTATTGCTGCCTGCTGTAAAGGGTACTAGTGCCAAATAGGCTTTCGATATCTGCTTTTCACCCTTATGTTTTTAGGTTGTCAGGAAAGCTTCTGGTTTCAAATTATTTTATTTTTCATTCATCACCAATTATGATAGTTATGCATCACCAATTGCCAGTTGTCAAATGTTCCCCCCCCCCCCCCATATTGTTCCTTATAATATTTTTTTTTATTATAACCTAGCCTAGTTTTATACATTGTTTGCCTGCATCTTGTTATATAATTCATGAACTGGCTGCTGTAACATTAAAATTTCTCTTTGGGGTTAATAAAGTACTACTATATCCATCCATTTATCCATCTTGGAACCTCTGTAGTCCAACTAGGTACCGTGGAGGCCAATGGTGACCACTGTATGTATGTATATATATGTATATGTGTGTGTGTGTATGTATGTATATATATGTATGTATATATATATATATATATATATATATGTATATATATATATATGTATGTATGTATGTATGTATGTATGTATATATATATATATATATCCTACTCCCTCACTGTAGGATGCTATTTGCCCTTATTCTCTTGCAGCTGCTGATGCAAGCAAGATAGATATATTGATCCTAAGAGACCTCCTGACTTTGCATAAGCAGAAAATAATTCCATTCTCACACATTGTAGAACACTATGTATACAAAAAGTATTTAGAATTTTTGTATATCTACTTACCCTGTATTTTTTTTTTTTTATATTGACAAAAATAGCTAAATACAAGCCAGAAGTAGACAAATCGTTAATTTATTATCTAGCCCCAGTGAGATTTTGAGTGAGATCTCATTACCAACAATCAATTTGTGGCATAAGTTTCTCTAGTATCTGAGAACATTATTAACATAATTTTCATGGCTAGGCATCTTGACTAGCTAGAGCCCCTTCCTTAATAAAGTCAGGCCAAGTTTCCTTTTTAGAAGTTGCTGCTACCAAAATGAGTGAGCAAATCAGTTTCTAAACATGTGTTTATACTCACTCACTTACCCACACTTACCCATTCTCTGAACCAATTATCCTGCACAGGTTCACGGGAAGCCTGGAGCCTCTCCAAGGGAACTCAGGGAACACTAAGTTGGGTAGGAAAAGGTTCACTCTGAGGGAAATTTGGAAACACTAATTAGTCTAATCTGGATTTCTTTGAACTGTGGGAGGAACCCAGAAACCTCGAGAAAACCCACATAGCACAGGGAGAACATGCAAAATCCACACACAGAGACCCGAAAGTGGGACTTGAACCCTTAACCCTGGAGGTGTGAGGCCACAGTGCTAACCCCACTATATATATTAACATTCCGCCTATGTGTGTTTATAATTAAGTTTTAATTTACTGTTTAGGAAAAGTAAAGGGGCTGGAACAAGTACATTAGGAACAAAAGGAACTGGGAACTGACTATACAAAGATCTCATTTTGATCTTTCGTTTCTTTCCTGGCTCTATGATATTTTGATAGAATATCTGGTCTTATTATGCCTGGTACTCACATGGGTCTTTATAGTTTGTCTGACATTTAGACTAGTCTTAGTCTGTCCTGCTGTATTAGCACTAAGGACTTAAATGTATTAGCAGAAAAAAAACGTGTTGTTTTCCTTTATAGTACCATGTTGGCTGTTGCATTCATTTTAAAAGCGTAAAAACAACTCTACTGGGGTCAATATATTATTATTATTATTATTATTATTATTGTTTTTTTTGTAGTTTTTTTTTTTTAATGCCAACTCAGCAAAAATCTTCAAGCTTATATTTTATAAGCTGTAGCTTAATGACTTTGATCCCTGCTATAGGGAAGTCTGCTGCCATTGGAAATAAATCTGTTTTAATACTGTAGCTGTTTCTTTTCCTGCTTCTTGCTTATTTGTGATGTTCCTGCTTCGTATCCGTTGCCTCCGGGGCTCAGATAAGCCAGCAGGCAAAAAAAAAGGGGAAAAAAAGTAATTCAATTTAAAACGACCATGTGTCCAGCATTATTGAAGAAAGGAGTCTCAATACAATACCCATTTTAAAACAAAAGCCGCGTAACTTATTTTCTATAGGATTAAATTTGACCCGTCTTAGTAAAAAAAAAAAAATAAATAAAAAAAAGCCAATATGATCAAATATACATTGGAATGCTGTTCTGTGACACTCAGCAACATTGTCAGGATCTCTGAGTCTTTATGAAAATTACCAAAGACCTCTTATGTTGTTGGTTTTTCTTCTTCTCCATGATGAGGAATGTTGGGTCACTCGTGGGCTCTCTGCTGTGGCATTGTGCCTGAATTTTAAATGGTAGCATGCGGTAATTTTTCAGGCTGCAGGTTTTTTGTGCCTCTGTGCTCTGATTGCAGTTTCAGGGATAAAAAAATGCAGATGGACCTACCGCAGTTGCCACTGGCAGATGGCTTGCATCCCAGTGAGGTTTTCTTTGTTTGTTTGTTTTAATAAATAAAGAGCAGTTAATGCCGGGGTCCATATCGGATCCATTCACTTGTGTAAAGTGATGTGACCGTACCTCTTCTGCATCTTTTCAGCATAATGAGAAAACGTAATAGTTTTACAATGATTCCATGTCGAGTAATGAAAAACCTCTGCGGCACATTGTACCAATCATTTCTGCTGCCCTTTCATGCGTTTTACACGTAGAACATCGGGCCTGTCCTCTGATTGCTATTCAAGATAGGGCTTTGTTTTCCTAATGTGCTGTTTTTTTCTGGTTGTTTCTATGCACAGTGGTGGGCTTATTAGAGCATTGCTTTCTGCTTTGCTGAGTGTGCAGTGATTTAGAAAGAGCTGGAATTCATTTTATGGTGGAATGAAAAGGTCAAACTAATTTTTCAGGGATATGTTGAAATTATTAAATATTGGTTGGTGTGGATTGTCAGATGAAGCAAAAAGTGACACAGGAGTTTGGGCCCATTAAGATTAAACTAAAAAGCCCAATGATTATAGTTGTTCTCTTTTAAAGTGCACTCTTAAGAAACAGATGTTTATAGATTTTCAGAAGACACGTGTTCTCCTGTTATGTAAAGCATAAAGGCTGTAATAGTTTCTCACTGTTACTGCTGCATGATTGGCTTATTAGGTCAATCTTTTCTATTGGGCGAAGCCTTCAACCACTTTGGAACTCCCAGTGCTATTCTTTTGTTAGTGACTGAGTTAAAGAGAATGTCTGTGTCAGTTTGCTCTGACGGTTTCTGCTCTGGGTGTTTGTGCCACTATAACTCTGCGTGACTTGTTACAGAAAATAGCTTGGCAAATTATAAGCCACTTTGGTGAAAAAATAAGATTCTCCGAATTCTCTTAGAGAACAATGTGATATATTTGTGATGGTGTGCTATCAATATAAATTACTAACAAAGTGTATTACATTGTTTGATGCAAGGCTCTTGATTTGTTAATTTGGTTAATACATTTAGCCAAAGGTGTAACAAACATGTAAACTTAATCAAGCCCAGCTTCTACTTTACCTCTAATGAAGAGAAACTTAAAAATGAATTTTTCTTAAGCACATTGAATTTCACAAGCCATGCTGACATGCTAATTAAAGAAAAGCAGCAGTGACTTTGAGTTTGTAACAAGCAGGAACTGGAAGATTCCCTCAAATTTTTCGTGTCTGGTGTATTTGAGTGCTTTAGCTTCCTAGTTAGTTATAACACAGACAATTAGTTAGTGATGGACCAAAACATCAATGTGCCCGATTTGACAATAAGACACCAGCGCTAATATTGACATCAATCGTGTCATACTGTACAGACATTAAACATGCCTCTAACACTAGGTGAGTAAAAAAAACACAAAACGACACAGACACATGCATGCACACACAAGGGCGCACTGCAAACCGCATTCAGACAGCTTTTTGTTCTGATTGTATCCAGGCTAAAGAAATAATGCAGGCAATTTATTAAGTTCAGATTTCAAAGTGGAGATGCAAAACATTCAGGGCTGTGGAGAGCTGTGACTGAGCTTAAGCAGTTACAGGAAAAAAATGGACAGACACATGCCTTTTGAGTCACACTAGTGAAAACCATCTTTCATTTTGTTTCAGTCTAACGTGCTGAATTGAATGGATCATGCAAACTCTGAGGTTTTCATTTAATTTTATAATGGTGATTGTTTCAATGAACTGATGATTGAACGGTAATTAATTTATTCGCGTTTTATAGAAAATGTTTTGTGTCTATATATGCAATGATTCTTTTTCAAGACCTCTGCAATTTGCCCTGCCATGCTGTCAGTCAACTTCTGGGCCACATCCTGACTGATGGCAGCCCATTCTTTCACAATCAGTGCTTGGAGTTTGTCAGAATTTGTTGGTTTTTGTTTGTCCACCCATCTCTTGATTATTGACCACAAATGTCAATAATCAATATTCAATAATCTTCAATGGGATTGAGGTCTGGGTAGTTTCCTGGCCATGGACCCAAAATTTTTGGGTAGAGGTCTTGAAAAAGAAGGGTCAATATGGCAAATTTTGACACTGCATAAACTTTATGTAATTGTTGGGGCTTGGTGGTTAAGATGTTGGACTGCGGACCAGGAGGTCCCCGGCAAAAAAGCCAATCTTCAATATTACTCTATATTTTGAGACATGCCATTTAAACATTTAATATTTAAGTTACACAGCATTTCAGTGTGTATTAAATAAGTGTTATTAGTTTTAGTACTTCAAAACCTGTAAGAAATATAGCTGCTGGAGACCAATCGGACAAACATTAGCACTATTGAACCAAATCAAGTAAAAAATCTCAATGCCTAAATGTATTGACTTGACAATCTCTGAGTCAAAGCTCTATTTCAGACACCACTCAATAATATCAAAAGTTGAATGTTGTGGATCGCCACACCCCTAAAATTTGTCACATTACACATGTCTTTCACACTTCATATCATGTTTTGGTAGCTATCTGTAACTCAAAATCTATATTAGCATGTACAAGCTGCAACAAATTTTACAGTATTGTTTCAGTAAACATGCTTTTTTTTGTTGCCAGATAAAGCACATACTCACCAATGTACAATGTGCATGGGATTAGGAAGATTTCAATTTACCAGGAAATGAGTTTCTTAAGGCACATGGAGAACTCTCGAGGGGTGCAGCTGTCTAAGCTTTCACCTTGTTGGCAGATTGCAAATTTGACTCTTGACAATTGTGTAGCCATCCATGACTGGGGTGTCCTTGAGAGCATAATTAGTCCTGCTCTCTGGTTAGGAATGATGGCCTCGTTTCCATCATTCTGTGTCAATTAGTGTGACTCTAGCCAGTCGCATAAACAGAATTGAGCAATTGGTGCTCTTCTCCAAGTCTGTTCAGGAGCAGCTCTATGATGATGCACTTAAGTGGCTTAATGTGTCTCAGACGAAACGTACACTAGCGCTCACTCTGCTGTATTAATAGCAGCCTTTTTATAGGCAGAGAGCTAGATAATGAGGTGACTTGTTAGCCAGCAGTCATTCTCCCAACCTCTGGCTAATTCTAAATACAATATCAAGCACCTGCAATCTCACAAATCCAGAGACTCCTGTGAGACTCTTGTGAGAGCTCCTCACAAACTGTACAGAAGTATAGACGATTATGTAGGCTGTCTTACTCTGGAGAATACCATTTAATTTATGAAACTGAAAACTATTGCCTAAGGCGCACTGTTGTCACAGTGGAAGGAAAAGACACCTTAATGCACAGTTTATTTGTTCATTTATCAGACTGAATTGAAACTAAAGTTCATTTTGAAGATTGATTTATTGACTGCACTTTCTGCCCCAGCTAGTATGATGTTCTATACATTCTTTTAAATTCATTATCTGGTCTTATCCGCAAATATTAAAGCTGCGGTTTGGTCTTAAGCTGATCTGTCCCATGACAAAGCTTAAAGAGTTCACACTATCTTGTGATGTTTTGCTCTTGCTGAGAATTGGTGCCTTTAAAGTTTCTCAGAGTTCATCTCTTTTTCTGAAGTTTCTGACTTTCCTGAGTTGCCTGGCATATTTTACTTTTAGCCTTGTTTTTTTTTTTTTCCTTAGAAAATCTGCTGTCTCAGTTACTTTCCTAGTATAGGACTTGCAAGCTCAGTAGTTAGATTACAGCTGTACTTTAAAGGTACAAAAGCACTTTTACGTTTGGCTTATTGATCACTTTAATATGTTGCTGGTCAGTGAAACACAAAACACCTGAACATTTGACGAAGACTGCAGGAAAAATGATGGTGTCTCTGGGAGTACTTCATGAAGAGGTTTGTGTATGAAAATAAACATAACTGAGAGCTGTTATTCCTTAGTTCTGTAATTCCAGCCTTGCTGATCTCACTTGTGCTCCTGTACTAAAATCATTTGCTGCTGGTTTAATTACAGTGCCTCTCTCCCTCTTGTACCCTCTTGCCCCAATGTGTTTAATGTTTGCATTAGTCAGTCAAAGCATCTTGTGACAGCAGTAGGACATCATGTAAGGGCATGTACGCTGACCCATACAGTGAATTCTGGTGAGATTCAGGAGAACAAAGCAAATGTCGTATACGTTAATCTCAGAGGAGGACCTTAAAAAATAGAGCTTCACAGTGGGCTTGTCTAATGCACGTTCTAGGCAAATAAAAACCCATTACACAAAATGTTTTTTTTTGTGTGTGTCTAAAAACTTATCTTGATTAAAAGTGCTCATTTTGATGAGCAGTAGGCTGTGCAAATAAAGCTTTCTGATGACTTTATAAATCTAATTTACAATCTGCCACTTGTTTTCCCTGATCAGAAACTAAAAGATGTTCTTTCTATAGAAAAACCTTGCAGGGAGGAATTGCTTACTTTGCTTTTTATTTCTTGACTGAAGAATAAAAAAGGGGGAAATTACTTTCCCCCAACCCCCACTATTACAATAAATGTGGTAAATAATTAGGCTGATTGTTTTAATGGTATTCTGCAGAGGGCATAACTATCTAATCTAACATGGTTAAGTCAAATGATTGACTACATTTATGGAATAACTTTAACTAATTTTTTTCCCCCCTACCCTCTATTATCTCCTTTGACAGACATGGCACTCGATGTGCTGGAGAGGTAGCTGCAGTTGCCAACAATGACATCTGTGGTGTTGGTGTAGCCTACAATGCCAAGATTGGAGGTGAGTTGGTTTAATAAACCTTTTGTTTTTTTCCCTTTTTTTGTTGCAAACTTAATTACTTAAAACTTAGACATTATTAAACCTTGAAAGGCTAGTGCTAAACAGTGAGCTTAGTGGGAGAAAGTAACATTAAGTAAGTAGTTGAAAGAAGTATGACTTAAATGCTTTTGAAGTTTCATAATAAAAAGAATAATTGTAGAAATCATAGCTGGTTTTAATAAAGTGAAAGTAAGAACATTTCCACATGCACAATGCAATATGAACTCACAGGATTGGGACTAAACAGCTGTGGGGTCATAAGCAAACCACTTGTTAGTGAAACTTATCAGAACAAAATGTCTTCAATGTGTTGGGGAGCAAGATTGGCCTTTGGAGCAGTGGAAAAAAGGTCATGTGGTCTGAGAAGTCCAGATTGACCCTACTGAAGCACATAAACGATGCACCCATCATGCATAGTAGCCACTGTACAATCCTCTGGAGGCAGTGTTATGATCTGGTGTTGATTCAGTTGATCAGGACTAGACTCAACACCATTATGTAGCCTTAAAATGTTGTCAGATGGTGACCTGAATGAAGAGGTTATGACATCAATGGAGTTTTTCTTAACTGGTGGCATGGCCATATTCCAAAATTTTGATTGTGAAAGTGTGGTTCTAAGAGCATATGGAATCATTTTCACACACGAGTTGGCCACCCCATTGCACACCATAATCAAAAGAAAATGTGGTCAAGTGAAATATTAGAGTATCCGACTTTTTTTTTTTTTTTTTCCCTGCCAAGGAGTGTGGTATTAATCAATCAGAGACATAATCAGAGTTAGCGTTGATCCATCTCTAATAGTGAGTTTAATGACGCTCTTTTATTTTTGTTTGTGAAACACCTGAATATTTATTTTAATCCAGGGGTACTTCTGAATCTAGAGCAAAAGTCAGTTTGGGGCATTAGCCATAATTTTAGCCTTGAGACCATATTAGAATCTTGCAGAGCCCCAGCTGAGCCAAGGATTTGTGCATAAGCATCTGTAATCCTTTTAAACGATTCATCCTGTTCTGTGCATATTTTATCTCATTACCCCTCCTCCTATGCTTCTTGCTTTGGGACCTGGCAGAATCTTTGAGTTGTTCAACACTGGGTAGATAATATCCATCCGTCTGTGTTCACAAGGGACGAGAGTGAAACTGTTCAAATCTTACTCTCTGGATCTTGACTCGCAGCTACTAAAGCTTAGCAGTGTAATCCCTAAGCAGCTTTCAGCCTATTTTTACCAATGCAGGTGTGGCACACCACAGTGAATAAGACACAAAAGCAGCAATGATTTCTTAGTTGTTTGGTTCCACAGGTTTCAGTTACATTAACAAAGGGTGTTTGAGGAGATCATTCAGGTCCCACCCATGCAGTAGCTATATTATGTCTGGTACTCAGGTTTGTTAAAAAATGAAATAAATGAGTAAAAAATACACTGGAGCACTAGAAAAATCCTTTTGGTGTTATGATCATATGAATAAGCCATTTTTACAAAACAAACTCGAATATGGGCAAAATATTTGTATTCACTGTTTGCATGTAAATTATGGCTCTGAGTTTTTTTGTTTTTTTTTTGGAAAAATACAGACGTATTTTAAATGAGCCATGCATTTTCCTGCGACTTTCCAAGCTCGTTGTGACTGTCTTGACAAGGAAGGTATATGAGGCAAGGTTTGAATCTCCTTTCAAAAAAAAAGAAAAGAAAGTCCTCATCTCACTGTAATCACGGCTAAAGAACTTGTGCAGCAGCTTGTTAAAGTGGCTTTAAAAACGGTCTTCTGCAGATGCCTGATTTTTTTCTTCACTACACTTGTCCTTGTTTAATGCCCCACTTGAGACTTTTTGCAGTCCTTTTTTTCCCTTGCAGTGTGTTTCTTCCTGCAGGGGAATATCTCAGGTCATCGTCTTTCAATCTGCTTTTAGGTCATGGAACAGTTCCTTCCCTGCTTTTGAAGCTTATGCATATGTTCATGCTCCTGCTTATCCCTTTTTGGTAAAAAAGTGGCAGTCTTTTGCTATTATGTGGGAAACCATTAGAGAAACTCTTGCTTCATTATCCACTCCACCCCTTACTTCTGCAAAACGGAACTCCTTTTTCTATTAACTTGCAAAATGAGAATCAGCCACTGTTAAAAAGCCATACATTGCATTCTTTTAACTCATCTGTAGGGGAAACCTTCAGCTAATAGCCTTCTCTTCTAAATAGGACGCCAGGAAATTTTAATGTGAAGAGAAGATCAGAGTGAGAACAGAAGGACTGTTTTGGAGAATTGACCCAAAGCTATGGCTCAGCCCGTCTGCTGTTAAGGGAACCACTAGCTTGAGTAGGCCATGCTCTGGTTTAGACATTTCGCTGCCAGCACTCATTAAACAAACATTTACTTGGAGGACTTTCTGCTGTTTCATGTGGCTTGGTAACAGAAACGTTGTCATCTGGAAGTTTCATGTGAAGAGTGATTTGGATAGTTCTGCCGTGTTCCAGTGTCATGCATTTTATTTTCCAGGGCGTATCTCTTGTTTATTGCTTTAAGGAGTCATGGATACCTTTCTCATAGTGCTTGAGGGATTTAAAGATTTTTGGTTTTTAGATACACCGTGTTGGTTGTCTGTTCTTGATATCTGGCAAGGATTCTCACTTTACCTGCTGGTTTCCTTGTAGCAATGACAGCTCTGGGTTTTGAGATTACACACAACATGAAGGTACTTGCTGTTTGGTTTTGTGGAAGCCAGTATGCGGGGAGATTTAGACCAAAGCCATGTTGTTGTGAAGATGACGATCATCGTTTTTTTCTGTGCTTTAACTTTTGGGCATTGTGAGGGCTTTCTGCAGCGTTTTATCCCCACAAGGTATATCTCACACATTTGATCCAGAATCAATTTACCTCAAGCGAAGCTGACATTTTAAAACTGAGAGTCCTTGCCTTCTTTCCATGCATCCCTTAAGAATTAAGGTTCTCTTTGTACAGAAAAGTAGAAACTGATGAGATCGTTCTCTATTGTTTGACTTCTAAAAAGAGACACCTGACAGCCGTGAGGAAAGGGGATGGCGATCACCTTTAAATGAACTCGGAGACTGAGTAGGATTTTGGTCCCTGTCCTTTTCTCTTTTAAAGATCTTTTGCTTCATAATCTGTGCAATCTCTGCAGGTGTCATTTTGCATTGTACTGAAGCTGTTTCAAGTTTCTGTTTGGTAGCTCTTTTCATCAAGTGCTGAACCCTGGTCTCTTTCACGTTTGCTGATTGTATGTGTCGCTTTTTCCCCACCCAGGGTTTTTCCCAGTTGTAGTGGAAACTTTAAATACATAAAAGTTTATGACCACGACTTGTATTTCTAAGCTATCAAAGCAGCAGTGAGGATTTGTCTTTGTGATTGTCTGTGGCCTCTTCCTCTGGAAAGAATCAAATTATTCTGGCATTATCAGGGCTCTGTCATGTAATCATGATCAAAGGTACAAAAAGCAAAAAATGAAAATCTCACACTCATTCTCTGGCAGTTTGGACACATGACAAGTGTTATTTCCTGACAGAGTTGCCACAGCTCTGTAATCTGATGAACTGCTATGCTCAAGAATATAATCGCAGTTTAAGGTTAATACACTGTAAAAATGACCAATTTGTAGATCTTTTAATGGTACAGTCCTGTTGTTTATTAATTAAATATGTAATTTAATATGAATGTGTCTCAAATCTGATTTTTTTTAAATTTTTTTATCATCAGGTGTGCGGATGTTGGATGGAGAGGTCACTGATGTGGTTGAGGCTCAGTCTCTCAGCCTCAACCCTCAGCATATAGATATCTACAGTGCCAGCTGGGGACCCGAGGATGACGGCAAAACTGTGGATGGCCCTGCCAAGCTGGCAAAGGAGGCTTTTGTAAAAGGTGTATCTGAGGTCAGTGATGTTGACTTGGTCTTCCTACTTCTCCTTCTGTTTACTGTGTTTTCCCTTCTTCACATTTTCTTCTGCTCTCTTTTTTTTTTTTTGTGACCAAATTGTCATTGTTTTAATGGTTTAATCTGAATTATATTACAAAAAGAGAGAAAAAAATCCTTGGAAAATTTTTTACACTCTCAATGTTTTTTTATTTAACTGCTTTGTCTTGTGTCAAGTTCTAACTTGTAAGCAGTAAACATTACAAAATTCATAGTTGCTCCAAATCCAAGACTGACCTTTAAGACTTTCTGCTGTTGCCATGGAAAACATCTTTCAAAGGTGGAAATGTGTAGTCCAAAATGTCAAGTTTCCCCCCCTTTGACTTAAGGGAATTGTTGGCTTGGATTAGATTGAGTCGTGTAAGGATGTATCGGACAAAATGACGCTTGTTTAAATTAAATAACACCTTAAAATCCTTTTTTTTTTTTTTTTTTTTTTTTAACTGAGAAATCTGTATGCCGATTAGGGAAACATCTAATTGCTATGAAAGTGTACTGTATGTTTTAAATTGGCATAACACTTGGGGGGGGGGAGTAATTAAAGAATTACTGGGGGTAATTAAAGAAACTGTGCAGTTGTCTTCTTTATTCCAAATGTAGTCAATCAGGTTTTGATTACATTTGGAATAAATGTACGCACCAATTTTTAGGCTGAGCTGCTATATACCTTTGTGTGTAAATTTTGGTCTGATGCATCACTTTAATTCCAGGCCTCGTTTCTGACGCACACACTGCTGTGTTTTTGGAGTGGTATGGTGTATCTGGCTCCAAGCCAACAGGCAGACAATAGGACAGAGTAGGTCAGAGCTGTCAGTGTAAACTGCTTTGTGCTGGTCTGAGCACATGGGCTGTTCAAAGCAATATTATTGTATTGAATATGAACAAAAACATACAGGGGTCTTGTTCAGTCACCTGTTTGGTTTGGAGTTTCTCACACTATACTGCCTAAATTCGTGACTCTTTAACCGTAGTTTACCCCACATGCTGCTTTTAATATCCACTTACATACAGTCTCCGAAAGTGTGCTGTTCTTCCAAAAAGACATTTCCTCATTTGGTGTTTTGATAATATTAGAGAGCGCTGTTTAAATCCTCACTCTGGAATAAACCCGTAGGTTAGGTCACTGTCAAGGCCATAGCATATGTTTTAAATCATTTTCATGCTCATCAAACCATTCAGTGAGCCCCTGGGACATGTGGATTGTAAAAATATAATCGTAAAAAATAATCATGTCACATTAACGTGATATGAGTTGTTATTAGCGGTGAGTTCTTACTTTGCGTAGTGATGGAATTTCAATATATTTTAAGACTATTCACATTCATCACTATTATGCACTGTTCTTGTCTGGAGTTGTGTACGCTAACATTTCAGTTATTTATTATTTTTTTAAATAAAAATACACAAGCTGACCATCCATGTGGCTTCAGTACTGAATTCTCTAGAATTTTAATCAAGGTAAACATTTCACCTTTTGATCTGTGCACTCTTTCTCCTGTCGTTTTAGCATGAAGCACACCAGCCATTACCTTGTTCATTCGTATTGCAAATTTTCTCTGCCTGGCTAGATCATAAGCTCTGCCTTGTGCCAGTAGTCAGATCCGTTTCAGGAAATGAGATTTGCTTTGGAGAATAAATCCTAAAGCAAACAGGGCTAAAGCCTGGGCAAACCCATGCAACAGGATGCCTGCAGTCCAGCAGGTGTGTACATGGACAGAGAGTCACAGAGCACACTGTACTTTTTCTGTATTGGGCTTGCACTGTTTTTATTGGAAGCTTTTTATTGCTTTATTGTTAAGAACATGACGTATGGAGAGGGCTGCACAAACAAAGCCTGATCAAAGGTAACGAGCGAACATCATCTGAATTGAATTATAGATACTTCTTGCCTTTGCCTGGGACAGCATGTTGAAATGAAAACCATGTGGAATATAAAAATATACCCTGAAACATGCCTCATACCATTCTCCTCATAGTTTTAGTGACTTGCATATCACTGGGTTTTCTAGTCAATTTTTAATAGTCTCTCTATTAAAGAATATAAACAGACATAATTACACTGTGAGGAACTAAGCTAGGAGATTTCAAATGTTTAATATTCG
>JAOVVA010000004.1:8077320-8088850 GCA_028565275.1 Leiocassis micropogon | reverse complement strand
AGTTTGTGATGAGTAATATTCACATTACAAGAGTCTAACAGATGCCTTGTATGTCAGCAAACCAGCATGATCACATTACACGTTTACGTTTTTCCAAAAAGCCACACTTGCTACACACTTGGTATAGCAAAAAGTGCTGCAGAAGTTTGAAACTTTCCAAAGAGATGATGCACCAGATTTGTTTTTCTCATTTCTGTAATCACTGTTCCTGTGGTGTTCTGGACAGAGATGTGCTGCATGAGATACCGTACATCAGTCTGTCATTTTCATTCATGTGCACTAGCTGCTTATAGAAGAAAATAGGAAATAAACAAATGTTTTGGTTTATGCATGATCTTCCTGTTCTCGCTGTCCAACCCTAAAATAACATTCAAAAAAATTATTTAAGGAGTGTTCAAGTCAAACCGGGACTTGTGATGAAAATTCTTGTAAATGAAGGCAGAACACCGATATTTACAAAGACTTCAAGCACAGTATGTCGATGGGATTCTCAGCCACAGTAAAATATTTGAATGCAGCACACATTTTAAAGAAGGCCATGGGTCCATGAATGACCATCTCGGCCAAGGTGCCTCTGAGCCCACAGCAGTCGTTCTCGTGAAAATTCAGCAAGTAGAATGAACACACATTGTCACATGATGCATACAGTCCTGACATTGCTTCAGGCCATTCCCACAAGTTTGGGCCATTAAATGAGTTTTTAGACTAGGGGCGGGTAGACCTCTATAAAAGCAAACGTTTTGGCGGTTTGCTGGTCTGTAGCATTCAGGTATGTGTTAATGCCAACAGGGAAAGACATAAGCAATGGTCTTAGAGAAGCAACTATTGCTGAAGATCAATCTGGAAATGGTTATAAACCAAACAATTTGTGAAAATTAACATTCACCCCACAGCCAGACTGCGCAGCGCAGAAATACAAAAACCCAAGAGCTACATCTCAAAACCTACAGGCCTCACTGAGCATGTTAAAGGTCCTGACAGCACAATTAGAAGAGGACCGAACAATACAGATGGTTTAAAAGGGTTGCCAGGAGAAAGGCTGTTCAGACTGAAAAAAACAGTATGACTGAGGTTCACAAAACTTGTCCAAATCACAAAGAGGCAAATATCTTTTCAGACCACTGTGTGTGTATTATTTCTACATTATTATCTACAAAAAGATATACATGATATCTTCTATTATCATGTACTTACCCCCTCACTCTTCTATACTGCTTACTCCTGTATTCAGTGTCACGGGGGGCCTGGAGCCTATCCCAGGACACTTGCGGCACAAGGCAGGGTACACCCTGAACAGGGTGCCAATCCATCGCAGGGCACACACACTACGGGCAATTTAGGAATGCCAAATAACCTAACCTGCATGTCTTTGTACTGTGGGAGGAAACTGGAGTACCCGGAGGAAACCCACCAAGCACAGGGAGACCATGCAAACTCCATGCACACAGAGGTACTGTAGGAGTCAAACCTGGCCAGGAATCGAACCCAGACCCTGGAGGAGCTAGCCACTACACCACCGCACCGCCTATAAACCATTCAATATTTCTTAAAAATAACTAAAAAAACGAAGGATTAAATAACATTACAGAAGAATATTTGCATGCCTGTAAAGAAAGCAACATATTACACAACAGACCAGTTTTCAGATGGAAACAAAAAAACTAATATAGGCTCCTGAGTTTTGCATGAAAATAGAAAGAATCAAGAATAACAGTTGCCAGAAGAACTGAACTCATTCTCCAGCACACACAGTTAAACCTCCTAACTGTTTTACTTAGAAAACTTCAAAAATCGCTATCTAACACTACTGATTATTTTTAAGCAAAACATTTTCACACCAAATATTGACTGTGTTTATTTTAATTCTTTATATTCTAGAAGTTTCTTTTATGTGTAAATGTTTTCAAAGGCATCTTTGCTTATGGCATTTTTCTGTCTTCTGGGTCTTACTTGTTTGCCACACACCTGTTTAGTCCCAATCCTGTGAGTTCTCGTCACATTGTGTATGTGGAATTGCTCTTACTTTCACTATTTAACCCAGCTGTGATTTCTACTGTCAGTACTGACTCTGTGGCCACCAATCAATGTGTGAAAATGATGTCTCATGTTTCCTTAACAACTCTTTCACAATTTGAGCTCGGCATTATCATCTTGGAATATGCCTGGCCATCAAGGAAGAAAAAAAAAATCCATTGATGGAAAAATCTGATCATTCAGTATATTCAGGTAGTTAACTGACCTCATTGGGCACATAGTGTTCCTGAACCTAGACGTAATCAACAGAAGCAAGCCCAGATCATAACACCCCACAGGATTGTACGGTAGGCACTAGACATGATGGGTGCATCATTTTATCCACCTCTCTTATCCTGATGCACCCATCACTTTGAAACAGGGTAAATTTGGACTTACCAGACCTTTTTCAAGTGCTCCACAGTCCATTCTGTATGGTCCCTCTTTGCTTGATGCAGGTCAATAATTTGCTCCTTCTGAAGCAGAGTAACATATTTACCACGACCACAGGATATGCATTCTGACATGATTGTTTCAGAAATGAAAAGCTACAGTACTCACTGCATCAGTTAGAGTTAAATACTGTAACTTATTCCCACTGAACCATATTAATCACTCCATTAAGGCACTATAGGTACTTATGTTGTGCTTTTAGTATGAACTATAATTTTAGAATTGGATTAAGGTGCACAATTGAAGTTTAAATCGCTGTGAAGCAGCTTGAAAGTCATCAATTTATTCCATATGTTGTGTCTACTTTTGAGTCAGAGTGAAGTGCTCAACTGATTTACACAACAAGCAATGGTGTTCACTGTACCAAATCTGGCCTTTCCTTTTTTTTTTTTTTTTACTTTAAAAGACCTAGAAGATCAGATGCTTCATGTGTGAGCCATCAGAGTGATGGAGAAAATAATATCAATTACTCTTATTACAGAGAACCCTGACAGCGTGTTAAAAACAGAATCACATTCTTAATCAGCCTGAGGTGGCGAAACATTTTGACATTAAAAAGCTCTAAGATGGTGCAATGCCTCTGGAAAGTTCCAGTCACATAACTGCCAGTTTGCACTAATTGCACCCCCTGTAAAACAGAAAACTACAACCATTTTGTGTAAACTAAGAAGTCTGCTGGAAAGTGCACAAATAAAACACACCTACAAACCATGTTTGCTGCTAATAAGCTGTCATTGTAGCCCAAGACCAACCCTGGGGGTGGGACATACTATACAATCAGTGTACAGAGCATTTCATTGGACGATTAAGATCAGTACAGGATGAATCATTGAAAAATGGTAACCTGTTTACATATGCAAATTATTTAGCATGGTATACAATATCTTTCTCCATTGCATCCATCTAAAATCATTGTACTCATTGTATATATCTCCTTCTCAGTGTACTGTTTACATATCCAATTTTTTTGTTATCACGTTATACAATACCATTGTATTTCATTCCTCTTGATAAATAGCTAGAATGTTAAAACCACATGCCTAATATTATATAGCTATTTGGGAGGAAACTCATCAAGCACAGGGAGAACATACAAACCCCATGCACACAGACATGATGCGGGAATCAAATCCAGGACCTGGGGGTGCAAGGCAACAGTGCTAACCACTAAGCCACTGTGCCACCTTACTGCTTACTATAGGCTATATAACGTCACTCCCTCACAGATGTCACTGGAACAAGACAATCAACGTTATTCACTTCACAGTTCAGTAACCGGGGTTTTATATAATGGCTGATTTTAAAGTCAGGTGCATTTTAAGGATGGGGGCCTTAAAGTGGTTGGCACTTTCACCTTGCACCTTCAGTGTCTGAGTTCGATTCCCATCTTGGGTCTGTGTACAAGGGGTTTGTATGTTCTCTTTGTGCTTGGTGGGTTTCCTCACACAGTCCAAAGACATGTAGTGTAGATTCAAACTGCTGTAGTGTGTGAATGAGCATGTAAGTGTGTGTGTGTGTGTGTGTGTGTGTGTGCTCTATGATGTACTGGCATCCCGAACCCTGCCTTGTGCCCTAAGTCTCCTGGCCCTGCGACCCTGTATTCAGGATAAAGCGGTATAGACAATGAGTAAGGTAAGGTAAGTAGTTTTTGGTATATGTAAGGGGGGAAAAAAAGTTAAGAGCCGTACAGTTTGGAGTGTATTTCATTTCTGAGAGTGTTGAGCCTGGACTAGGAAGAGATGGAGGAAGAGACAAGAGACCTGGTTAACGCCCCAATACGAAACAATAAACCTATTTACAATGATTAAGTTTACCTTTAAATATCATTTCATAGTTTATTAAATGCCAACCGACAGATTAGTATATGAGTGAGAGTATCGGGTTTTAAATCAATCGATTATTTCTGAATCAACGGTTGTTATTACCCTGAACACCGCTCTGAGGGCAATCTTCCTGGGCCGAATTCCAAACAGGTCTCTTCTCCCTATCCACATGGTCCCTCTCGGATGTAAAACAATAGGAGGCTCCGCCCTACGCAGCGCGCACTCAGGCCAACAGGGGGCTGGTTTAGGATTCGGCCGCGAGGACCGTTCAGTACGGTGTAATCAGATTGGAAGGCGTCGCAGGTCGTGTGGTTTGCGTTCTGCCTGTTTCTCTCGTCGCTCTACACTGGAGGATACGAGTCCGTCTGTTGTTCCAGTTCGTTATTATCAGCCTTTTGTTTCGTCCATGCAGTGGTGATTAAATGGACCTTCAGACATCCTGAGACAAGACACCGGAGGAGGTGAGAGGATCAATAACACTGTCTGTATCGTGGCGTATTTGAAATGATTTCATTGTTACAGTCTGAAGTGTTACAGTGGGATCGAATATCACTCCCACTGCGCGCTTTTTAAAGAGTCCGGTGCAGGTGACTAACGCTGCGTTCAATTAAACGGAGAGTTCATAAACTTTGTTGAACAGAAGGGTTCGTACTATTCATATTTATGAAGATAAGTTGCTGGACTTCCGTGACTGCAAAAAAAAAAAAAAAAAAAAAAGTTTTCATAGTAATGACGTTTCGTGAACGAACATAACAAGAAAACAAAAACAAAAAAAAGAAAAAGTCTGTATTTCACCCTTATTATGAAACATTACAGATAGATAAAAGCAAATGTTCATTAATATTCCATCAGATTCTTAAATAATAATGATGATAATAATATCAGAGTGTTATGTGATGTCAGTATTAAACATAAATGCTGTTATTTACATCATTGGTTTAAAAAAACAGAGATGAATGCAGCCAGCTTTGGTGCAACCAGATGTTATCGTAAATGACATAATTATCTAAATGAGAGTTATAGAAACAAAGATGGCAATCATCAACCAGGAGAAGCAACCAGGATATGCAGCTCTCAACATGAGATACCACCATACCATACACCATACAACACCATACACACTAACATGGGAAAGTTCAAAGTGGGGTAATGCTTTTGCAAGGTGCTGTATATTGAAATAAATATATATACGATATTTAGTTATACAGTCTATTTTACATGTAGTTTCAAACCCTAATTTTAAATGTCTGATCCAAACCTTTATAACAAGGTTCTTCAGTTTTATTCTAAAATAAAATAAATAAATAAAAAAAAATAACAGTATGGTTTTAAATTTTCAGTCTAAGCAGGCAGGAACCACACCTCGTTCCACTCTTTGGTTTAATCAGTTCATCTTGGTCTCCAGGCAGCTAACTAGTGTGCCTTCAATTTTGCAGCAATGAAACTCTTTTGCATATATCGAACCCCCCTGTTGTATAGCTATCATTTAGCAAATAGTGTCCAGGGACCTCGAAAAAATCTGTAAAGTATACCCAAGGCATCCAATATATATATATATTTTTAATTCATTCTGTATGTATTTATTTTCTTTACATTTTTTCCTCAAGTGGTCAGGAATGAAATCTGCAGTGTGTATTATTCTGAATTATAAAGTTTTATTTGTTTTATGTTCAGGTAAAAAAGTCATTAATATAAAAAAAAAATACGGAACACACAGGTGGTAGTGGTGTGAGGAGTCCTGCAATTACCACTGCCGTCCTTGTATAAGTTACAGCCAACAATTACAGTAGGTGACGTTTAGGACAGCTGAAAGGCCTGGAGACTAGATGTGTTTTGAGGTACAATGTGAAGATGGCGAGACTATTTAGAGTTGTGGGGTCACTCTAGAGCAGCTGTAGTGTTTTGATAGAGAAATAGTGAGCAGAGCAGTTGTGGATGACCTAATGGTAAAGGGGGGCTGGCGGAGCGAAAAGACCAGAGAGGATCTAACTCACCAAGGGCTTTCTGTAATGGGAAGAAAATAGTAGCTTGAGCGTGGAACAAAATCACTTTCTGTACACACGAAAACACATTTACTTGCTGTACACTATCCTGCATCTTGGTTTAAAAAAAAAAAAAAAAAGACTTTAACATGAACAACAACATCCTCTGCCACCTTCTTAAATCATTTACTACTGAGTGCCGTTCATTCAAATTTTACATCATTTCGTAGTCTAACAACATACAGTAGCCAAATCTTGCTCAAATGATCTCAAATTTTAATGAGATGTATAAAAACTAACCAAGTTTAATGTTTTACTTTTGGATCGGGCGTGCCAGTGATGATGACACTGTGCTGTTGAATTGGTCACCCCGTTCACCTGGATTTATTATAGGACGTTTCGTATTTTCTGGTGAATGAATGAAGGATATTCTGTTTTGAGGAAAGCCACATGAAATAAGTACCAGTCGGCATTTTGTATTGCAACTTGAGTGATGTGTGCAAAAAAGGTGTCTGCGTATAAACTCTTATTGCATAACACTGAGAGATATTAACAAGTTAATGCATTAATAAAGACATTTGCAACATCCTTTTTTTTTTTAATCCAGAACCACCCTGAAGGAAGTGAAATTCTTATCAGCCTCTAGTCTGTCAACCACCAACTTTAACACCTTTAACAGAAAGATCTTTTGAGTACTACAATATGCAAAGTGAAACCATGTGACCACTCCACCAGACAGATAAAAAAGTTAAATCTTTAAACTGACAACCTTTGGTCTGACTACTAATATAACCATAAATCTTTCCACATAATATATATGCGATTATTCTTTATTTTGGAGAGGGAATGATGTCTACTGCAGGCACGGGACATTTTACTGTTGTTGATTCATTCATTCATCTTCAGTAATAACATCGATCTGTTATTAGGGTCGTAGTGCATCCCATACCTATTCCATGAACACTGTGGGGTAGTCGGACTCATATTGGTGAAGAAATAGCCTCAGAGAATGGACAATCTTAGTAGAATCTTAGAATTAATTTGCAAAAAGTAAGGTCTTCGACTAAAAACAAACACATCCTCAAATTTCATAGAATCCTTTACACCCGAAAATATCTAACACTTTATCAGCATTATGGATGTGACAGTAAACAGACAAACTTTTCTGAGTGAGTTTTTTTACATACTCTGTGAATTTTAATGACATCCGCAGAAAACATTACACTGGTACCATGGAAGAGACTTGCATGAATACAAAAGATGTAGATTTCAAAATGTTTGGAATAAATGATTAAGGATAACCTGGAGTTATGGAGATGACATTTTCATGTAACGGATGTGACATATCTAAATCGGATTTGTAATAATATGACTATATTCACCAAAGCTTTTTTTTTTTTTTTTTTAACAATATTTTGCCACAAATCGGATCTTTTTAGAGCCGTCTAAATGCGCAAATCTGATGTTTTTTTTTTTTTAATAGAATCTGAAACACTTTCATATCTGATCCTAGATCGGGTATACAGTATATCTGATCATGTGCCTTCAATGAGCAGATCAAGATTTGATATGGAATTGCACTGTGTCTTTGGTTGACATGTTGATTGGGGCCAGTACTTTTAACAGACCCACACACTACACTTACTCACACCACTTACTCAATTTAGGTTATATATATTGCTTCAGCAACACAAAAACTGAAGCATTGACTTGTATTTGCTCCAACAGTAAAATAAATGAAATAGTTTTAAAAATGTGAAACTACCAAGAAACTACAATAAATGTAAGGATTTGTGTATAATATTCAATACCCTGTCTGCCAGTCCAAATAGCTAGATTGCTAATTAACAGCTAATAAGCTACACTGTATGGCCAAAAGTTTGTGGACACCTGACCATCACATATGTTTTTGTTGAACATTCCATTCCAGATTTAGTCCGTCATTTGCTGTTAAAATAAACTCCACTCTTCTGTGAGGCTTTCCAACTAGATTTTGGAGATTTTAGTTGTGTATATTTGTGTTTATTCGGCCATAAGAGCATTCGTGAGGTCATGTGCTGACGTTGGGTGAGGAGGTCTGTAGTACAGGTAGGCCAGGTTTCAGAGCTCCCTAAAGCGCTCTGTTAAAGCCGCTTAGGTTTTTTTATTTCAACCTTGTAAAGCCATGTTTTCATGGAGCCTCCTTGGTGTGAACAGACATTGTCATGCTGGAACAGGTTTACATTCCGGATACTACATTTGTACTTCTATTGTAGGATCAATGGGGAAAAGCCATACCCCCACAGCCATGTGTCCACAAACATTTGGCTATATAGTGTCACTCACATTGTCACAGGTAAATGGGATTGTGTTTTTATAATGTTTCTGATATGAGTTATGATTCATATTACATTAGCAAAACCCGCCTAACTGCCAGAATGTTTGATCTTTAATACTTTGCATAACTGTTCAAGCTGTTTGGCCTGTTTAACGACAAACAGAGCTCCTAGTACTTCCTGAACCAGGAGTTAGACAATGAAATCCATTTTGAAGTTTGGACACACCGGTTTGTGTTTTATTCTTTTTACAAGTAATAATGAATAATGTGTATTTTTAATGAATATTTTACATCAAAGTAGCAACTTCTCTAATGAATGGGTGCCTATTATCACAATTATTGATGTAATGACTGGCTGTAGTGTGAAAATGATACAAATTAACAAAGAGGTTGTGAAACTACTACTGTGAAGTTACAACTACCAGCTTGAAGTAGATTTTTCGCCAACAGCATGACTGAAGGTGTTTTATTCTCTTATTCTACTCTAAGTCTAATGTTAAGGATTTTTTTGTTTGTTTTTGTTTTTTAACATTGAACTTTGTACTTTTTAACCGTTTATAGTTACGTTTAACACTGTGTAGCATCCATAAAACAAGCTCCAACTGTCACATACTTTATAACAGCTATATATAAAGTTGTTCCTCTGACACTGCTGATGCTGGAGACTACTTCCATCCACGGTAAACAGACATGTCCTCAGTGAAACCTTCACCACCTCTAAAACGACACTCATAATGCAGAAGTCTCTGTGTAATTTGCTACTACGGAAACCATAAGGTATCAGGAAGTATTGTCAGAGCTGCTGTTATAGGGAATTAGTCACCAATCTTCTGACCAATTAGAAAAGAGAATTCAGCAGTGCTGTGGTATAAAAATATGAGCTTCTATAATCCTGGCTTTTCCGTCACAGAGTTCACATTTTCTTATAAATGCCTCTGTTTTTCACTAGGCTTTTATAGTGCAGTATGACAATGGGTTTTGGGGAGGAACTCTGGTGCCATCAGGGTCATGCTGCTCTGCTGCGGCTGCAGGACTCTGAGCTGCGGCTTATGGAGATGATGAAGAAGTGGATGACCCAGAGAGCCAAGAGCGACCGCGAGTTCTCTGCTCAGCTACATCAAATGGCTGCCTTGGTAGAGAAACTGGAGGGCCCTCAGCCTGGAGGAGGCTTGGATTATATCAGCCAGCTCCATAAGGTATGCACATGTCCCTGCAGGACTTCATTCAATCTAGCATATTATCTCTGTATTATGGGCTAATGAGCTGAGGGTAAACCTGCACCAGCGCTGCCATTCACAGGCTCAGTTTACACTATTTGCCATTTCACATTACATATTCCGCTGAACAAGAGTGAGCTGATTGAATTTTGCTGTCTCTTAAGAAGCGCTGTGCTTCAGTACCCCTTCAATTCCCCGAGCTGTGTTCTGAGCCAGGGACGTAAAAGCAGCACTGATTATTCTCGTCATGATGTTTTAGTGACTGCTGAGATTCTCATGCTTTTTTATTGCATTGCAGTCTATTTCATCAGAGTGAGAGGAGAAGGCAGGGACAATTATTCCCCAGATGTTTAGTTCGTTTTTCGGACACCTTTTTTTTCCCTCCTAGCCATTATAATGCAGCAGCGAGGTTTGTACGTTTGCTTTAGAGGCCTTTTTAGAAGCATCCGCTATGTCCTTTGATGCACAAATAGTGAAATAGTGAAACTTATCTGGTACTTCCACCGTATGCATCACACAAGCAAACATTCATGCAATGCACATTGCTTGTTTGCAAAGGGTCTGTGTGACTCGGGGATAATAAACATGCAACGATATACTTTAAGCGCATGTCTGAAAATAAAAACCTTCTCAAACAGAATTATCATGGCTCATAATACAGGGTAATATAAGGTACTAATTCTTTATAGGCCAACCATATGATTATGATTATTAAATCTTTTTTAATATATTTTTAGGAGATTTAAAGCTTGAAATTGTTCTTGCATAATTTAAGCGTCTGTTTTTATACGTATTTAAAATTGTTTGCCAAAGAGACCATCTCAAGCACATATCCTATCATGTCAGAATAAAAATTTGAAATACATTCAAGCGTATTCCAGATATTTTCATTGTTTTGCAGTGTGCAGTTATTGTATGCCGTGTCAGTAAGTCCTAGTCTTTATCTGAACTTGATGTTGAAAAGTTTACCACTTCTCCATTTTCACTGTCCAAAAAACTCCTATTTTAACATTAAGCCAGTCTGAGGTTCTCATGTAGCCATGTGTCCTCTTTTTTTGTCATAATACCATTATAGGTCAACAGGGTAAGTGAGCGAAAGAGGTTTTGATAACGCAAAAAGTTCATGCATATTCATGGGTCTGTGCATTAATTATAAAGGTTAAGATGTAGGGATTCTCTCATGTGATTTCTTTAAAAGCATTTTTTTTTCAATGAAATATATTTAACTTGATCACATTGAAATAGATAGATAGATAGATAGATAGATAGATAGATACAGGCAAGCCTACTGATCATTAAATCTCACCTCGTCATTAAATATCATTAAACAGTCGTGGAACGTGATGGTGAGCGAGACAGAAAACCTGAGCCGGATCCTCCGCAAGCATTCTGAAGACCTGATGCTGGGTCCGCTTAGCAAACTCACACTTCTAATCAGAGACAAACAGCAACTGAAGAAGACGTACGGTGAGCAGTGGAGCCACCTCAACCAGGAGCTTTGCAGGGTCAGTACCACAAATATATGATTTTATATTGTTTTATCGGGTTTCTATAAAGTGTAAGAATGTGATTAGGTGGGCCGTTTCTTTCTCCTGGCATCAGTGTATAGTTTAATGCTCATTAGTTTGTTGGAGACCTGACTACTGTATGTATTCAATTCAATTCAATTCAATTTTATTTGTATAGCGCTTTTAGCAATTGTCATTGCCGCAAAGCAGCTTTACA
>JAOVVA010000004.1:8064048-8076414 GCA_028565275.1 Leiocassis micropogon | reverse complement strand
ATTTTACTCCTGGCTGTATGCGGTCCTATGACTAGAACTTCTGTCTTATCTGGATTAAGCAGAAGGAAGTTAATTAGCAGCAAAATGTATAGCTGCTGTGTGTGTGTGTGTGTGTGTCAATGTACTCATTCAAACACTACAGGCAATTTGGGAATGCTAGTTAGCCTAATATGCATGTCTTTGGGACTATTGGAGGAAAATGCAAACTCCATGCACACAGAGGACTCCTTTTATATACAGTATACACACTCAAATATATTTGTAGAGATGTGTGTATCATCGCGTAGCACTGCAGTAGCTTTCGAACCCGGCCTTTTGTTTTTCCTGATAAACACATGTGACTTGGCTCATGAACGACTTGATGATGTATGATGTGCTGTTTTGGTGCAAGTAAAGCACATGTGCAGCACATGGGGTCATAAGACTGGAATGGAGAACTATGAGCCTATCCAAATGAAGTGGAAAACAAACTGTTTGTTATTTTATGGACCATTAAACTGAATGAATGGTAACATATTGCCGATGAAAGGTAGAAAGGACAAAGGTATAGAAACGCATGGTTTTTGGAGGATGTTGAAGTTTTATGATGTTAGAATGTTTCATTGCTGCCTCCGTGACACACATCAGAATTTTCTTCATCTGGTAGTTTTCTGAAGCCATAACGTAACCGTTGGTAGTGTCGAAAGACTCTACATGTGAGTTTCTACATGTGATTAATTTCAACAGCTGAAAGCAATAATTATTGGCTTAGCATTGTGTCTTCTGGTTGTATTACTAAAGGCCCTTTAGCACCCTGGAATTGATTGTTTTTCAAGAACAGCGCGTTCATTTGGGCTGTTGCTCTCTTTCCTGTAGCTAATAAAGCAACAAAATATAACCAGGAAACAACTTTGTCCTATAGTGGAAAAATCAAGAACCAACTAAACTTGTCCATACAGAACAAAATCACCGTATCATCAATCTTTTTTTAAATCTATTTATGTGGAGCATTTATCATAAAGGTTTCTGTGAATGCGTTTCCAGTAAAAATGGTCATATATAAGAGCAAATGCATTCAGATAAACCTTCTTGTGGCTGCCACTACTGTTAGAGCTTCTAATTATAGAAAATGTTCGTATCACCTTCTAATCAATCCGAATCGAATCAGCCGTATGGATGAGTATTACACTGAAGAAGAAGAAAACAAACACGTATGACCATGGATGAAACATGCATGTTTAAAAAAAATACGGTTAACCAGAGGTTAAAGTGAGATTTGGCAGGGGTGGAACCCTAAAGATACTAAACCACAATGTAAAGATACAGCGAGGAAAATGACACCTCAAGATTAATTGGGCATGCACAAAGCTTTTTCACCCGCAAGGTTAGAGACTAAACTGCACACCATGTGTTTTTTTTAATTCAAAGAATCTTTTAATAGAATCTTTGGTGTGAACTGCCAATCCGAATATGGACCTGTTCGCCGAAGGGGCCAGGACGCCGTTTCACACCGTCCCAGTCCACTTTAATGGTCAAGGATGAGAATTTCTGCAATCATCTGAAACATAGCAGATGAATAAAAAGATATATAAACGAATATTAAACGCATAGCACCTTGTATCTTTTCTACCACGCTTTATACCTTTTGGACTTACTTTATTAACTCTCATTACTTTTGTTGGCTTCGGTAACATCTTTTTAATTCTTAATAGATTTCACTGCATTATTGTTGGTCCTCCGCACACAGGAATTTCAGTCCTTTTATATTTAGGAAAGGTGTCAACTCTGACGTGCGATAAAGCTGTATCAGAATCTTATTTATAGGTTATGAATATAGATCCGATAAGCATCGGTGCCAACCTAAGTATGCCAGTTTTTCTTCATGCCAGTGTAGCCAGCAGATAATAATGAAATGGGAAGGCTGTGTGCTGTAGCCAGTGTACTTATTCTGTCTCCAGGCCAATTTAATCGACAGAAAGCGTACCAATGTTGCGCCAAGTTTCCATAATGAACGTGCAAGCAACACAAATGGAAGTGAAAAAGCAGTAGTGGAATGTGTTACGTGAAAAGAAAGGGGATCTGGCTTTAGTCTGCAGGTGGATAGAAAGTCAGAATTGGAGATTATGTACTCTGCAAAACTAGAACCCCATCTTAAAAGGCAGAGTGTTCTCCTAAACCATTATCTGCAGGTGATTGAATGGGATTAAATAATAGTGTGGCTGGTATGTGTGGCTAAGAAGATATTTGGGCAGCTACGTTAGTTTATTCCTGCTAAAAGTACATTAACAACACTAGCAATAGTTGCAGCAGCAAAAAGAGTGGAATGAAGAATCGAGGCTGAGGCTGATTTCTTTTCTATTTCAGTGTTGAGTAAGGATGAGTCATTCAATTCAATTTTATTTATATAGTGCTTTTAACAATGGTCATTGTCTCAAAGCAGCTTCACAAAATGAAAGAAAAATTATGAAAGTGTGTATAGTGAGAAAAATGTGTTTAGATAATAATAAGATTGTAAGATTGTCCCTGAAGAGCAAGCAGAGGGTGACGGTGGCAAGGAAAAACTCCCTGAGATGGCAATAGGAAGAAACCTTAAGAGGAACCAGACTCAAGAGGAACCAGACTCATTTGGGTGATAGCGGATAAAAGGAATTATATAACGACATCATGTGTGTTAGGCTGCTGGAAGTTCAGTATAACAGAAGTTGTCCAATACTGGAGTACGAGGTTATGGGATGAATTATGTGTATGCCAGATTAAAGAGATGCGTCTTGAGTCTACTTTTAAACTGGTCTCAGACTGTGTCTGAGCCCCGAACACTGTCTGGAAGACTATTCCAAAGCTTAGGAGCTAAATATGAGAACGCTCTACCCCCTTTTGTAGATTTTGATATTCTGGGAATTACCAGAAGCCCGTAGTTTTGCGATCTTAAGGAGCGTGGAGGATTGTAATGGGTCAGAAGACTGGCTAGATATGTGGGAGCTAATCCATTTAGAGCCTTGCACATAAGCAATGCTAGTTTGTAATTAATTCTAAACTGAACAGGTAGCCAGTGCAGGGATAATAATATTGGGTTATGTGATCATATTTTCTTGATCTAGTGAGAACCCTGGCACCTGCATTTTGGACTAGCCGTAGCTTGTTTATCGAGGATGCAGGACAACCACCAAGTAATGCATTACAGGAAAGTCTGGAGGTCATGAATGCATAAACCAGCTTTTCTGCACCAGATATGGATAGAATGTTCCTAAGCTTGGCAATATTTCTAAGGTGGAAAAAGGCTGTTTTTGTAATATTGGAAATATGATTTTCAAAGGACAAGTTACTGTCTAATATTATGCCCAGGTCTTTCACTGTCACGCTGGTAGTAATAGTACATCCTTCTAAACGCAAGCTGAGTTGTGAGAGCTGTTGTGTGCTGTTTTTTGGGCCAATAAGTAATATCTCTGTCTTATATGAATTTAGTCAAAGAAAATTATCGGTCATCCAATCTGTTATATCTTGGACACTTAGTTAATCTAGACATCGTCTGGTTTTGATGTATAACTGGGTCATGTCAGATGATATTATAACTTAATGTCATTGACATATCCATAAATTATCATCAACAATGAATATAAAGGCTGGTGTGAAATACAGTCATGGGTGTAATAAAAGCCCTTGAAAGAGAAATAAATCATAGATAGGCTATGTATGTTTTGTCCCATAAAAGTATAAATTAATTTTGTGGGTTTTTTTTGTTTGTTTGGTGTTTGGCATGCAGATGGAGTATGATGTGAATCCTGTAAAGCATTACATTTTACCACTTAATATCATGAGCAGCTGTCGCGGAATTAATTCTAAGCTTAATTAAGATTACTAACATTTAAGCCAAAAGATGAATACAAAGCACAATTTGTTGTAACAGCAACTTTAAAAAAAAAGAAACAGTCATTTTAAGTCTGTTAATATTAACAAAAAAAACACGGTTGGGGCGTCTCAGTGGCCCTTGTCGACATTATCTTTACACACTAGTGTAGTTTTTGCTTTGGTGTACACATGTCATTTCATAATGAAAGGGAGAAGTCCACAGATTATTACTGTGGCTCGAGGTATGAGCCGGCACGGCAGGCCTGGGCTTGTCACTGTCTGGTTTTCTTTTCTGCTGCTAAAGTTCTATCTTCAAGTTTTTGGGATGGTTTCAAGTCTTCCATAGAGTAAAGTGTTTATATCATACAGAAGAATATCTGCCATCTCTCTGGCAGGCGATGAACGAAATGAGCAAGTGGAGGTACAAATCAGTTAGGAGTTTCTTGTAGACAAACATGAGGAAGGTCTTCGACAGTCACTTACAGGTCTGATCAGTAGGCTGTTTAGAGATCAGTATCAGTGTAATTCTTGTTAAATTTAAACGTGTCAGTCGTAAAGGTGGATTGGACCTTTTATGGAAGTGCTTTTTCTGTCTACTATTAGAAAAGAGAAAAGGAGAGATATTAGAGCCAAATCTAGAAGCATATAGGCCTGGAGATTGAAAAATATGCAATTTCTTCTTTTTTTTGCCAGAGGTCACCTGTGTATTTATTTAGATTAGACAGGTCCTGGGTATAATGTTTGTCAGGTTCTCATTATTATTATTGTTTCTGGTTAGTCATCCGTGTGTCTTACATACTTCCGTATTTGATGCTTTTGACTTCCTCCTGGAAATCCATTAAAGGACTCATGAATTTTTGGTGCATTTTGGAGCTAATGGCTGGTAGTTTTACCTAGTTAGCCACAAATAAATAATTGGTATTAGGGTATATTTTGTGCTTGATTTTCCAACTTTTAAAACCCATATATTAAAGTTGGTTCCTTATGAGAAGGATCGGTTAATTCATTGGTAATTTCAGCCTAACAAACAGCATAGTGTAATATGAGCTTGCTCTATTTTTTACCTAGTAATGTAAATGTCATGTTCAAGATAGGATTTTGATGCTTATCTTTACTTACTCTCATTTTCATGGGTAGGCAAAAGTGTGTCAAGGTAACCAAATCTCTTACATTAATATCCAAATCAGCTGTTATTCATTCCCAACTTCCTGATGTGTTTCTTGTTCTCGGATATCTTATATACCCGGAATTGTGTTCAAATGTAGCTTGAAACTGAAAAACATGGACTAAAGTATCTTCTAAAGCAATGTAGGCAGTAGCTCATTTACATACACATTAAATTGGTATGTTTAGAGAAGCCATTCAAAAGAGGCATTTTAAGGTATAAAGGGTTATTTCAGATGGAGCATTAACAGACCCACTTTGGGGGACCTTTGGGAACGATGCCTGCTTGTTAAAGAAAGAAAAAAGTCAAATATGGGAGCTTTAAGTAGAAGATGAAAATTGCAAGTGACTAAATGTGAGTGGGTCAGCAATTTAGAGAAAGTTGTTTAGTGTGCATTCAGTTTAAATGAACATGACCTTGCTTCAAGATGTGCGTGTCATGGCTAAGCTCACGTCGCAGGAAAGTAAAAACCTCATGCTCTACTTTTGTGACTTTTTTTCTTGCTTTATTTGAATATAAGCTAAAAAAAAAAGAGAGGATGCTTTCTTGAAAAAAAAAATGTGTCTCTTATGTGTATGTGAATTTGTATAAGTGTAGAGCACAGTGCGTGTTCAGTCCGAATAATTATCTCTTTTTGGAAGGAGTCTCCAGTGTCAGTGCTTTGTACCTGTCAGAGGTAAAGTTGCAAATTTAGGTTTTCTGGCAGTTCCACAATATTAAAGCATAACAACAAAAGCACATTATGTTGTTCTTTGATGAATAATAATCTTATTGTTGGCAAATGAGTAGGATATAAGTCAGGGTAGTGTGTTTTGGTGGCCAGATACTGTATGAGCACTCTTGAGTACTGTTACTGTATCACCCCAAAGTTGATAATTTTTCCTTATCATTTTTATCTTTATTTAGTAAAGTTCTGTATTTAGCAGATTAACTAGCTTGATATAATTTTGTAAAGTTAATTTTGTACAAGAGAATGCACAGGCCAAACGATACTATGCAGTTCTTTTTTCAGAGTTAGTTGGTGTCATTTTGCCTTTCAGTCCAACCCATTTGCCCTTTACGTTACATCTGTACAAACAACAGAGACACTTCTTCCTCACTCCTTTGCATGACCATCCTAATTCAGTGCTTGATTGTCTAACTGATTCTCTCATCTTGCCCTGTTGTGGAAGGTTAGGTCACCCAAACTGAGCTGGACCGCCTGAAGTCTAATTACAAGCAGTTGGTGCGAGATGCATCCCAGGCCAAGAAGAAATATCAGGAGGCGAGTAAAGGTAGCACACACGGTTGCTTCTCATTTCCCTTCGTATCCTCGTCTTCCTTAACTTCCACTCTAAATGCCAAATGTTATGCAAATAGCACACAAATGCCCAGAGCACTCATAATCAGAGGAACTGCCTTTGTTAAGAGCACACAATGTGCACACAATGTGAAAACTTACAATGTGGAGTTTGATCAAACAAATCACAACCCCTCATTTTAACGAACTTGTCGTTGTCAAAGTGGGTCTTGAATAATGAGGCTATTCCTTATTTGTATGTCATTGGAATTGTAAGTATGAGACCCCATACTTTTACAGGAGCTTTTTCTCTAAGCATGCGTGCATTTCTCTGTTTTTGTGTCCTTTGTCCGGCCCAGACAAAGACCGTGAGAAAGCCAAGGAGCGCTACATCAAAGCCACGCTGAAGCTTCATGAGCACCACAATGAGTACGTGCTGGCAGTGAAGGCGGCTCAGGTGCATCATCAGCAGCACTTTGGCCGCAGCCAGCCAGCACTGCTCACCACTTTGCAGACGCTGCAGGAGGAGATGGTGCTCATTCTGTGAGTCAAAATGCTTACATTTGCAAGTAGCAGTGGTGTTAGCTCTATTGCTGTCCTAGTCCAAATAAAAAAAAGTATGTTTGAAGATGCAAATGTGATCTCTGGTTGGTGTTTCCATTTCCTTTATGGGGTTTAACAACATTTATACACAGAAGCTACATGCATGCTAATAGATGCAAAGTACGTATAGCGTGCAGATGGATTTCAGATAAGAGGTCTCATTCTTGTGGTCACATTAGATGAACTTCTTCTTAAAGCTTCTATTAGTATAAAGTGGAAGTCATGTAAAGACTCTTAAAAACCAAGCTTAAACACAGTAATAATGTAATTTTTACTTTATAGTTCTGTATTTGAAATATATTTGCACACTGCATATTACATTTGAGTTGGCTACATGGTTTACTATTCCATGCAATCTGTGCTCTATACTTTGACACACATTAAATATGATTGAAATTTATTTGCTAGGCTGTTAGTTTTTTTTTCCATGGCCTTCTTCAATATAAAATATTTATTCTGTAGTGTAAATTCAGTTATAATATCATTTTAAAACCCTATTAATATGTTGATTATTTGTTCCACTGTGGTTATGTGCAGTTTTGCTGTCGTACACATCATACAAGCCAGTTTATAAAGAAAGATGCACATGCTGTCTAACTTTCAGTATTATAAGGTTAAACAAGTGCATTATGGTTGAACGTGATGCTTGAGCGTGAATGGCAGCAGCATTGTGCAACAGATGTTCCAAATTTCACAACTTGTGTTTGCACTGACATTTTTCACTTTTGCTTTGGCCAAGCTGTTGAAATTCAAGGAAGTACAGAAAGCACTTAAACTGGTCACACTTGACAATTTCTCATGACAACCGCTAAAAACTTCTGCTATTTTTCTTTCTGTCCGTTAGTCATTAGCTGACTGGGCTCGTACTGTATTATCACCAAAAACACCAGCAAAACCGAGAAGTGGTTTCCCTGCATGTGAGTGGAAATCCGTAATGAACAAATTTATGTTTTTTCCCCAGGAAGGAGATTCTACAGGAGTATTTTGACCTGACCAGTCTACTTCAGGATGAGGTGGTGTGTGTTCATAAAGAGATGACCAATAGCATCAAAGCCATTGAACCGCATAGAGAGTATGAAAGCTTCATTCAACAGAACAGGTAGAGCTTTGTTCAGCTCTCCGAGTTCGCCTGTTTACCATAATTTTATTCAGCAGGTCTGGTTAGCCTTCACCAATTAGGAATTTTTTTTCCTTGTTCAATTTGCCTATGGCTGTCTAAATTTAGACAGCGTCTAGCGTTTTTTCACTGCTTTTCACTATTCTATTGAGTATCATGGCTATTTAATGATTAAGAGTCAGAGCCAGTGGCCTTATGAAATGATGTTTGAGTTTGAATATCCAAATTTTCTTTTACGATGATAACGGGAGAGTGAATACATTCAATTGTTTGCTTTGTCTAGGTCAACTTAAGATAAATTCTCTTGCGATTAAGAGTAGTTAGTAATATTATTAAGATTTAGCCAGTGGTAATCACTGTTTTCTTAGTGTAATTTGGTTCTTCTGTGGAAATAATAAATTGTTGTTCTGTCCACCAGTATACATTAGGGTTTTTGTGGTAAATTCCTGTTTCTCCCAGAGCTACCCTTCACAAATTGAGTCCTGGAATACGGTCTTGCTATCAGGGAGGAAAAAAAAATCTATTGATGTTATAAACTGGTCATTCAGCCGACTTCAATTTATTGCCAGTTAATGTTGCTGAGCCTAGACCTGACCAACTAAAGCAATCCCAGATCATAAGACTGCCTCCACAAGCTTGTACTAATTAACAGTTTACATGATGGGTGTATGGCTTCACACACTTCCCTTCTTACCCTGATGCAACCTTCCCTCTGGGATAGGGTCAATCTGAACTCATCTGCTCGCACAACCTTTTTCCATTGCTCCAAAGTCCACTTCAAGTCCACTTGCATACTGAAGCTCACTTGATTCTTCAGATTCGCCTTACTAACAAGTGGTTTTCTTATGGCCACATAAAAGCTTAGCCCCAGTCCTGTGAGTTCTCGTCACATTGTGCATGGGAACTGCTCTTTACTTTCACTATGAAACATAGCTGTAAGTTCTACTGAAGATTTTTTTTTGATGAAGCATTTCATCAAGCATTTTTAATAGGTTTAATAATAGGCCAATAATTCGAGCTTTTCTGAAAGAGTGAGTTATTTTTGAAATTTGAAATGAATGAATTTGAAATTTGTAGATGTATTGTATACAACGGTTTAAAGATTATGAAACATTGTGAGTACATGACTGAAGATTGTATTTTTTTTCCTTTAAAATTGGGCAAAAAGCTTTTTTATAGTGTATATACTATCGCAAGTAATAAATATTTATTATAGTATATAGTTTATGCTTGCAGTGCAAGTCTTGATGGTCCAACCATTAGGGACAAAGTATAAAAACAACTGACCCTAGGAAAGTAATAAGTAACAGGGTAGCATTGACCAAGACAGGGTTCCGGAGGTTATCAAAGCCGCCAAAAGTCAGAGAGGAAGCAATCGGTATGATGGAACAGCAAGTAGCGGTTATATAGCTACTTATATCAGAATTTAATCGGACAAACTAGGCACAGGTGTAACCACAAGGGATATAAAACCAGAACAAGTACAGAGACTGAAATAGGAACAGATTGAAAAATGAAAGCAAAAGTATTAAAGCTACACTGCTTTGACCTGATATTTGCACTGATCAGTCTTCTTGACATAATTTGCTACTGTAGACAGTAAGTTTCTTCCTGTGGTGTAGTCATTAAAATAACTTTTCGGCTTGCTCCACAACTCAGTCCAGTACATATCAATGGATTTTAATGGATTCAGCTGTAATTGGGTCTCTTGATACCTGGCAGAGACAGGAATAAAATATTTAAGTGGAAAACTTATAGTATTATTTTTTTAGTTTTGGAAATCTTGTAGATCATACTGTCAAAAAGCATGAATTGCAAACATCAATTACTCTGTACTTAAAGGTTATGAAAGTTCTTAACCAAACCAAAAATGAACCTATAGATGTTACCGAACTAAAATATGTTTCTTTATTTGCATATATTTCACCCAAAAGGTTATCTCCAAAAAGGAAAATGATGAAATGCAGTGCAGGAGCATTATGAACAATTTGACATATGGCTTATATCATATGGCTAACACACAGTAGCTATCCAATAATCTGTAAAAGCATTTTACTGGGAAAGGGCGAAAGAGCATTCTATGTTTTAAACATATCCATGTAGACTGACTAAATTGATATTCTTATTGTAAGATGTGAAAAAGGTATTATAGGCGGGAAAATGTTTGTTTTTCTTGCTTATTTGTTTTTATTGGCTGCTTGACAGAATTCAGGCGGCAAGTTAGCTTAGAGGTTAGCACTGTTGCCTTGCACCTCCAGGGTCCGGGTTCGATTCCCACCTTTGTATGTTCTCCCTGTGCTTGGTTGGTTTTTTCTCAGGGTACTCTGTTTTTTTCCCACTGTCTAAAGAAATGTAAATTGGCGTTCCCAAATTGCCTGTTGTGTATCAGTGAGTGTGTGTGTCCCCTGCGATGGATTGGCACCCTGTCCAGGGTGTACCCCGCCTCATTGCGTAAGTTTCCTGGGATGGGCTCCAGGCCGTCCACAACTCTCTATAAAGGATAAACAGGTATAGACAATGAGTGAGTGAGAGAGTGATGGAATTCATCCACAGTGACATCTTATGGGAATTTTCCCAAATAGCTTCCTGGATATCTATCACATACTCATTAACTAGTGTGAGATACTGTGGATTCCTGCTTAGGGATATAAAGACAGAGACAGAGTTTTCACCAGCGCATCCAGTGTCACAATTTTGACCCGTTTGTATTATTATACTGGAAAAAAGAGTGATCATCTACCGTGGTGAAATGTTTGAGTGTAGGGATACTAAGTACTGTACAGTAAATAAACTGATCAGTCATTACAACACAAAACAATCTGACAGGTTTTCTGCAGGTTTCCCTTGTGCCCCCAGGGCAGCTCTGGCCCCTCAGTGCTTGGCTTCTCAGGGTATGGTGTGGTGACTGGCACCAGGACATTTGTAGTGGATCCTTTGGGTGGTATGGGTTGCGGGTTAGAGCCTCTGTGGATTAGATTTGTCCAGTGAATCCAATGGGTGTTCAATCAGATTGGGATCTGAGGAGTCCTGGTTTGGCAGTTTTGGGGTCTTTGGGGTAAACTTGAGCCGCATACATGTGGTTTACTGGGTGTTCTGATACCTTTCTATCATAGCCAGTATCTACTTTTTTGGTGATTTGTGCTACATTCGCTTTTCTGTGGGATAGGAGCGGGTGAGCTGGCTTTTGGTCTCAATGGGCGTGGGTGAGCTTTGAATGCCCGTGACTCTGCTACTATTTTACGAGTATATAATTGATAATCAGTTTTAATGTGTTGATGTCATGTGTTGTTAATGTTATACTGTAGTTGATCGATGTATACAGAGTATACAAAGTATAATAAACAATCAGTTGAAATGCTGTTCTCGCATATGAGGCTAATAGTAGGCTTATCTCAGGGAGGTAAACAGTCTGATAGCCGCAGGGAAGGAAGACCTGAGAAAGACCGCTGAGGCATGCATGGCCTGCTGCTGAGCGTAGTCTGTTGTGCAATAGTGGTCTCATGCAGCAGATCGGATGGGTTGCTCATTAGAGCTAAGAGTTACGCCAGAGTTCTTCTATCCATTACTTGTCTCCAGAGCTCTGGCATTAAGGCAGCGAGTTTGTTTTTCTCCTCTGGTGTATGAGAAAACAGTTCTCCTAACATTTTTTTAAACTGGTTCTCCACCTAGTGCATGAGAAAAGAGTTACTGTAGTGGGAAGAACATGATTATTGAAAATGCAGATAAGTTTAGTTTAAAGTTGAAAAAATGTGACTTTCAAACATCCATACAATCAGGACAATGGGAGGTCTATACTTGCTCGACGTTTGCTGCTAATTCAAAAGGCTCTGTGTCTTAAATCAGCCATTTGGTGTTCTGTCCAAGTAGGGCCTTTGCCAGTCAAATATTCAGGAAGATCCAATATTTTAGTCATTTTATTTAAATGACCAAAATAGTCTAAAATGAATGGATATAAGTAACTTAAGAAAAGTTTAAGTTAGCTGAGAAATGTTGAAGATTATTACTGTTATTTTATTTTAACAGTTGAGATAAAATCTAATCAAAACGGCAAAAACTATGTCACTGTTATTGCGCGCATGCTTTTTTTTTCAGTTACTATTTGCAGATTTAGCCACCAAATGTACCAGCCTCTAATAAGACTTAAATTTACATGAACAGTTTTGAACCTACACCTTAAAACCTCCCCTTTAAATCTTGTTTCTCTCAAGGGTTTTTCCTCGTGTCTTTTCAGGGAGTTTTTTCTCACCGCTGTCTCCTCCAACTTGCTCATTAGAGATAAACCGATAACGGTAGAAATTTGTACACCGTGTTCCAAATTATTACGCAAATGATATCTTTCTCTGATTTTCATAATTAGTCAATGCAAATGACAGTCAG
>JAOVVA010000004.1:8050906-8063948 GCA_028565275.1 Leiocassis micropogon | reverse complement strand
CTTTTCCTTTAATTGGGCTTATCTGCCAAAGTAATTATCACACGTGTCTGAGATTCATTTCAGTGATCCAAAGAGCTCTGAGACACAACACCATCCATGAGTTTAATATAAAAACTAAACATTTAATGTTTATGACTCTTACATCCAATTTGCATAATAATTTGGAACGCAGTGTAAATCTATTCCTTTTTTTTATTTTTATCAAATTTATATCTTATATTTATAGGTTTATATATAACATTGAACTGAAGTGAGTTTATAATATACATTAGGATCTGAGAGTGATCTGTTAAAACGTTCTACAAATATTTAATATATTTTCTATCAATTTGTATAATGTTGTCTGATCCTTGGCAATACTAGTTGTTTTATGGAATGAATAAAACATGACAATGCTGTTACATGAGAATAAGGATTGTATTTTTCTTATACCACAGCAATATACTTATGCAAGCAAAGTTTATTGGGTAATTAATGATGTACGTTCAGTCCTTTACAGTTTAGTATCGTGGAATGTCAATGAAAAAAGTTAGGTACTTTTATTCATTACAGTATAGCAAGTACAGTATAAACAGTCATACTTTTGGGGGTTGGTGAGTTTCCATGATTTTCTCCCAATTCTCCCAATTTCTCCCCATCACTAGAGCGCTCCACATTAAGGCTACTTCTACCACTCAGTCGGGAGGACAGAAGACTATCACGTGTTTCCTCCGAACCACATGACGCGAGCCGACCACATCTTTTTTCGAACTGCTCGCTCAGACACCGTTGGGGGGCGGTGTAACACTCGGAGGACAGCGCTATCCGCTCACAGACGCTGTAGAGTCGTAATTAATGTGGAAGCACTAAGTACCTCTCATCCCTCCCCTCTGAAAGAGCTCGGCCAATCATCTTCACCCGGGATTCGAACTCACAATCTCCAGATGATAGGGCGAGCACATTACCACTGCGCCACTTGGAGGCCCAGTCATGTTTTTTCCGAATCTAGACAGCCTACTGAAATCTTCCTGGAAGTAGATTTTCTTCCAGGACAGGTTTTGGCAGGTAGCTGCTCTCCTCTTAATACTACAGATCGTACTGGCTGACATTCACCCATGGTGGCGATTAACAGTTTTTTTGAGTGTAATTTTGAATGTTAAAACACCTGTGACATGGAGTGATTCCTATAATTAAATGTCTCAGTGCAGTCCCAGTTCTCTCTTATTGTCATTCGTGGAACACCTCCAACCTGATTACTCGGTTGGAACTAACTGTTGTATAATATAGAATTAATAACATATGTCATTGAGCTTATTATTAAGTACACCTGTCTTTTGTCCCTATACAGTAGATTTGAGAACTTTATGCTGTGGTTTAAAGTTTTAAATAAAAACGAGAAACTCCAACCTTTCAAAATCAATTGATTGGCCATGTACATACTCTCTCTCTATAGCCATGGGGTCTCTATAGCCATGGGGTAAACATCATATGAACCTTTGTATGTTTTGGCCAGGGTTACAGGAACTGATGTTTGTATGCTTGTGTGTGTGCACAGAACGAGAGTGGAAGTACCAGCGTGTGTGGAGTTTGATAGCACTCTGCTGGAGGATGATGACCGTTTGAAGCCGGAAGAGCTGGAATTAAATGAACTCACTTTGGAAGGAATACAGCACCGGTGCATGCTCCCTCACTTACATACTAGATATCAAAAAATTAATAGTGTATCTAATATTAATGTTTTATTCTGTGTCTGTTTCAACACATTATCTGTTCATTCCAAATAATGATAATGATATTCCAAATATTTGTATTGAGTTATATCCGTAATGTGTTTCAGTCAGCATTTTAGTGCATTTCTTGTTCTATGTAACTTGTTATATATGCCATCTTTTTATTACTTTATCATTTGTCAGCAACTACGTGGCCTAAAGGAACTATATTAATAATGCATTGCCTATAATCAAGCACAGTTATAGCTTCTCACTGCAATGACTCTATCGTGTCCTTCTTTTTTACGGTATCAGACTCACAGCTATCGAGGAGGAGCTTCTCAACGTAGCAGCGATGCTGGGAACTCAGCAGGCCACTGTTAACCAGCTGGAGATGGACCTGGAGGCTGACGAGAGCTTGGATAAAGCTGGCCAGAGGTGAGGTTTTATGAATATTAGATCCGTGGAGTGAAGCGCTGTGCTAATTTGTCTTGGTTTATATGCCTGTCCAGCACTGTTAGAGGTTACTGCTTAATTTAATTAGTTAATGTTGTGTGTAATTGATGACTGGCCTAGTATTAGCTCTGTAACTCTTATTGCCTTAAAGATTACGATCTAACATCTGTCAGAGCTCAGCATGTATTCAAACACACCCACACACATATACCATATGCAATGGTTTTTCCAGAACATCCCACAGATTCTCGATTTGATAGAGATCTGAAGAATTTAAAGGCTTTAAAGTCAACACCTCGAACTTATCGTTTTGTTCCTCAAACCCCATAATCCAGTTAAAGAGGCCAATGACATCATGGAATCACAGTTTCCATGAAGGGATATGCTTGTCGAGCCATAATGTTTAAATAGGTGGTATGTGTAACATCCACATGAACGGAAACATTCATGTGGATGAATGGATCCACATGCTGGCATTCATGTGGAATGCATAGTATATACAAAATATACTTCTACTTCTTCAGCTAAATCAGTAAAAAGATTTAAACAAGACTGTGACTAGCATCAGTCAGTTGTTTTTTTAACACCCCCATATCATTCTGCAGAATACCCATTATAAAATGATTTTCTAAATTGAGAAATTATTGTATTTTTGGAAAACAATGTGTACATAATTGCAAAAGGTATACAATCTTTGAATTGACAACAGCCCTGTCCATGAATTTTGTCTACGGCCTTTTCTTTGGTGCTCCTCTGGATAATAAAGTATTTATTCTCATTAGAATCTGAGAGCAGCCCATTGAATAACCATTGATTAGCATCTCTGCCTTTCATTCATCTTCATTAGCCACTTTAATCTGGTCAGGGTTGTTGTGGAGTCTAGAGCCTACTTCGGGAAACCAGTCCACACATATCAGCTGAATGCTGAATCTCTGGTGGTTCTTTCATTTGAACTCCATGTTTTCTAGTCACTATTGCAATAATGTGCTAACCATGCTTTTAACCAGGGTGTACCAGTTCAGCAAGCGCAACGCTCTGGAGGACAGCAGACAACAGGTGGTGACATCGATGGTGGCACGTGCCCGGCTCGAGGCCCAGCGCAGGTTGCTGGCTGATAAACTCCAAAGCCTCGGGAGCAAAGATGCACCAACGTTGGGCCTGGATGATGATCAGATTTCTCTCAACTCCAGCACCTCTGTGAGTCAATTGACTTTAGACAGCACAGAGAAACACTAGGTTTCTGTGAGAAGGTTTTGACAATCTGTGTGTTGTGTTTTTGATAATCAGGTTTATGGGTGAATAGGATCGAAATAGTGGGAGTGCTTTCATACTGTATGAATTGGAATTGTTTTCTTTAATCCAGACATTTTTCAAGCATTATGACAAAGCCCATTATTCAAATACCATTCTTCAAATTTTTGACCAAGTCTGCTCTTCCAACAAAGACACAGTCATATAGGGATTTCGTAACAGCAAACAAAACCATGACATAATGACTGCACTGTTCCTTCACTGTTTTTTAATGTCTAGCATTATGTAAGTATTTTGACCACCCACTGAATGTAGGGGCTATTTTACATACTCCTGGTAGCATTCAGTATTAATATTTAGTTGTTTTTTTTTTCTTTTTTTCCTTTTACCAAGACAGCTAAACTACACCTTAGTGTCATATTTGCATGTGATTATTTTTAAAATGAAATTAAAGGTCTTCTATTGGGAAAAAAGTATGTTCCTGTTTTAAACACTGGGTTTTCCCATAATATAAAGTTTGCGTCTTGTCATTGTCCTAACCATAAATCACTCATATGACCAAGACAAAACAATAATGGCTCAAATTAAAAAGGTATGTTTCAATATTTTTAATACTTCCTAAATAAATTCTTATGCCTTTTCATGTTGAAGCAGTTCAGTTCAGCCTTTATTCGTCACACATACATTACTGCACAGTGAAATTCTTTATTCTTCGCATATCCCAGCTTCTTGTTAGTAGGCAGGGGTCAGAGCGCGGGGTCAGCCATTTTACAGCGCCCCTGGAGCAGACAGTGTTAAGGGCCCAACAGCGGCAACCTGGCGGAGCTGGGGCTCGAACCGCCGATCTTCCCCTAAAAGCAATATCAGCAGCTTTATCTATCATACAGTTTAGTTAATTAAAAATGTTTTTTCCCATTGGAGGGATGTTATTTTTTCATAGAACCAAGAAATATAATAATACTACTATATGTATGTGTAATGTTTGCTCTCATATACTTTCCATTTTACAATGTATTTTATGACATAAAATGATTATTGTTGGTTTGTATAGATAGGTAATAATTAACATGCATTAGAACTAGGTTTTAATACTGCAGTAAAGAGTACATTTATTTTATACACAGGGAAGCATTTTTCATGCCTCAAATTAATTTACTGACACTTTAGAATAATCATAAATGATTTTGTAGCTTTTACTTATTCATAAGAGAGAAGTGATTTTAGTGGTATACCTCACACTGCATCACAAAAGACCACTTTAAAAAAATGATTCTTTGACCTTTCTTTTGGCTGCATTTTTGTTTCTTCACTCTGTGATTAGTAATCTATTTCAATGTTTGCAGCATAAGGATAATGAAACTTCCTGACTGAAGTGAGAACAAAACATCTGCAAAACTCTCAACTAAATAGAGACAGATTAAAAAAAGAAAAGAAGAAGAAAGATGATCAGTGAAGAGTCTTGTATAAAATATATGGTATAATCACATATATTAGACTATTCATTTATTCATTCATCTTCAGGCACTGATTCATTTTGGTCAGGGTTATAGTTGGTCCAGAGTCTATTACTGGACCATTAGAAGTGAATCAGGGACACCGCTGTATGCTAATGCTTTATACACAAACATACACACAAATGTACACGCTTTCACACCTATATGCAATTCAGCTGGGCTAGTCATAGCTAATCCACTTTAGCAACCAGCATGTGTTTTAGAAAGTGAAGACATGGAGACAGCCCATGCAGAATTGACAAGAGTGCAGGGAGCTGCATACAGACAGTGGTTAGTGTAGTGTAGTACAGTGTAGTGGTTAGCAATGTCGCCTTGCACCTCCAGGGTCAGGGTTGGATTCCCGGCCAGGTTCAATTCCCGTCTCTGTGTGCATGGAGTTTGCGTGTTCTCCTTGTGCTTGATGGGTTTCCTCCCACAGTCCAAAGACATGCAGATTAGGCTAATTGGCATTGCCAAATTGCCTGTAGTGTGTAAATGTGGGTGTGCCCTGCGAAGGATTGGCAGCCTGTCCAGGGTGTACCCTGCCTTATGCCCAAGACTACTGTGATAGGCTCCAGGCCCCCTGGTGTAGGTTCCCCTTCATGCCAATGAGGCGCCTCTCTGACCTCTGGGAGTGTGCTGTGGTTTTTGGCACCAGGATGTTAGCGAACTGTGCAGTGGGTTTCGGGGTGGGGCCTCCATGGATCGGACTTGTTTGTTTGATGCATTCCAAGGATGCTTGGTTGGGTTGGGGTCTGGAGAATTTGAAGGCCAGATCAATAGCTCTTCGCCTGCTAGATGCCACATGTGCATCACTGGGTGTTTTGATAACCTTCCTATCGTGGCCAACATTGGCATTTTCAGCTATTTGTCCTACATTGGCTTTTCTGTGGACAGAAAGGATGAGCTTTAGGCATAGATGAGCCTTGAGTGCACATGATCCTCTCACCAGTTTACTGGTATATAATTGATTATCATTGTTCTTAAAGTCACACGGTGGTGTTAGTATTGTGGCTGATTGGTCTATGTTAATATAGCATAAAGTATAATGTGCTAATAGTGTGATATATACAAATGCAAATTTTTTAATTTATTTTTTTTAATGGAATATTTTTGTAACAAATGTATTATTCTAGCTGAATGTGTGTATGCCCTGTGATGGATTGGCACCCTGTCCAGAGTGTACCCCGCCTCGTGCCCTAAGTCTCCTGGTATAGGCAGGCACCCCGCGACTCAGAATACAGGATAAAGCGGTATAGACGATGAGTGAGTGACTGAGTATTATTCTAGCATGCAGTCAGAAACTCATTTTTTATCTGAAGAAAGTGTAGAACTCCTGCTTTAAACCATATCTGGCTAATGAGCAGGTCTTGTTCACAGTTGTGCCTTGAATAATTCCTCACACGATTTACACTGCAATGTTTTGAAATTTTTTTAAATCCATGTTTCGGATGCTTTTATCCAAAGAACCTTAAAACTGAGCCTAATTCATTCATCAGCCTGAGAGGATGGGGGATAAGGGTTTGTCAGTCTCATATTTTAATGCATTGCCCTACAGTTTGGATTAATCTATGCCACTTTACCAGCTAGCTCTTGGGCTTGCTTGAAAGTGTCTCACACTTTTCTGTTTGGATTAAAGGTTTGATGTCATTAGCTGACCAGTGTGATTCACAGTAACAGGATGTAGTAGTTGTTTGGATAAACACTAAAATATGCCTTTTTTCAGAGTGCAGACCCTGAGACCCTGACATATCAAACATAACCTTTATAGTTACACTATGATTCAGCTGAGGGACACCATCAACTTAAAAAAGGACTCATCCCCGAGAACTTGTAATGGCCTAAGGCTTTGGCACTGGACTGCATTCTGAATTTATTGTTTCTGCAGCACACAAATGCTGCATCGTCCACAGATAATATGCTGCCTAGGACATTTGTTTGCTATATATCCTCAAGACTTGCACAGCCTTTACTGCCTACCATTGTGCCCCATTTCCTTCATTATTACTTTAGAAGAGAGTAGTGTATCTTCACCAAAGAGGAGCTACTAAGACATGAGAAATAAAGTCTTGCTGTTAAGCATCTAAAAAAATCTGTGCATAACAAATTGGAATATTTAGACACTATGTTCTTTTCCCTGAAGATGTGATATAATCTTTTTCAATGTGTCTATGCATAAGCATGGTTGATTTTAAAATGAGATAAACGTTGTAGGCTACTCTACAGAATTCTGCAGCTCTTTTTTTCTTTTTGACAGATGTGTTGTACCTGCAAATCAATTTTCTCAGTACAACAAGTAGAAAAACCACATCCTACCCACATCATACCTTTTTCTTTCTTACTTTTTTCTTTCTATTTTTTATTTTTTTTTATTTTTTACTAAGGAGCGTGACAAAGACTCCAAGGTCCCCAGCATGGACAGCATCATCAACCACCTGAGCAGCCTGTTCAAACCCAAGTATACTGTGAGTAAACCTTTTCTATACCTTTCTAGAGTTTGCTTCTCTTTCTATTATAATAAAAAGACTGGGGAACAAGCTGCTTTAAATAACAGTACACGAAAAAGAATAACTATGAGCATGCAAAAATTCTGTGAAGGTAAATATGAGTAGAAAGACAAATAAATAACTAACGAAATGGCATTAAAAAAAGTGTTTTCTTTGCTTAACTTCCTTATTGAAGAAATCTGATCAAAGTTTGATGGATGAATAATCGAGTAAGTCTATAAATTTATGCCAAAAAACAAAACAGAAAGCAGACGTACCACTTGTTTTATGTTTTGTTTGACAGAAGGTCTTGCATCAGATGATCCTAAACAACAAGATGGAATTTGCTTTTACATGGAAATTTGATAGCCACATAAAAGACCACAATACCCAGATTAATCTGAACATGTCACTCTCTATGGCTTCACTGTGGCTTAGTGGTTACTGTTGTCGCCTTGCACCTCAAGGGTCCGTGTTCGATTCCTGGCCAGGTTCGATTCCCACCTCTATGTGCATGGTGTTTAGCCTCCAGGCCCTCCGCGACCCTGTCCAAAGGATTAAGCGTTATCGATGATGAGAATGAGATTGATGTCACTCTGTCTGCAGCATTTTGTACCCGATATTAAAAGGAAGTTTTCTCTGGTGTCTTTTAAACCCAACAGTAAATACAATCAAAAAGCTCAATCTTGTGTATTTGTAATCCAAAAGTCTGTCCACTAGCTCACGAATTGTAAAATAATATGTAATGCAGCTTACTCGTGTCTTGTTGTGTAGAATAGTGTTTTTTACGATGCCTCCCAGGTCCCACCTGTTTTGCCTCCTGTGCCCGAGATTGAGAAGCCTCTGTGTCAGCAGTGTTGGTACCATGGTGCCATCCCGCGTTTGGAAGTCCAAGAGCTGCTGAAGAATGATGGGGACTTTCTGGTCAGGCAGAGCCAGGGCAAACAGGAGTATGTTCTGTCTGTGCACTGGGGTGGGCAATGTCGTCACTTCCTCATTCAAAACACAGAGGTATGTGTCTTATAATATGTTACATCCTGTGTTAAGATTAGTGGTACATCCTGTGTACTGCATGCGTAAATCATCACACTCAAACAGTGGCAACATTAATACAGAAAAAAGTTTCATAAAAGTACATTTGTACTGTGTTATAGTCTAAGCAAGGGTCTGATATTGTGAGTAAGGGAAGGAAGGATACGTGAGAGTCTAAATGCAGACGGATTAGACTGAGAGTCTGAATGCAGTTTTCTTTTAGTTTTTTGGGTAACCAGACTGTAAAATGCTCATGATTAAAATACAGGAAAGTCTTACGTTTTTGAGTCTACTTAGGAATATCAGGAAAAGATTTAAACTGATGTGACCTTTTAAGTAAAATGCAAGAAATGTCTGCCACTACTAAGATAGTAATTATTCTAAAGTGCGTAATTAAGGCAAGTATAAAGGTCTCATATTTTCCTGTTTCCAAGTGTGCCTGTTAATGCTCTAGCTAAAATATCTATTATGTATTGCATACCTCAAACTTCCTTTGTTTCACTCCTCTTGCAAATGTTTCATTTCTATGTATATTGCTGAGCCCTGGAGGATCTCTTCTTATGTGAGATCACAGTAGGGGGGAAACCAAATTGGCTTGTTTGAGCCTCGACCAATGCAAACATGGAAATAGGACATTTTGTGTTTGTACACACACACTGGAGCCCAATCCGAATGGCTTAAACAAACAAAAAAAGTGAATTTTGCATAAAGGCCCCCTTTAATATATGTTATACAGCTGGGTGTTTATTTTACTGTGGACAATTTGATGACAGTGATACCATTTTTATCTTGCGTTTAAAGTACAAACAAAAAAATCCAGATTTTCTAAGCAGGACGTAGGCTTACAAATCAGTGTTTACATTAATTCATTTCCTTCATCTTTTCCTGATGATATTCTGTGTATCAGCACACCTTTTTGGGGATTTTTATCCGTAAAAGATGTCGGGCTTTTTTCTTATTCATTTGCAAAAAAAAAACACTTTCTGTAATTGCTACTGTTTAGTTTCCCGTCAGAAAACAACCAGTGCAAGACAGGAGACATTTGTGCTCTTGCCACAGAGTTACAACAACTGGTTAGTGTCCTGGGACAGTAGCATCAGTATAGTACAATTCATGCTCTAATTGCCTCTCACTTATTGTGGCTACATGCGCCTTTTTGACCGTTTTAGAACAGTGCAACACACCACAAAAGCAGGGCTTCTTGGGATACAAGATTTCTTTCTTTCTTTCTTTTTTAGCTACATTAATCTGGGAGTGTCTGGAGCAAAAATCTAGAGACACAAACTGGTCCTGGTTGGTCAACTATCATAGTAGAGGGTGTATGAAGTTAATTTTGGCCTTTGCTGAGTAAAAAACCATCTGTATCCTCATGTGTTTGTGTTTGCATATAGGGTATATATCGTCTAGACGGTGAAGGTTTCAACTCTATTCCACTTCTCATGAACCACCTTCTCAACTCCAACAAAAATGTCACTAGGAGGACAGACATAGTGTTGAAAAGACCCATCCCAAAGGTAGCACTCAACTCTCAACAAGGATTTTCCTTTTGGCTTGATTATCTTGTATTGGTATGTGTCTTGGTCTGAACAAACCCCCTGCGGCTGAATTCTGGAACAAACTTTGACTTCTCAGTTGAAAAACAACTATACAGTAAAACCTTGGATTGCGAGTAACTTTGTCTGCAAGTGTTTTGCAAGACTAGCAAAAATGTTTAATACATTATAACTTGATAAACGCTTTGTCTCCCGTGCATCACATGATCACAACCTCTCTCTTGCTTTCTCTGTGGGATTATGGGTAATCGTTTCCCCTGCTCCCGCATGGGTGCGTAACGTCCGTGCACCGCGTATACGTATTTTGCGTCCGAGTGTAGTGATTGTTTAGTAACTGTACTTTTAGCAACAACAGCCCTCAAGAAGGAAAAGGTTAAAGAGGCTGGAGCAGTGCGGGAGGGGAATCTGTTTAAGGACAATACAACGTCACATGAAATCCCAAGTGAAGTCATTAGTGAGATTCCTTGTTAAAGTCACACAAAAAGAAAAAGATTCCGCGACAGAGACTCTCTGTCACAGAGCAGTGATTCCGTTAGTATGCGTGTGCATGCGTGTGTGCATGTGTGTGTGTGCGTGCGTGTGTACGTGTGTGTGTGTGTGCTTGAAAAGTATATTACAATAACTCCTTTCTTCTTCCTCCTTTCCTGTCTCTTGTCTCACTCACACCAGCTATGATTCTTTTCAAAGGTAACATGCAGGTTAATTTGTTTTATTTTAACTTTATATTTTGTATTAATTATTTTTATATGAATATTTCTGGGTTATGGAACGAATCATCTGAATTTCTCTTATGTCTTATGAGGAAATTCGATATACGAGTGCTTTGATATACAAGCATGCTTCCAGAACGAATTATAATTGCAATCCAAGGTTTAACTGTATAACCAAGTGACCCTATTTATGTCTTAAATTTTGCACAAACTACATGTATCCTTCCGCAAAGATCTTGTTTTGTAATGAGCTAGCTTAACAAATACATAAGTAATTCCAGTTTGTTTGTCTGAAGATCTTTAAGCCTTGCTGGGTGACAGTAACGGCCAGGATCTGATCAAGTTGTTTGTTAGCTGCGTAAAATGAACCTGATCTTAATCAGTTAAGCTTGTAATCTCACATCAGCTGTATATCATGCTCATGCATGTTCTGCAGTCATATGGAAAACTTTGCAGTCTTCATTTCATTTCACTCTGTGTTTTAAAATGTTTTTACAGTACCTGTATTTGTACAGTACCTAAATCTTTCAGTGCATAAAGATGAAGTGCAGCACATGCTGTACAATAGTCAGTTCATGTCTATATGCAAAAATATAAAAATATCTCACTACATCCTGTTACCGACTGAGAATGAGAAGCACTGGTTAAATTTGTATCTTACTTCATCATCTCTGGTTTCTCTCTTGTCTTAACTTCAAGGACAAGTGGTGCTTAGACCATGATGATGTTATCCTTGGGCAAAGCATAGGGCGGGTAAGTACACAGATCAATAATAGCTCTTTATCAGCAATGTCATTTAAAGATGTCTTTAGTAAGTGAGCCGTTCATATTAATGCTTTTTAAGAGCAATCCATTAGTATGTTAAGTATCCCAGCATCGAGCCAAGGCAATTTTACCACCAGCAATTACATTTATTAGATTAATGCAGAGTACATAAACCTTCTTGATGCAGTGTCAGTGCATCAGTCAACAGCCAATAGATGTTTGGTTTTTTTTGTTTGTTTGTTTATTTATTTATTTCTTTATTGCCGTTATAATCATGACCATGGAAGGGGTTAATACAAAGAACCCCTTGGGGGCGAATGAGACACAAAGCAGTAAATGCTTCAAATGCAGGAAACGTCTGTGGCTAGTGTTGTGAAAAGATATGTATTGATTATTATGAGCAAACAAAAAGCAGTGAGCAACTGGTATGTGAAATGTGAAACCTCGTTATGAAGTAACACCTCAAATTGAAGCCCCTAAGCACAGTGCAATGTTTTGCACTGATAACTTACCACAGTTTGTCTCATACAAGATGCAGAACAGCATCTCAGTAAATACTTGTGCTTGTAAGTGTAATAAGTTAAAATATGAAATTACAAAGGGCCATGCCAATCTCAAAATGTTGACTACTTCTTCATTTCTGCTTCAAATATGACATTATAACTGACCAATTCAACTGATTTTGTGTGTGCGTGTGCGTGTGCATGCTTAAAGGGGAACTTTGGTGAGGTGTTCAGTGGCCGTCTGCGCTCAGACAACACACCAGTGGCGGTAAAAGCCTGCCGTGAAAACCTTGCCATCGAACTCAAAAATAAATTTCTCATGGAAGCTCGGTATGAACACTAACCCAGTTACTGTCTCTCTGACACCTACACACTCACTCACACGCTCATGCTGTGACTAAATTCCCACTGCGTTCCCCCAGAATTCTAAAACAGTACGACCATCCGAACATCGTGAAGCTCATTGGCGTCTGCACGCAGAAACAGCCCATCTATATAATCATGGAGCTGGTGCAAGGTAATGGAGTGTCTTAGATATCACTGCGTTCATAGTGTTTTAGTGCCGCTGACTTCATTGTACGTCTTTAAATTTGCACCGTCAGGAGGAGACTTCCTGTCCTTTCTTCGTTCAGAAGGACATAGCCTGAGGCCAAAGATGCTGATTAAGATGGCAGAAAATGTGGCGTCTGGCATGGAGTACCTGGAGAGCAAGAAGTGCATCCATCGGTAAGGATGGTTTTATTTATAATGAAGCCCACAGTGAGGTAGAAAAAGTGGCAAACATTTCAAATGTCATTTTATACCTGAGCATTATGAATGAGAATGTATTATTAAGGAACAAATATTATTATTATTATTATTATACATGGGTAATCTATGATAGAGGACAGTATCATACACCAACAGAGGAAATTAAGTGTTAACACAGAAAAGTCAATAGATTTAAAATCGTCTTAAATTCTTGTCCATGACTTATGGGTCTTGCTTGATGTCATTTCTGCCCCACTATACATTTATTTATTTTTTTGCCCGATTTTCTCCCTAATTTAGTCGTGGCCAATTCCTCCCCGTCACTAGGGGGCTCCCACATTAAGGCTACTACTAC
>JAOVVA010000004.1:8035369-8050806 GCA_028565275.1 Leiocassis micropogon | reverse complement strand
AATGTGGGAGCGCAAGTACCTCTCATCCCTCCCCCCTGAGAGAGCTCGGCCAATCAGCTCTCTCTAGGCCTCCGGCTATGAGAGGTAACAGCATCACCCGGCGATCGAACCAGCGATCTCCGGATGATAGGGCGAGCACTTTACCACTGCGCCACTCGGAGGCCCTGCCCCACTATACATTTACATTAATCTGTCACCGCTGTGCCCTTGAGCAAGGCCCTCAAGCCTCTCCGCTTCAGGGGCATGTATCATGGTTAACGCTCTGACCCCATTCCGCATAGGTGCAGTGGCGGCCGGTCAAAAGTTGAGAAGTTATTTTATTTAAATAATGAAATACTTCATTTAGTCACAATATTCCACTGTATTTCTTAATATAATTTATTTACAGTAAAAAAAAATCTAAACTGTATTACGTTCATTTGTAATGACAAACGAGTGTCTATGTAGGCACGTAATTTTTGAAAAGCATGTGATTTGAGGCTGAGCTCTAATTGGATTTTTTCAAATCATCCTTGATCCCTCCCACTTTTGTTCGTAGCGAATCAATAATGTTTTTAAATATTTGGGCTCATGTGATTGGACCATTCTCAACGAGTCTTATTTACCTTCTGCAGAGTATTAGTTAATGTGCATAGTGATTGACGTGGAAGCCAGCTAAATATGAGAGAAAATTCTGTAATTTCTTTGCTAAAATACCCCTTCGCAAGGCGATCGGATGAAGAAAGAAAAAAAGTTAAAAAGCTTGGACCAGATCGACCTGATCTTCTAATTAAGCAGCAGTCAAGTGATCGCGGCCGAGCTTACACTATTCCACTTTTCCAGCACTTCTTATGGCTATTTACAAGCGATTATTTAAAGTTTAATTTTCTTTTTGTTTGCACCCCCCAAAAAAATTTTTGCACCAGCTGTAGGTTAAAGAACTTTAAACTAATCTTATCAGGGTGATGCTACATCTCTTAATAGGATGCTGCCGTGTCTGTGGCATTCATGCATGAAAGCAGTGAGCAACCGCAACTAATTCATCATGGACATTATATGTATCTGTATGCACTATATCTACAGTATGTTGCAGCAAAAGCAGGTGGGAGGTACAGTAGCAACCTGTAGCTGTAGAGAACTGTGAGCTGGTAGGACCAAACTGGAAGATGATTTTAAACTCCTAAAAGACTTTACAGAGGGAGGGGTATGGGGGGTTGGACATAGACGTCCAAAAGATGTCAAAAGAAAGTTTTTTTTTTTATCTGTTATGAGTTTACAAGTCATGTAGTGAAGGAGATTAATGTTGACTGTATAGCTCCACTGTGTATCATACGGCTTTGCTTTGAAGATGAACAACTACAGATAATGTTTATCACTGTGCCATTATTATTTAAATTAAGCCATAAAGGAAAAAAAAACATGTGGGCAATACTAAGTACCCCCATGATGAATAGCTCGTAGATCCACCTTTAGCAGCAATAACTTAAAGTAATCGTTTCCTGTATGACTTTACATTCTACATTGCTTCAGTTCATTAAGGTTTTTGGCCATTAGCTTATGCACAGCCCTGCATAAGTTCCTGCTACACCATTTCAGTTGGGTTGAGGTTTGGACTTTGACTAGGCCATTCCAAAACCTTGATACTTTTCTTTAGTTTTTAGCCATTCTGGTGTAGATTTACTGGTGTGCTTCAGATCATTGTCCTATTGCATGACTGGATTTCAAGCAATCTTTAGCTTTCATTTTTTTTCATTTTCATTTTTTTCGTTTGTTTGTTTGTTTTGTTTGTTTTGTATTTCTCTAAACATTGCACTGTCTGCAACCTTGGGGTGAATGCGTCAGGACGTCCACTTCTGGGAAGATGGGCAACTGCCTTGAACAATTTCCCCTTGTGATGATTCCCTCTGTAAAATGTTGAACTTCAAATTGTTTGAAAATGGTTTTAGAACCTTTCCCAGATTGGTGTGCAGCAACAATTGCTTCTTTAAAAACATTGCTTTTGCCTTTCCCTCTTGGGGAACACCTGAATTGCTCCAGATCAGCAAACTGATGCAACTTCTTTCTTCACCTATTATGTGGTTACTTAGAATTGGCCACATGTTTTTTAGTTTTGACTTAATTTTTGGTAAGCCAATAATGGCACACTGGAAAAAGGTTATTTGCTATTGTTGGTCTTTGTCTGAGACCAACCAAAATGAGATTGTATTTGCCTAATCCTGAGACCCAGTACAATCAGATGATTTTTATGTTTTGGCAAAAAAATAAAATGTAATTAAAAGAAGGGTTGCTAACTTTTGAACATGTGTATGAAGCTTACAGGACAAATAAAGGCCATGTTTGTTACCATAGGAGCATATTGTTTGCTCACACTGTACACCTTTCATTCATTCATCTTCATTAACTGCTTTACCCTGACCAGGATACTGATTTGTTCAAAATTTGGAAATTCCTAGTTAGGAAGTTGGGGTCAGAGCGCAGGGTCAGCCAGAATACAGCACCCCTGGAGTACATAGGGTTAAGGGCCTTGCTCAAGAGCTCAACAGTGGCAACTTGACGGTGCTGTGGTTTGAACCTCCAACCTTCCGATCAGTAGCCCAGTAACCCACAACCTTAACCTATTGAGCTACCACTGCCCTACATTGAATTAAAAATCATTCGAAAATATATTGCCAGCAAGTGCAGGCAAACTGAATAACCACAGCAGTGAAACTCTTCTGCGGGAGAGGAGCAGATTTTACTCTTTCTACTGCTGTCTATACCTCTATCACCGTTTCTGTGTCTGCTTTTTTTCTTTTCCCTTTATTTCACCTCATTGTATGATGTTCTGTCTATATTTCTGCCTGCCTGTCTGCTTCTTTGTGTGTAGCTCCTTGTCTATGTCTTGCTCTGTCTTCCCCTTTCTTTAATGGTCTATCAATCACACATTCTCTCTCTGTCTTGCCTACAGGGACCTGGCAGCGAGGAACTGTCTGGTTGGAGAGAAGAGTGTGGTGAAGATCAGTGATTTTGGCATGTCACGCGTGGAACAGGAAGGCGTGTATTCAGCAACTGGAGGCATGAAACAGATCCCAGTAAAATGGACTGCACCAGAAGCCCTCAATTATGGTAAAGCCACAAACAGCAAGGTCTTTTTCACACTTTAAACATCATAAAACAAGAACCACTAGTTGTTATTTCATTAACTCTTAGGAATACATTAATTGTCACAAATTCTTTTTTGTAGTATGGCATTATGCCATGATTGTCACACTGAGCAGGAGATTACAGACAGACTGAATAATCTCCAACAGATGGTTGGATCTTTGGCGAGCGTTAATGCCTCATCAGAGAAATCTTTCTGCTTTTTATCCAGAGCCTATCTGTAATTTCTCTCACCGTGTTTGTTTTCACATAGAGATTTGCAGATTTGGTCAGCTGTAGATTGTTGTGGGTGACTCGTTGCTGCCCTCTGGTTGTTTTGTAGGGCGCTACACCCATGAGAGTGATGTGTGGAGTTTTGGGGTGCTGCTATGGGAGACCTTCTCTAGAGGAGTGACTCCATACACAAGCATGAGCAATCAGCAGACCAGGGACGAAGTAGAAAGAGGTGAGAATACTGCACAGTGCCACTTTCAAGCTTCTTCTGTATCTGGGCTCTTTCTGAATAGCAAGGATTCTTACGAGGATTCAGAATAAACACACACAAACACACATGTACACATACGTGTTTGTGTTTGGTGCCTTTTTATCATGACTGGCATTGGCTTTTCTCTGGGATCCGATCAGACAGACTGGCCTTTGGTCCCGACAGACGTACAGTAAAAGAGCCTTGGGTGCCCATGATCCTGCCAACAGTTTACTGGTATATGAGTGATAATCAAAGATTTAACTGTGTTTTTTTTGGGTGTTAATGTTATGGCCAATTGGTATCTTGACTCTACACCAAATACCTGGTTATGTTGAAGTGGAGAAAAAATTACTATGATTTTCAAAATATTTCTATTTATTTCTAAATTTATGATAACAAAAGTGTATAAAATTCTGTTGGAGACACATTGTGTATAAACCTTATATGCTCTATTTTGCCCCCTTGTGGAACAAGAAAGACTTACGCTTTGTTTGTTTTTTAAATCTTTCTGTTACAAAAATATAACGTTCTCAAAACTATTTTAATTTAGCACATTAATGGGGTCCAGCAGATTGACAGTTAAATTATGACATATTTTGCTTTGAGATTAAAACATCAAATAAATAATTAAAAAGGAAATACAGTTCAGCTTCACTTACTGTACAAAAACCAGTGAAATCACTTTAATCTTTTACTGAAACTAGCTCAGTTCACAGTTCCCCTTTCTATGAGTAAAATAGACCATGATAGTGGTTATCTGTTATCCTGTAATAGAATTAAGCAAAAGAAAAGGCTTTGACACATCTAGATATAAATAAAGACATGTATGTCAACCAATACAAGTAAAAAACAGATAAAGCTGATTAGCAAATTATGCCAAAAGATTTATTTTCTTCCTTGATAAGAATTACAATAAAGGTTTTGTCTGTACATTGGTTCAATTATATCTTTATACATTGGAGGACCAGACATCAGTCTGTCGGGCCGATTTTGTCACAGCATCTCGCAAAACTGTCTGGACAGAATTTAATGACTCGCAGGTACACAGTGCATATGTTTGTGCTGCACACTATATTGTTTATAATGTTGGTGTTATTATAATATTGTTTTTGATATTACAGTACTGATATCATAGAAGCCTGCAATATGCGCATATATGATGACTCTAAGCAGACTTGGCATTTCGCTCACTTACTGTACTTTAACTGTGACTGCGTAGGCAAACCGTACAAGCAGCTGCGCTTATCTTGATTTTCTGCCTCTAAAGCTGCAGGGAAGGTAAACAGCCCTATTCGTCATATTCAGTGTTTATTACTGATAGTAATAGATTTATGGACATTATTGACTTCTCCTTCTGTCATACAGAAGGGCTGGGGTTGCACAGCAACAAATACTTCATACCCAGCCACTGAGGTTGAATATTGATAATATATTAAGAACCGATAGTGCTGCTCGCAACAGGTTGGACAGTCACATCAGGATGGGAATCCTGTGTAAAGAACTATGCTGAAATCTGTGCCAATATATGTGCAAATTAAATGATCTAGTGTGATGACTTGAGATAGGAGCAGCCAAAATCAAAACAATCAATAATAATAAAAAATTTATTTAGACAGCAACCAAGTCTAGTTAGTTAGCTGAAGCTGAAGTGGACTGGTACAGTAAGAGTCTTTTTGATTTTAAGATATTTTAGATATTTAAGACATGTTTTTACATTGCTCACAGGGGTTATGTGTAGGTTTCCGGAGCATCGTCCCTACTTCTAAAACAAAGCCACACTTTATGGAAATTAAATATTGTGTACAGAGGAGCTGCCAGTAGGTTGTGCTGTAGCTGTTCATAAAGCCAGGTTTAAGCTGGACTTTATTTGTTAAATGTATTTGACTGAGCACACTGCATGCTGAACATGTAAAACAAAAACTGCTTCATGAACACTGATCTGTAATTCACTCACTTCACTCTTATTATATAAAGCTGCCTGGTACAATATTACAACTTAAAACAACATACACTTGCTGGCTGTGCTTTTAGAAGCACACTAAAGCTTATTATGTTATATTAACATGTGCACTCACTGGCTCACTGACTCAATTTAATAGGAACATTAATATTGCACAATGCATTTGGAGGTTGTGATAGACACAGGCTTACCGAAGCCAGGCATTTGACGTCTGGAAAAACGTCACCTGGTCTTAAAAAAACAACTGACTGTCCTTGTTTTTGCATAATTAAATTATTTTGTATGTTATTTCACAGATTTGAATATATCCAATATTGTTCTAGGATGGAAGAAAAAATAAATCACTAAACAAACAAACAAATTTGTTTAAAATTTGTTGTAATCAGTTAAAAGGTGTGTGCAAAGTTCTATCTTTACTGTATGCATTCAACGTCCCTCCGATGGAAAGCATTATTAACACCCTGAGCGAGTATATAATTAACAATTAAATCTGAATTCATTAGGCTATAGTCATATTGCTACAGCATGAAACGATCAAACACTTAATGGAAGCACTTTTTTTTTTTTTTTTTTTTTTTACACGATACTTCCATGTCATTCTTGTGACATGTACAGTGAAACCTTGGATTACAAGCATAATTCATTCCGGAAGTGGGCTTGTATTTCAAAACACTCGTAAACCGAAAGAATTTTCCCATAAGAAATAATGACAACTTAAATTTTTCGTTCCACAGCCCAAAAAAATTAATACATAAAAATAATGAATACAAAATATAAAGTAAAAATAAAACAAATGAACCTGCACTTTACCTTTAAAAAAAGTAAAAATAAATCCCGACAGATAAGTGTTTCCGTTTATGCATGCAGGCGCTGTGTGTGTGTGTATGTGTGTGAAGCTAAAGTAAGCGGAGAGGAGGAATCAGATCCCCCACCCCTTCTCTTCTTACATAGTAAACCATCCTTTTCTCTTATTTGAATTTCACACACACACACACACACATTAACAGAAAGTTTTATTGGAAAAATTAACAAAGAACATCGCTAATAAGTCCCGCGTGAGCGCACCCTAATGGAGTCACTGCTTTAAAGTAAAAAAATTTTTTTTTTATTAACCTACACTTTACCTTTGAAAAGAATTGCGACAGAGCAGTGTTTCTGTGCAGAGCAGTGTGTGTGTGTGTAGTGTGTGAGTGTGTGTGTATGTGTGAAGGCGAAAGGAGGGGTGTGTGTGTGAAGGGGCACAGTGTCCAATGACGCGCGCGCACACATACACAAACTGCAGGCTGATACAGAGAGGGAGAGAGAAAATAGATCTTTAACCTCTCTAATGAGTCTTGCAAACTGTGTTGCAGGCATAAGACTAGATTAAATTTTTTTTGGCAGAGGCTGTTTTCCGGAATTCAAACACAAAATCACCTCATTTTATACTCTATGTTTGTTTGACTATAAACATTGTTTATATTGAGACCATAAATGTTTTTGTGACGTTTACTTAAAAAAGGGACTGTAAATGTGATGACTGACATTCCATATTTGACATTTTTTAAACACAGGGTATCGTATGCCAGCTCCCAGTGGCTGTCCAGATGAGATCTATGCCCTAATGCATCGCTGCTGGCAGCATGACCCAAGAATGCGTCATACATTTCGAAAAATCAGGGCAGAGCTACACACTCTCTGCATTTGACACAAACATGCACTTAAACCTGTTTACGCTTTGCTTTTTGACATGCATGCAAAATTTTGTCTAATCTCTAAATGAACAGAACTTTTAATGTACACCGCCTTTGTAATGTATATTTTGTTCCTGGAATTTTTGTAATGAACTTTTGTAATGTATTTAAATCGAAAACTTGCCATAACTTATGATTACAATGTATTCATATGACATTGTTTGTCTCTTAATAAAGTCATTGTTGTGAAATAAAGATGAAATCTGTAAAGATAAAATCTGCAAAGATGAAATCAGACATCACATGCATCTTATCTAACAGCCTTTGTTATATAAGCTGCTTATATTATCAGCAAATTCCTGCTGTAGCTGTGGTAATTTAGCAGGTGATGTATACATCATCAGGACTGACAAATGATCACAGCCCTCTTTCACAAGATCTGAAGATTTTGCTCTTTTTTTCTACAAAACAACAGGTCAAATGGTTTGAAAAAAAGCAATGAAGATATCATTCGCAGATACATCATAACTGACAGGTAAACAGAAATGAGCTTTCAGTGTTGTGAAAGGTGGCTTAAAGCTTAACAGACTGCATTCTGATGCTTGACCATACACATTGCTAAACGTATTATGTTTTTTTGCCAGACAGAAAACCCTACTTATCAGAGTTGCTTCATTGGTCGGCCTAAATGATTTAAACTCTCTGGATGATTCATGACATCATGAAAGCAGTATAATAATTAATGACAAATGTATGATCCATCAATAAGAAACACAACACAAATGCCTTTGAACTTTGGTTTGATGTTTTGATATTTAAATATGACACATGAAGGATACCCTTTGATGAAAATACCTCATTAATTGGTTTAAAGAAATAAGAAAGTCTGCATTTATGTATCTATTGTGCATTCTGTGATTAATTGCCGAAAGCTCTGTATGCATACTCAGACTAAGTGATCAATTAAAAAAAAAAATCCTTATTTTTATAAGATCTTTATTTGGAATAAAGTAGGGTGTGGAGTAACTTAATAGGTAACTATTGTTATGTCTGCTTCTTCAGAGCTAATGACAAGTTGTACATAAATAATGTTAGCAAACATAGGATTCCTTCATTTATTCTTCTTCAGTCAGATTAACAATGCATGAACCTGGGAACACTGCGCACAGGGTGGGGACAGAACCTGAATGGGACGCCAAACCATCATAAAGCATCATGCAAACAACACAGACACACACACACAGTGACATAGTCATTCAAGATAATTTAGCAAAGCAATTTCAACTCCTGGTGTGTTTGTGGGAGATGGGAGGAACCCATGGGAAATCTACACAGTGGGTTATGAAACTGACGCACGCAAAGTTGTATCACCACATTTTGTTTGTTTTGCCTTGTGTATGCTCTGTGCTTATTATCTAGTTTCTGTGATATCAGTTATTACAGTCAAAGATTTGTGAAAACCTCTGAGGTAACTTAACAGGCATGTTGTACTTTCTTCAGAGTCCTGTGTTCGATCCTAAGCTTCTAAATTATTATTGTTGTTGTTGTTCTTATTCTTGTTCTTGTTGATGATTTTTTTGTGGTACATCCAGGGGTTGATTTTAGAGGACAAAAAGAAATATGTTAAATAAATTACTGTGTAATCTGTGAAACCGAATTTTTTAATGTAACATGCTCATGTATGTCTGGTGGATGCCAGACATCATTAAGTTGGTGATGTTGGTCAGAATGATTTCATTTAAAATGTCTTTATGGCACTTTTCCACTGAAAGTTATGGAAATTGCATGCTACTAGTGGTGTTTGAGTCAAACCAGAACTTATGATGAAATTTCTTGTGAATGCACAATACGGTGATGAGACGCTTAGCCACAGTAAGACATTACAGTAAGGCCGTACAGCCATCATGATGATGATGATAATGCTGGTCGAGGTGACTAGGAACCCACTGAAGTCATTCTCGTAAACATTCAGTAAGTGGAAACGCCTCATTCATGAAAAAACAACGGATAACTTGTCAAAACTTGTAGAAGAGACGCATCTGTATAAATATTACATCCTATAATTATAAAACCAGAACGACCTGTATTTTTTCCCCTGTAGTTGACCTCTAATACTTCACCCTCTGTCACCTCAGTCTGTGAAATCGGTTTTCTGCCATAGTAATGTGCAGCCTATTTTTTAATGCTTTGCACAAGAATGCTGATGTTTACTCAAAAAAATGTTTGAGTAGAAATGTTTATTACATTTAATATATAAAAGTGTCATGTAACATTTATCACATTTAATATATTTTAGTGTTTCTAACCATAAAAACAGTTAAACATTAAACCAACCTAAGCATTTCTAATGGAAACTCCACTGACATTTTATGAGTTGTACTATGCAAAACATTCTATGCAAAACATGTTCTATGACATATGCACTATATGGCCAAAGTACATTGTGTATTTACTCACCTTGCCATTCTTGTTGAGTAGGTCTGTGAATGTGAGGTATGTGGCACAGCTCATGCAGGTACATTTTGCCTTCATTTGACCTACAACGAACTCATGAGCTGCTTAGTACAAAGGAAATACCATTTACTGCATAAGTCTATAAACTGATTTTTACAGTTTTAAACAACATTGCAGTAAATGAATTCATCAGATGTTCCTGCAATTTGCCAGAAATCTGTTCATGAAAAAATAGGAAATTGTGTTCTAGATGGTATTACTAAAGGGAGCAAAATTTGCCATGCCCTCTTGGTGTAAGGGATGGCATGGTCTAACTTTTCTGTCAATCACAGCAACATTGGCCCTTTGTCTTTTCACAAAATCATGCTTTTTGCTGTAACCAACATCCAGTGGATTACTAACATTAAGTAACACCTACTGTAACTGATGTGCAAACATGAGCTAATTTCTGATCACCCTGCAGAAATCAGAACACGCATTATCTTGATGGTCCTGATCAGATTTTCTTAAACTTCATATACACAAATGCGAAATGACTGCTATGCATATCTTTTAGTTGTTTGGATCGTCTAGTTACGTCACTTATGTGCATGCCCAGAAATTCATTATAATTACATGTGTCCTGTAGTACCAGCAAAACAGGCTAAACTAATTAGTGTCTTGAATTATGTACCTATGTACTATTCTAGACAGTTATTTATTACTTTTATGGCTAGAAATTAACTCTAGTTATTAAATAACTATTACTATACTATTTATAACCACTAATTACAAAACATAGGTGAACGTAGTAAACTTTGTTTGCCAGTTCTGTGTGGAATTTCTTTGCATGTTATTTAGTGTGGGTTTCCACTCGATTCTCCAGTTTCTACCCACCTCGCTGCTAATGTCCCACCCATAGTGTGTGTATTCCCATTTCCAACCAGTGCTGAAACCCATTTGAAACTACAGATCAGTAATGACCTTGAGCAGGATACAACAATTCCTTAAGATGAATGATTGAAATGAATTAATGGATCACTACATACAAAAAATTTATATATATTTGATCCTCTGCAGATTTTATAAGTTTGCCCACTTACAAAGAAATGATAGGTCTATAATTTTTATCATAGGTTTATTGTAAAGGATAGAGACAGAATAGCAACAAAAAAAAGGAAAAGCACGTGTTATAAATTGATTTACATTTCAGTGAGTAAAACAAGTATTTCATCCCTAAGCAAAACATGACTTATTACTTGGTGGAGAAAAGGTGTTGTTAGGGTCATAGTCAGCATTTTTCTTCCTCGAAAAATGGCAGGTCGAGTTGATGCCAAAGAGCTCAATTTTAGTCTCGTCTGATAGTCCTGTGTAGTTCTGTAGTTCTTACCCCATAAGGTGAAATCTTGCATGGGGCTCCAAACAGGATGTAATTAATGGTTATTTTGTATTTGTGAATAATCGCTCCAACAGTTGTCTCCTTCTCACCAAGCTTCTTGGTGATGCTCTTGTAGCCCATTCCAGCCTTGTGCAGGTCTACAGTCTTCTCGGTGACATCCTTTGACAGCTCTTTGGTCTTGCCCATGGTGGTGACATTTGAATGGAAGACAGAGATTCTGTGGACAGGTGGCTTTTATTCACGTAACGAGTTGTTGTTAGGAGCACCTTCTTAACCCATGTGTGTTCGGGTCTGTGCCCGAAGAGAAATGATACAATTAATTATTTTTTCGAAATTCAGACTCTTTGGCCTTGGCTCATTTTCTGTGAAGAGCATATATCAGAAAACATTTTCAATTCAACTCAATTCAATTCAATTTAGTCTAGGCCTGCTGTAAGTGTGTGTGTGTGTGTGTGTGTGTGTGTGTGTGTGTGTGTAATAGAGAGTGTGAGTTTTGTGTTTTGGCCCTGTCGGCTCGCACAAGGTTGCAAAAATTGTCATACAACATTGTGGCAAAATTTAAGCACCGGCACCTGTCTGTTCTCACATTCCCGCACACTTTACCCTCTGTCTTATGGGAACCAATCTTTATTTGCTTTATTTGTTCCTATTGTATTGTATTGTATTGCATTTTTCATATCCCAAAATGGGGACCGGATGCAATAAATATAGCTTTGTGGTTCCGTATCACAACTTATCAAGATAGTCAAAAGATTCCCTGTTCAGAAGACATTGCAATTGAATTTGGAAGAAAGAAATGCTTTTGATGATGATGTACACGAAGAGGATCACATTTTTGAAAATTCGTGGTCTGACAGTGAATTTAAGGAAAGGTTGAGACTGAGCATCAGCTAGTTCCAAAACAAAGATGAGACGTAGAACCAGGCCATCAACAGCCAGCTCCAGGACCAGAAGCCAGTTAGCAGCTAGCAAGGGGAAAAATATGGATGTCAAAAAATGTTGTGTTGAATGGTCTTCTTGCCCAAGAAATGTGCCACCCTGCATGGCTGTCAATGTGATAAGGATGCATCCAGGGCCAACAGGGATGGCAGTTTCTCATGTGCAGGACATCAAGTCTTCTTTTGAGCTGTTCTTCCCAGATTCAATCCAGAAAATTATTCTGGATTGCAATAATTTAGAAGGAAGGCGTGTTTTTTGGAACAGCACTTACCCACTTTGGAGCTCTTATCCTTGCTCGAGTTTTCAGGTCCAAGGAGGAATCCACAGAATCCCAGGAGGATGCAGAAACTGGCAGAGAACATTTCCATTCAACAATCTCGCACTCTCACTCACTCATCGTCTATATCGCTTTATCCTGCATTCAGGGTCGCGGGGACCTGGACCCTATCCCAGGAGGCTTAGGGCACAAGGCGGGGTACACACTGGACAAAGTGCCAATCCAACGCACATTGAAAGGCAACTCAATTTATAACATTTATATAATGTGTTTTTTTCATAGATTTTTGATTCATATTCTGTCTCTATCTCTATCCTTTAAAATAAACCTATAATAAAAGTTATAGTCCCCCTAGTGGGCAAACTTACAAAATCTACAGGGGAGCAAATAATTATTTTCCCCAATGTACATAATATACACAAAGGACCTGTAAATGCAATTTTGGGGCATTAAGTGAAATTTAGATTTTGCATTTAGACATGACTACGTGCGCATACTGAGTTTTGCCATACCTGTAAGTTCAAGTCATGCAGACATACCGAGTCAGAATTCCAAGAAATAAGCAACACCTTAATTGGCATTAAGCACTCTTTCATTGTGCAGCTCTTCTAATTGGCATTTATGCAACACATAAAATAATGATGATATGCCCATATGGAGCACATTGTATGCCTTTTGCTTACCTCTCAATTTAAATTACAATTAATAGAGTCACAATGTATGACTGAATGCAGTATACACCTGTGGCCAAACATTTTGAGAATGACACAAATATTAATTTTTTTTTAAAGTCTGCTGCTTTAGTGTTTTTAGATCTTTTTTGTCAGATGTTACTAAGGTCAAAAAAAGGCTTTGACACTTATGAAATGCTTGGAATTATACTTCAGTATACCATAGTAACATCTGACAAAAAGATCTGAAAACACCAAAGCAGCAAACTTTGTGAAAATTAATATTTGTGTCATTATCAAAACTTTTCGCCACAACTATACTTACAAACATAAAAAACACATGCATTTAAACTTTATTCATATATTTTCTGACTGCTGCTTTGCATATGGTTGTGCAAAAAGGTCCTAACTTAGAGGGTGTGTTTATAGATGTATTCACTCACTTTCACTAAAACATTTTGCTTCCTTAAGGGCAATAGCAGTTTAGTGGTTAAGGCTTTGGGTTACTGATCTGAATGTTGGAGATTCTAGCCAAGCTGTCACTACTAAGCCTGTGAGCATGGCCCAAGACTCAAGATGTGCTGTATCATGGCTGACCCTGTGCTCTGACTCCAGTTTCCTAATAAGCTGGAAAAAAGAGATTTGCACTGCGCTATACAGTACGTATGTGACAAATGAAGGCTTCTTCTTCCTTTAGGGCCTTTATATGTGGATGAAAGCCCAATAATGCCACACCTTTCCTATGATCCTTATAGACATCTTAAAGATGTTTGAGAAATCCTTGCTGCTGTCCTTCCCCTTGAGTCACCCATTTGTCACCTAATGTCCAAAGGTTACTTCAGACAGAAAAAAATATATTTTTCAATTGTTTCAGAACTATGGTTACAGGAAAACGCCTCCCTATCAATTTGACATGAGTCAGTCACGAGTTCTGTTTATGTAAGCTGCATTCTATTAATACAAGCAGTTAAAACAGTGCAAACGGCTCATCCGTCACTTTGTCATAAGCCTATTGAAGTTGATCCAGCTTTCATAAACTGCAACTTAACATCAGCATTTTGTACATACCTGTAAGTGATAACATCTTAAAGATGCAAAACAAAGCTGTGTGATGCAGGTGCATTTAAATGCTGTCCATCAGCATCATGTGATTATCTGCCACATTGCCATCAGCCAGCCTGTTGCCATATGCCACCTGTCAGAATCAGCTGATAAGCTTAAATTCCTTTCTGCCATCTCAGCCTCACCTGAAAACTTTTGACTGTGTTCCGCGAAAGACGACATTCCATGCCCAGCTTCTTACTCACACTAGCTAGCAGGATGACCATTTAGAACAATGACTATATTGAGTGACTGGATTATTGAGCGACATTTATCCTGTGTGCTCTTTTGAAAAGTCTGTTTAGGTTTATTCAGAGCAAATGATTTAAACTGTTTTAAAGAATGTGAAAGATGACTTAACATGATCATAAAAAAAGTGGATCATGTTAATGATCTTGTGTCCAAACATATGAATAGGTGGTACCATGTGTAAAATAGATTCATGCAGATAAGGCCTATAGCAGTATTGTACGTGTTCTTGAGGGTTTTTTTTTGTGAAGTTCAGGTTGTGTTGATTTTAATCTCTGGGTGTGCAACACTGCCTGGAGCAGATAAATTATAGTGACGTAAAAGTAAGTCTGTCTTTGATTGGTTGAAAAAGAGGTGTAATTGCATTATGCAAGTAGCGCCACTTGGTAAAGAAAAAAGATGTGATTATAAAAACAAATCACAAAAAAGGAAAATATTTTAATGTAATACAATATGCATTACATGCATGCTATCACTAGCTAGAAACATGTAATAATGAATACTTTTGACAAATGATGTTATCCAAAAGACCCATATGTCTTTGTCCTCTTGTAGGCAGAGCTTACAGAGACGTACTTTGTTTTTTTCTGTCACGCTGTTTGCTTTGATTGCAGTTCTTAAGTGACAGGTTTAATTGCTTCGGATTTGTACTCACTCATACTGATTTATGTGCTAATCTATGCTCATAAATGACATAAGCGTTTTTTTTATCTATATATGCACAGACATGCAAGAAGCAAATAGACGTGTTCTGTGCTAAATTGTATGCACCAAAATTTGTTACATTTTGGGCAATTAGGCATAATAATAATAATAATAATAATAATAATAATAATACATTATTAATACTTGTTGACTTCCTTTCAGCAGCGTTACGTGCAACAACACATGCAGGCATCAATAAAAGTATTGCTCTCGACAGATTTTCAAACGGCACAAAGATGTCTTTCAGAAGACTCGGGTTAACCAGGTCATTATTCTGCTGATGACTTTTCCTTTGAAAAGAATCGTGGCTGTAGTGACTGAGACCAGAGAGAGAAGAGGAGGAAGGGGGGTGAGGTGGCTGCTGTGTAGGACGACTTTCACACACACACACACACACACACACACACACACACACACACACACTAGTGAGGGGAAGTTTGAATC
>JAOVVA010000004.1:8018584-8035269 GCA_028565275.1 Leiocassis micropogon | reverse complement strand
CTGTTAGCACTGTCGCCTTGCACCTCCAGGGTCTGGGTTTGATTACCGGCCAGGTTCGGTTACCGTCTGTATGTGCATGAAGTTTGCATGTTCTCTCCGTGCTTGGTGTGTTTCGTCTGGGTACTCCGGTTTCCTCCCACAGTCCAAAGACATTTAGATTAGGTCAGTTGGTCTTCCCAAATTGCCTGTAGTGTATGAATGAATGTGTGTGTGTGTGTGTGTATGTGTATGTATGTGTGTGTATGTGTGTGTGTGTGTGTGTGTTTGTGTGCCCTGCGATGGATTGGCACCATGTCCAGGGTGTACCCCGCCCTGTGCCCTAAGTCTCCGATTTATCCATTCATGGCATTTCCGTTTATGTCTAAACTAAGTCCTAAGTACAATTGACTGTGACAAGACTGACTGGCCATGAGCTGCATTTGTATAAGGTGCAATACCACATTCCTGCACTGCTGAACTGTCTGTCACCACTGATTTCTTGCAGTTTCATTGACAGTTAAGCGCAGCACACCATGCTGTATGTGGTCTAAACTCTACTCGCCAAGACACGAATTCAGTAATCATTTAAACAGAAAAACATTGACTGCTCATCCAGACATAATAAGTATTGTAGCAGAGGGGACAAGAATGACAGGAGAAGCAGGCCCACCACAGATGATAAGATAATCAATGCACATTGCGATCACTGATTATTAAGAGAACAGATTGTAGTGGAAGTTGTTTTGGTGTGAAAGCCACGCTAGCTTTAATGAAAACTGACATTTGAAGTCATACGTATGTACGCTTGTGAACACTGCAATAGTCTAGAACACTGTAGCACTGTGGGTGTTTATTTTTTACTAGGTAAAGAAAATGCCAATATATCAGGGAAGTTTCATTATTTGTAATTACAAACTATCGTTACCATCATCATCATCATCATCACCTTCAGGCCTTGCCATGTGTCACAGCAACCATGTGACTCTATCCCGAACACCTGCCCCATGTTTGTCCATGTCTCTCTTTTTTTTGTTTTTCTGCCATTGTACCAACCTGTTATTGTTATGTCTAGCACTGCTGTTTAATGCCTTTTGTCTTGTACTATTCATAATGGCCTTGTTTCCATAGTCACTTTAAAATTTCAATTTAATACATGTACTGAACAATACGGTGGCTGAGAAGTGCAAAACAAAATAACAAAAACAAAATAACAAATTCAAAAACAAAATAACAAAACCGAATACAATATAACAAATCAGAAAACACAACGACATATCCAGGAACAAAATAGCAAATGAGAAAACACACCAACAATTCACTCAAACCGGAAAGGGTAGGTATAGTTCGCAAATCGCTGACTGGATGAGACATCTGTCACTCAAGAAGTCCTATCAAGTGAAGTCAGAAGAATTTTTAACGCACATTTAACACAACTTAGTTGACACTGGTTGTACTTTTAATCTCTTATTAATACATTGACCATCACTGGAAAATGAAGTTAATTGAACCATGATAGTTATCATTAATGTTTGTGATTATTTTATTTTAAAAAATGATATGATGTGATATTATTGCTGCTGACCACTAACTCCTCACAAGAACGGAAGAAATACAGAAACAAATAATGAATTATCATGAACATTATTAAATACGTCACTTATATTTGAATAGAAATGCTTTCCGGGTGTTTCAGGGTGGAACCTCTCTTTAACAAGTCGTAGTGCTATGCTTCGAACTTACAGGAAGGCAGGGCAGCTTTTTAATCCTCAAGGTTAAACTTGCATTTGATTTGATCTTGTGGTTCCAATTCGTAATACCAATAATGTAATAGTTTTGTTTTGTGCTCCTGCAATTAAAGTGATCAAACCGGCATGACAAACTGTTTTTTAGGCGTGTTTAATTTTGAATGCTGGTGTCGCTTTAGGTCATCAGCAACAGGTTTGCGTGGGAAATACTTCAATTAAAATAAACTTGTTGACAGGTGTGTAAACGTTTTAATGATAAGAACACCTCACCAATCACCAACGTCATAAATGTTCACTATCCGCTCTAGACAGAAAAATATAAACAAATATAGTGTATCTGTAGGACCAATCAAAATGTAAAAATCCTAAAGTGGGCAAAAGTTTGTTAGTGACGTCGGCTAGTTAAACCTGGCAGACAAACCCACTAGAAAGTTGTGATCTGTTATATCGGACACAGATGGAGCTAACTACTGGAGACACATCTGTCTGTTGTCTATCATGTAAATTTTTAATCTGCTAATAAAATGTTAGAGGATTACCCAGGATTCTGTGCTTCCTAATTACATTTACACACAAAAAAGTGCCAGGTACTGAGGGATTTTGTGAATGTAGGTTGCCACTGTGGCTTGCCAGCTGCCCTATTTATCCTGAACTTTGAGAGAATCTGTGTGAAGATGCCATCTTTCAAACCAAACATCGTGCTAACAATAGTGTCATTTATAGAGCCATTCGCTGATTATTGTCACTCACTGGTATGCAAAAAATGTTGTGGTTTCCAGAGGGGACAGATGATGTGGAGTGGAGGAATGACATTCAGTGTATCAGTGCTCCCGTGTCTCTCAGGAACATCTGACAAGAGGACAAACAGCAGAACGGCGAGGCATTTGCTTGTCGAGCAGCTGTGTATGCGCACGTGTGAGTGTGTGAGTACATTTGTGCATGTCTGTGTGGCATTAGGAATATTACCTTGTATATGTCAATCCTGTGAGCTTATGATAACTAGTCATAAGGTTTCCAATTTTTTTATTACTTAATTTTTTATAATGTTACTTTTTACGCTCTCTTTCTCTCACTCATGCTCTATAGCACTTGTTCTATACAGGGTCGCAAGAGGGCTGAAGGCTATCCCAGGGACTGGTACACACTGTACAGGGTGTCAATCCATTGCAGGGCACACACACAGACACCTACAAACACACACACACACACACACATTACCGGCAATTTGGAAACGTAAATTAATGAGAGCAGACACCTACTCCACACACAGACCCGAAGGCGGGACTTTAATACTCGACCCTGGAGTTTTGAGACCACCGTGCCATCTGCTTCATATCAATTATAGTTATATTTTATATGCTGGGATACAAGATAGTTTTTGTAATTTTTCTTTTTATCAGCTATAAAGTCTTCTTGTCACCAACCTTTTAGTTTTATTTCTCTTAGAGTTATTATAATAACATAAAATAACAATTGTATGTTATAATAACAGTATACTTATATCATATATCTTTCTTAAAGTTATTATAAAAAAGAAAATGAAGCTTATCATGTCATTGGAAAACTGAAAACACTGTCCTGAATTAATTCAAATTTACTGACTGTTACAAAGTGCTGATACCTAAATGTTAAATACACACGCCGCCAATATCAACAATTATATGTTTTTCTTCATTGAACACTTACTCACTCACTCATCTTATATACCGCTTTATTCTGTGTACAGGGTTGCGGGGGGCATAGAGCCTATCCCAGGAGACTTAGGGCATGAGGCAGGGTACACCCTGGACAGGGTGCCAATCCATCACAGGGCACACACACATACACACACTCATTCACCCACTATGGGCAATTTGGGAACGCCAGTTACTCTAAACTGCAGGTCTTTGGACTGTGGGAGGAAACCGGAGTACCCTCGAGGAAACCCACCAAGCACGGGGAGAACATAAATAATAATAATAATAATAATAATAATAATAATAATAATAATAAAGAATTTAACAGCAATATGATAGAAATAACTTCTGACGTCTAGTCAGAGTGGACTTGATATTTCCAAGTGGTGATATATGGTAATCTATGTAAAATATTCATGCATATGAATGATGATATATGCACGGTTCTCTAAATGTTTATTCATTTATTCATTTTCAGTCAGTTTTGCCTGGTGAGATTATTCTGGTGGCCTTCTGATTGCACAAAGCTCCATTTTGTTATTATTGTCAAATAAATACTGTGCTTTATATTTCTCGCTGTGAGACTTGATGTATGATTAAATGAAAATCCAGCACAAACGGATGCGCGGTTGCACAGTGGCTAGCGTTGCTGCTTCAGAGGTCCAGGGTCTCTGGTGTGATCATGATGTCAGGTTAGTGTCTGTGTGGATTTTCTGTACATGTTCCCCATGTACTGTCTGTATGGGTGTCCTTTAGGTGCTCTACCTACTAAAAAAAAAAGGCAGTATGTAGATTGGTAAAGAAAAATTGCCCATGAATGAGTGTGTCTACATCTAGTATTCCATGAATTGTCTTACTGAAGACGAAGAGTAATCATATACACTTTATACAACATGCTTCCTACACACTACCTACAATACATATCGCTATCCGCTTCACTCTACACGTTATTATCTAACATAAATAACGTGATTTTATAGCATCAACTCCACCCCATTTTGACCTTGAAATACATGAAACTGTATTACACAATACACCTATATATTTAAAAAGGCAAATATAAAAATAATCATTTGTAAATGGTAAAATAGATCTTATAATAGATTTTAACAGGATTCCACAATATCTTAATGGTTAGCACGGTCACCTCGCACTGTGTGCATGTTCTCCCCATCCTTGGTAGGTTTCCACCAGGTACTCCGGACTCCTCCCACAGGAGGGTGATAGTTGTTTCCAAATTACCCATAGTGTATAATTGGGTGTGTGATTGTGTGTGACCACAACCCTCACAACCCTACACAGGATAACCGGTACAGACAATGGGGATATTTTAACAGATATATATTGAATACTGTTATACTGTAGTAAAAGGCTGTGTGGCAGGGGGTCATCTGTGTCTTTTCATTACAGCTTTAAACTGGAGATAAACACACCCTGTGTCTTGGCAAGCTCAATTGTAGAAAAGCCTGGAGGAAACTGAAAGGTTTTAGCTGAGGCATGGCACTACCAGGACTATGCAAAGTACAGACAAATAACCTCTTGTACATGATGCGCCCTGAGCTCTTGTTCAGATGGGGTGAGCAAGTAATAAATGAGAGAGAGAGAGAGAGAGAGAGCTGTGGGCACTATTTAAATGAATTTGGCAGTGAAACATAGACAACTGTGAATTCATTCATTGCAATTCTCTGTGGAGATGTTTTGCTATAAGCTAGTTAAAATGAATATATATATATAACTTTTGAAAAGAGAGCATTAAAAAATCCCATCTCTCTCTCTCTCTCTCTCTTTCTCTCTTCTCTCTCTCTCTCTTTCATGTGCATGCACCTTTACTCCTTCTTCTCCCTCTCTCAGAGCCTGGCTCAGCAGGTCTTTTTAACCACAGGAGGATGTTCTCTCTCTCTTTCTCTGTCTGTCTGTGCACGTGTCCTACTCCTGATTTACAGTAGCCTTTATCACAAGTAAAGATCAGTATGGCAGAGGAGTCAAAGATGGGCTGCTAAAAGCCTAAAATATGTTCTAGTCTCGTCAATCGGTGTATTCCAAGTTAAAGTTCTCCTGTGGACCTTTACTGAATTAAAGGAGGGGAACATTTTTGAGCAAGGAAAAAATTTTATAAGACAAATCAGAGCAACAAACTCAGGACTGTATATTTACAAAACTATCAACAAAGTATGCAAATGATGTATAACTCAAATTATAACTCAAATGTATAACTCAAATGATGTATTAGCAAGCTAATAATTCATTTTTCCAAAGTATCCCATCTGCAGGTACAGTATAGCTATATACTATTTAGTGAAAAAAATCCACACCCTCATCTCCTGCATGAAAGATCTGATTTATTATTGCATTAAATCATTTAAACTGACCAATTACTCTTAAAATAAATGGGTCATCAAATATTCTTTGTTTTATTGAATATTCTCAGCTTCCGATTACCTTAAAAAAGGATCCCAGGAGAGACAACAGAATATCTTTTATGTGTTTGTTTCCTCTGATGTATTTATTATAAAAATAGTTATTAAATAATATTAACTATAGCAACTTTGATGCAATAAAATTATGTTTTATTACCACAATAAAACAGCTATAGGCCCTTTGGTGTTCTTTCTGAGCCAGGTTTTGAAAATTACAAATTGCATATAATTAAGCGATATGACACAAAAGGGAGTGCTGTTGTGCTGAATATTAGCAAGGCTGTGATGCGGTTGTAGGGCAGATCAACAGATTATGATTTTTTTTTGTTTATTTAATCAGTTATGTTAGAGTTAGTGCAATTAAAAGGGGTGAGTGTAGTTTTAGATTCTTACTGGTACTATGTAGGTAAAAGTAGGTAAAACGAATGAGTCCATCAGAGGGACAACCAGTGTTAGATGTTTTGGAGATGAAGTCAGAGAGGCCAGATTGAGGTGGTTCAGACATGTTGAGAGGAGAGTTTGTGAATGTCAGTAGTACAGTAGGATGCTCAGGTTGGAATTGCCAGGCAAGATGTCTAGAGGAAGACCAAAGAGGAGATTTATGGATGTACTGAGAGAGGACATGAAGTTAGTTGGTGTGCGAGAAGAGAATGCAGAGGATAGAGTTAGATGGAGGCTGAATGGAAACAGCCGAAAGAAAAAAGAAGAAGACTATGTAGGTAAAAAGTGAGGAGAATAAAACATGGAGGTGGTGAACATTCCTGAGAAACTTATGTGATTCACTTCCACTTTTTCTGCTTTAGAATATCAGCTTACCTCTGGGGTTTCATGGTTGAATCCGAAATAATGTAAAACTGAAATCTAGTGCACTATGTAGGGTGTACAAATTCCTTTGTTTCTTGTCCAATCAACTGTTTTATAATGTTAAATACATACAGTACTATATACAATATGTCAAGTATGATTGTGCAGAGACACAATTTATAAGCCATGTTGTTATAATATTTAGAAATGTTTTTATGTCAAACTGCACCTTATTGAATTTACACATCTTTTCCCTCTCTACATTTAAAGCTTTCTGGTTCTTCTACATGTCAAGCCTGAGTATCAAATCCCTCTCTAACAATCAAGTGCACTAGATTTCCATTTTATCCTATTTCGGGTTCACCCATAAAACCAGCGAGGGTAGTTAAAGCAGAAATCGTGTAAGTAAATCGCGTAAGTTTCTCAGGACTAGTGATGGGAAGTTTGAATCATTTTAGTGACTCGGTTCTTTAAATCTCGTTCATCAAAATGAACGAATCTTTTTTTGAGTCATTTCGTTCATTTCGTTCTTTTGATCAGAAATAAATTAAAATGTCGCGCAACTAAGGACATATTATAATAAACAGAATGAGTAGCTCACCATCATATCATTGCGATGATTTGCGCATGCGCGCCCAATTGAAAATGAACGAATCACTCTCCGAGACTACTCGTTCATCTGAGTCATGTCGTTCATGAACGACCCATCACTACTGAACGCTCGCAAACCGGGTTACTCACAATCCAAGGCTCCACTCTCCGTTTCATATTTCAATATGAAAAGAAGGAAAATAAACATAGTCATTATAATGACAAATTGTGGTGCATACATGTTATAAAACTAGTGGTCCGCTTTTTGCATGTCTGTGTCTGTTGTCACGATGCACTAAAATGCTATGTATTTAAGAGGAATTATGTATTTATGGCTCATAAGGCCATTGTCACATTTTTTTATGTTCTATTGTATTAGTTAAATGCTGATTTAAAAAAAACTGAACTGTTTGTGTTCAGTCCTCTTCATAATATTCAATCATAGACAAACGGTAAATGCAACAAAGGCTACTATTAACACTACTAAAAAAATAGTGAACACAATCCCATCAAATTCTACATGTTCTGGTGATAGAAGAGAAATATGATCAGTGACCAGTGCTATATGATTATTCTATGCTCTTATTCTAGGGGGCGTGTTGGGTTTCACTCACTGATTGGTTGTACTGTTGTGGAATGTGGAAAGAATGTACCATGTGAGAATGCACACCTATGAGGATGAGGAAGAAAACGATATCATATACAGTAATTGAAAGGTTAAAAAGAAATCAATCACACATTTTCCTGAGGCATTCTCTTACTCAGTAATCTGTTCTTTCACTTGATGATGCAGGGAATCACGGGGTGTATTCTGCAGGCATGTTACCACATGACCACATGTGACTTCAGCAATCGTTGGAATGTTGCCCCGATAACGTTTTTTTTTTTTTTTTTTTGCTTCATCAAACGTCATTCATTGTTCCGCTTCGCTCTAAGAAGGAGAACCTGCTTAGACTACCACAATGACATCTGACATTATCTCAAAAATCTCCTAATCCACCTGTGAATTCAGGCAACACATATGCCTTTTACCATTTCAGAAATCTGCAGATAACAGAACATGTCTGTCACACAGAATGGATTATCAGGTGACTCAAAGCACAAACAGAAACACAGAAGCCTCATTTTTGGAACTATAAGCCACCAGTTATAATGTGAATTATATTTTAATAAAGGAAAAACTGTAGCAGGCCTGCATAATTAATGCAGTGCAATTTAACACTTTGCAATTTTCTATGTATGTATGTATGTATGTATGCATACATATTTCAGAATCAAAAAGAATCTATTTGAAATTGCTACATACATAAGAAAATCTCTCTGCAGGAAACATTTATGTTTTTGTCTGAAGGAAATGCATTTCTTGATGCCAGTCTGCAAATGTCTCCACTTGTTAAAACTAATTGATACGGGCAAATTATGAATTAAAAAAAGTTTAGGATTTAGATCATTTGTACAGTATGGATGCTGGATGTTCTGTGTGCTTGTTATTTAGTGTTGGTGCTCATCCATAAATAAGAAATACATTTATCCACTTCTTCGATCTGACTGTAGCATAGTTCAGCTCAACTCCATTAGTAATTTCAAGGTTATTAAAAATAGAAATTCAGTTTTTTAGGTTTTAGAAATAGTGTAATATAGGAAATCTGTATCTAATACGAATAAGGTTAAAGAATTTAAGTGCCAAATGTAAGACATAATTTAACAAACCAATTGAAAAAGCAAACTGATGTTATCTGTACACTTTTATTACATCTACTACCCATAAAATATATTTCCATTCATTAACATAGTCCGGGAAGGAAAACAAATTAAGTATAAATACTTATAAAGCACAGCTAGTCCTCAATGTATTTCTGTTTCACTTCTGTTAACTTCCTGGGAATTGGTGAGAAAATGTACAGCACTGTTGTTGATTGCTTTTAATCTGAACTTTTGTAACTGATATAAAGGTCAATGAAAATATGTGGATACATAATTTTTTCCCCTTTAATCTACGAATAAATTATTGTGCAAAATTCAGATGCAGACATGTTGCTGAATATTCTTGTATAGACACTGGCAAAAAGTAAATATAAGCAGATTCAGGATAAAGCCTGCAAACATTGAAAAGAAAATTAAGAATTAGTGAAAATCGAAATAGTTTTGACAATAAAAAATAAAAGTCCACAAAGTATTAGTAATGTATTAATAGATAAATCTTAATTGCTTGACAATGTAACAAATTTTCGAAATAGACTAGACTTGTATGCCTATGCATCTGTCATAATTTTTTATAAAATAATAATTATTTTTATAAAATAATTCTTCCTGCATCTTATTAAGTCAGTTTTGTTCTGTTAAATTATTATTATGTATAAAATATTAATCCTAATTAATTTCACAATCGAAGTAGGGTTTTTTTTTTCCAGTTCTTAGATAGCAATAGTATCAGATATTAATCTGAAATCGTGTCTGCTGACTTTTTTTTTTCTCGAGTCATGTGCAAAAGATACACCTCAGCAGTCAAATACGTGTCTAGCTGAGACACACCTCTAAAGATTCAACTATAAATATCTCTGCATGCACCTTCTCTTTACACAAACTCCTGCTTGAAAGGTGTCCTGTTTTTGGATAACAATTACAGTCACAATGGGAAACATTTGCCAAAGTTTCTGGAACTATCCTAAAAACCCTGATATCCGGATCAGCCTTCCGGCTGTTTGCTTTGTTTGGCAAATTGCCATGATTATTTTGTTTGGGGTCTTTGTGCGTTATGATCATGAATCTGATGGACACTGGACTGATTACAGGAAGGAGCATAATATCTCAAGTAATATTGAAAATGATTTCTACTACAGATATCCCAGTGAGTATGGATTTATTCTTCTTACAGATAATTATTAAAAAATTCAAAAACTCTTATAGTATCTATAATATTTGTATAACTGCATTTATATCTATATATCTATAATATTGTATACAAATGAAAATGAAACAATTATGACCTGGGGTTAACCTGCCCAGAGACTGATAAACTGTTTAATTCTCAGCTCTGTATTAATTATATCAATTACATCAACTATCTTGAGCCTTGATTAAGTGTTTTTGTCTAATATCTCTACAACCCCTGACCCCCTCACCTTACTTCCACAATTTTTATTTTTTTGTCGAATAGGTTTCCAAGATGTGCATGTCATGATCTTTGTGGGTTTTGGTTTCCTCATGACGTTTTTGAAGCGCTACAGCTTCGGTGGAGTGGGCTTCAACTTCCTTATTGGTGCTTTTGGGCTGCAGTGGGCCCTGCTGATGCAAGGCTGGTTTCACTCACTGGACCCCGCAGATGGCAAGATTAAGATTGGAATAGAAAAGTAAGAACTGTCTTGACTAATTTATTTAAATTCAGCTTGCACCTTAAATGTATGCTCTGTGTTTAAAATGTGACCTTAAAGTTGTAGAAAAGTGTTAACAATGTGTATGTTTGTTTTTAATGTGTCTCTTATCTTACCATCTCCAGTCTCATTAATGCTGACTTCTGTGTGGCGGGGTGCCTAATCGCATATGGAGCTTGTCTGGGAAAAGTCAGTCCTGTACAGCTGATGGTGTTAACTCTTTTTGGCATCACCTTATATGCAGTGGAAGAATACATCATCCTCAGTCTTCTGCATGTATGTGTCACTGGTAGACATTTATAAAACTGTACTAAGCATAATTTCATGTACTGGTGAAGCCACATTTCATATATTTGACTATATCTATTCTCGAAATTCTATTGATTATGCTTATCTGACTGTAACTTTGCCACAGGCTAGAGATTCAGGTGGCTCTATGGTCATTCATGCATTTGGAGGATATTACGGTCTGACAATTTCGTGGATGCTCTATCGACCAAATTTAAACCAGAGCAAACGTCTCAATGGATCTGTCTACCATTCTGATGTCTTTGCTATGATTGGTAAGAAAATATTCATTTTTATACATAGATTTTTTTAAAGCATAAGATCCGAAATCTAAGACTACAACCTTCTTTTGCTTCAGGCACTCTTTTTCTCTGGATGTACTGGCCCAGTTTTAACTCTGCCATTGCATATCATGGAGATGGGCAACACCGAGCTGCCATCAACACGTACCTGTCCTTGGCAGCCAGCGTGCTAACCACTTTTGCCATATCCAGCCTTTCTGCCAAGAAGGGCAAATTAGACATGGTAATTTACCTCACAAAGTGTATTGTAGGCAATGTTTGTGTGAAGAGCACTCAAAACCATGAAAGATCAAACGTTTAACATGCAAAATCTCTGTAAATCAGGTTCATGTCCAGAATGCCACCCTGGCAGGAGGTGTTGCAATGGGAACTGCAGCTGAATTTCTGATCACACCCTATGGATCTCTTATAGTTGGCTTCCTCTGTGGGATCATCTCTACCTTTGGCTACCTAGTGGTGACGGTAAGTGTTGCAAGAAGATTACAATTGACAGTTCTGCTAAATATAAAATGGCACTAAAATGTTTGGTCCTCCACATAGCCGTTCCTTGAAAAACGACTAAAGATCCAGGATACTTGCGGAATACACAATCTCCATGCTGTACCAGGTGTCCTTGGAGGAGTTGTAGGTGCCATTACAGCTGCTACTGCCCGCGAGTCTGTGTATTCATATGATGGGTAGGTGTGATTTAAAAATACATAAGTAGGTTGTGTAGTGTGTGTAGTAACAAATACATAAGAATGTGTGTAGTGTGTATGGTAACAAGTGTGTGTAGTAACAAATGAAATTACATAGTTTTTTCGTCAGCCATAGAACATTTTTGAGTGTTTAACAAATAATGAGAAACCATTAATATATTCAATTCCAGATTGATCAACACATTTGGATTTACTGGTGATTTAGCAACAAGGTCTCCACAAACACAGGGAGGCTATCAGGCTGCTGGTCTTTGCGTGGCTATCGCCTTTGGACTTGTAGGTGGAGCAATAGTGGGTAAGTAAACCTTTATGAGAGTAATCAACATAAAATTTTTGCAAATTAAGAGGCACTGGTCAAAAATTTCCAAACACCTTTAACAATTTTTATTTACCAATGACAGTCTATCATATTAAGCTACAAAAAGCAATTACCCCAAAATATGCTGAAGGAAATATTTTTTCTGTTTTTCTACTTTCCTACTAATCACATCAAGTTCCTCCATTGCCATTTGGATTTTTTCAGAAACTCCATAATTGCTTTTATTGTCAATTGTGATTTTAATTTTCACAAATTCTTAATTTTGTTTTGTAAATTTTAGCTGTGGCTATTTTTTTTATATTTGCAGGATTTATTCTGAAACTGCCTATATGGGGAGACCCAGCTGATGATAACTGCTTTGATGATGAAGTATACTGGGAGGTGAGTGATTCTATACTACACTATATTCTACAAAATTCTATATTGAATCTGTCTGTCTTTAATTCATCTAAATGTTTAGGCACCTAAAAAGACAGAAGCTTGGAAATCTGTCAGAATATAAATTTGTATAGCAATGTTTTATATTTTTCGTGTATGTATTTAGGTACCTGAAGATGAAGAAAGTATCCCGCCAATCCTGGAATACAACAACCATGTTGCTAACAAGCACCCAGACACATGTATGTAAGTAATATAGTAAAGTTTATACTATTAGTATTTAGTCTGGTAAGGAACAATGGCCCTAATTCTTTTACTTTTTAGACACAACTACACACATACTGTCTGACATATTATAAGACTTTTTCAACTCTGTTCAGTAGTCAGTGTAATTAACATTGTAGAAAATTGTTACTAGCTCCTGAAAACCTAATGTTTCAATAAAAAGCAGGTGCATTTCTGCCATTTGACTTAAATAAAAATAAAATAGGAAATGCCCAACATTGAGTTTTCTTTCATTTTAAAGAAAAAAAAAAAAAACAGTGGCTATTTTACATTTTTAAAATAGTATTACTAAGTGAACACAATTCTTTATGTTCCTTTGTGTGTTTTCTTATACTGTATACTATGTCTTTATCATCTTTAAGGTCGGAGTCCAACTTCACAATAGAGCAGAGCTAAGCAGATCTGGAAAACTATACAGACATGACGAATATGAGATCAGTGAATGAAACCAGTTGGATGAGGTCTTGACAACCAGGAAATCTGAGACACAATAGCATTTTGCTAGATCTAACAGTCAAACCAGTTCATCTGAAAAACTGTTAGCAGTACAAGGTGATCTGTAAAAAATAATTGTATAATAAAAATTTTGCTGAATGTATGTATGAATGTATTTATGTATTATTTACATATGTATACGAATGAAGACGTGTAATACTAAAATTGTACATACTATATATATATATATATATATATATATGGTTGCTCATTGACATGCAGGTTTTCCATCGGACAAGTAGCTTATTTGCTTTGTGTTTTTTTTGGTTTTATCTGCTCTCCAGAATGTTGTGGCTGAGGCCTCCTTTTTTGTGTAATATTTATTCAGATTTTGGAGGTCATTGTATTTTTAGTTTTGTAAACTTGCAGTATGCAGGCATTATAATTATCTGCTGGCATTAAAGTAAACATGAGTAATCATGCATTTCGCTTTTGTAGCCCTTCATGCACAGTAATCAGTCCCCAAATGCACATTTGTCCAGAGAAATTGCAAATTTGTTGCAGAAGTAATTTCTTAACCTGTGATATTGTAAATAGATTTCATATTTCAGATACACTACTAGTCAAAACTGTAAACACACCTTTTAATTTCATGGTCTTTAATGATTTTTATTTCTTTCTACATTGTAAAACAATGCTGGAGGCATCCAAAATATGCAATAAACTCTTTTGAACAGTTGATATTGAGATGCGTCTGCTACTTATGCTTTGTAAAGCTTTCATAACGACTCTAATCTGAGTTGCTGCTAATTGCTGATCTTTGAGACTGGTAACTCTAAACGAACTTCTCCTCTGTTCTTGCTTTTCTGGGAAGGTCTTCATGAGAAGATGGGTTTTATAAGTGCACTTGACAATACTGTTCTTAAAATTTCTAGAACAGCTGAACTTCGTGTCTTAAAATAACAACTCACTGTTGCTGTTGTTGTTGTTATTGTTAATTAATTAAATAATTTCATATGTGCCCTTTCATAATTTTGAAATCTCCAGTATTTTTCTAGAATGAAGAAAATAAATCACTAAACAAAAAACATTGAATCAAAAAGTGTGTCCAAACCTTTGGCTGGTACTGATATTGGATTCAATTGATCATTCAACAAACTGTACACTTGTAAATATATAAAATACAATTAATGTATATTTTTCTTCAAAAGAAAAAATTATATGTTTTGCGTTAATGGGTTACCAGTGAGTTCATAGAAGTAGTTACCTAACTTACATTATGTAAAAACATTATATGATTTGCTTTATTTAATGCTACTTATAATTTAAGATGCCATTATTTCAATACCAAGTGCTGGTATTGGGGATCCACCCAGTTAAAAACTGGAAACCACACCAGGAAAAAACACTCGAACTGGAATTGGTTTAAGGGGGAAAAATATATTTTCTGGAGCTGGGAATATGTACACATATAAAGAAATGGGTAAATCATCAGACCATAATATCCCACTTTTGAGAGGCTTGATTTAATGTATTTAAATTTGTTTGTAAATGACAATATAAATAAAATTTATGTTTTTATGAATTATTATTCACAATAATTTGTGTGAAAAAAATTAAAAGTGGACCTACTGTATTATGCAAAAAAAAATATTTTTGATATTCACATGAGTTTACAGTGTGTGCACACATTGGAAAAAAATTGAGGGGGTAAACATTACCTCTCTTTTTTCTTTTTCCATTTTCGACAACAAATGTTCTCGAACATGCCATTTAAATTTCACACCTGGTATGAGATCATTTCAAACAAGAAAAAAGGGGGACAATTAACAAATAATTTCCGTGAAGGATGGGTAGTGTTTAACTCATTTGCATATTAAACTATAGAAACTATGTGACTATGTGTGTGTGTGTGTGTGAGGGTGTGAACCAGAAGGAAAGCTAGAATGTATGTTCTGAGTAGTATTTCAGCAGGAGCATTAACAGACACATTTTGGAGACCTCTATGACTAATGTTAACTTGCTGAAAAAGAACACAAGACACCTGTAACTGTAAAGTGCTTTATTTTAAAATGTAAAACTTAGTATTATTTAAAGAAAACAGTATCAAATGGGTATTGTATCAGCTAATCAGAAAATATGATATTGGGCCATCTCTGCATTTATTAAAAAAAAATAGACAGTAAGGACCTAAATTTGATTGCACACTGAAGTGCATTTGCAACATACCTTTGTTAACCTGGAAAGTTATGAAATAATTAAACAAATCTACTAGAATCAGTGGCCATTTACTCACACCATTTTACTACTATAACTTTGGTTATAAAGCAATTAATTAAGGTTGTTATTGGGTTACTGATCAGGAGGCTGGCAGTGCTTGAGCGTCAGGACTGCCAAGTTGCCACTGTTGAGCCCTTGAGCAAGACACTTAACCCTATCTGCTCCAGGGGTACTGTATCCTGGCTGGCCCTGCGCTCTGACCCCAGCTATGCTGGGATATGCAAAAAAAGTTATTTCACTGTGCTGTAAAGTATTTATATTGATTTATTTAAATCATGTAACATAGGTTAGAAATTGTAGCTTTTCTCTCCAGTGTGTGATTCATTCTTGGTCAATGCTCATTTAAGTCTGTTTAGGGTGTGTAAAGAACGTCCCTCCCATTTTTATATCCTTGTTTTTATAACTCGAGTTCAAGACTTGTCTCTGGTTTTGGAGCATGAGCTCCAGTCGAAACTCTGAGAAGTTTCTGTCACATGTCTGGACAGTTTTTAAACTTCAAGTCACCGTTTGTATAAATGTTGAACATCTTGCTGACTTTTTCTCAAGTGCAGTTCTATGGAAATGTTGTCTTCTAGCAAAGTTAATTTCCATAGTTCAGATAAAAACTTTAACAGAGCCAGAAACTATTGTTCCAACTGTTGGTTGATGTGTGGAACAATGGACCTTTATGGATCTTGCTTGTGAGAATAGCATGTTCACTAAGGTTTTGAACATTTCCCCACTCACCATTAACAAATACTAAGATGTACCTATGCTTGTTGTACAATGTGGCGGCACTGCAAGGGGATGTCTTATAAAAAGGAGGTATGGGGGCATACTTACAAAAGTTATTTAAACCCAATATCTGTGTTACAAAAAAAAGCAATAAGGATTGTTAATAAGGCCGATTATTATGAACATACAAATAAATTGTTTATAAAATCTAAAGTTTTGAAATTCGTGGATCTAGTTGATTTGTATACTGCACAAATGATGTATAAAGCCTATAATAATTTACTTCCCAGCTGTGTTCAGAGGCTGTTCAAAATAAAAGTCAGCCAGTACTGCCTAAGAGGAATGTTTATGTTTAGTAAAATAAGGGCCAGAACAAATTTAAAGAATAAATGCATTTCCGTTA
>JAOVVA010000004.1:7999378-8015526 GCA_028565275.1 Leiocassis micropogon | reverse complement strand
AGCAAGGCTTCAGCCTACACCTTTTTCAGTGTTGAACTGAAATAAACTATCTATCTATCTATCTATCTATCTATCTAAAATACATCTCTTGAGAGCTGTTTTCCATGTAGTTCAGCTGCACAGCTTTTCAAGATCTGCTACAGTGAGGTGCAATTAAATTAGCCTCTCCTTGGGGATACAGGTAATGGTGAAAATCACAGGAATAACATACTTAGACCTTTAAAATCAACAAAGTGCTGGCAAGGCCTTGTATTCCACTGCTATTTTTAGGAGCAGGTCCGCTATCCTAAAAATAGAAGACTAGAAGACCTGCATGATTTTGTAGTTAAATCTGGAGTTTCTACTCATTGTTATAATAAACACTTTTTTAAATGAATACATACACATTAGGCGGCACCATGACAGGTTTGATGCCTCTGTGTGCATGGAGTTTGCATGTTCTGCCCATGTTTGGTGTGTTTCTTCCAGGTACTTCGGTCCTTCTGTCCTCCCACAGTCCAAAGACATGCAGATTAGGCTAATTGGCATTCCCAAATTGCCTGTAGTGTGTATGTGTGTGCCCCGCGATGAATTGGTACCCTGTCCAGAGTGTACCCTGCCTTGTGTGCTAAGTTTTCTTGGATAGGCTCCAGGCCCCCTGCAACCCTGTATACAGGATTAAGCGGTATAGATGATGAGTGAGTGAATAAGTACATTGACATTGTTTTGTTCCATGTAGGCAAATCTACAGAGCATTCTAGGTTGTCTCCAATACAAGCCCCGTGGTACATTTACATTTACAGGACATGGCAGATACCCTTTTTCAGAAGAACTAGCATTCTATCCATTCAATAAGTCTGGGTTTATGAATACCATTGAGCAAAAAGCCTATTAAATGAATTTATAAGTTAGTACAACATGAAAAGGAAGCATAAGTTGCACAGATATTTAGAATAAACGAAATTTGTGTAAATTTAAGTGCTTGGTGAAAAGGTAAGATTTTAGCTTTTGTTTGATGGTAGCCAGTGGTCCAACTGGGTGGATAGTTAAGAAACATGTATTTGACCACCTGGGTGCTAGGACAGAGAACATCTTCATTCATATCTTACATTTACCTTGAGGGATAATGAGTCTACTTGAAGCATGCTAGAATGTAAAAAGGTACACTTTATGTATAGTGTATAATGAGAACTTTCCTGAGACTCACAATGTTGAAGAGAGAAACCTGTGTGTGTGAGGCAGGTTAGTAAGTTAATTGAGTTCTATCTGGTTTACAGAACATAGATCTACATATAGTGAGCACTCAAGAGGAATGTTTGAGTAATGTTTGATGACGTCTTATTATTCTTCTTCTTCTTGTTATTATTAATTAAAATGTTATTTTACCAAAGCACAATTAAATTAGATTTTCCCTGGCAATTAGGCTTATGGATTTTCTCATCTTGTGTTTGAAGACGTTGATTGGTGCATTTCTTTTGATTCCTTTGAACATAAAGATTTGTTAACAGCTTTGTTGAAGGGTTTGTTGGACTGGTGTTTGGCCTTCAGAACAGTCTAAAATGATTTGAGTGGCGATTTTGCATCTTTCATCTAGCTGTAAAATGTGCATTCTATACAATCCTAAAAGTGTGGAATGGGCCTCAGAGCTAGTGCGTGACACCAGAGACAATAAAAACTTACTGTTATATTCATAGAAACATTCATTTCATGTTCTTATTGTTGCCTCCAATACTAATTCTTGTAAAAGAGGAAACTGGATGTCTAACCAGGCAACTGTTATCCTTTTCTAAGAGCAAAAGAATCTACACAACAAAAAAATTGTCAAACTTAAAAAAAAAAAAAGGTTATGCCAGCTGACACAGTTATGCAAGGAAACGCTACTACAATATTAGTTTGCTAAATTCCAATGCTGAAAGTGATACCACTTATATACGATTAAACATGCTTAGACTATTTGTCAAATTAGCCTGTGTCTGCAGGTTCCTCTACCAAATACATAGAGGCAAGATCATTTCAGTTAATGACATCTGAGCTTTTTGTTTAACATTAACTTCAATGGTCGCTCCCAGCAGTAAGTAAAACAATGTCATTTGAAATGAGTCTGTCAGTCAGATAACTGACATAAATCGTTTGTCTGGGACAAGAGCCAACACTTTTCTTTCTTTTGAACTCTGGCAGTTTTCAGAAACCTGCATCACTAGTACTTCACACACGAGCACAAGACACTAAAGAATTAACATTCCACTGTGCATATTTGAGCCACTCAATTAAGAAAGGTATCTATCATGTTTTACAACTTTAAGTGATTTTCAAGGGGTTTATGTTTATTTTTGAGTATACTGTCATGTAGTGACACCATAAAACAATGGTAGCAAGTGTCCTGAACATTTTTGCCACTGCTGAAGAAGAGGTAAATTTGGAGCATTTATCTTTTTTCGTTTTTCATTTGTTTCTGTCATGTCAGTGCTCAAAGTGTTACTGAACTACGTTACGATTCAGCCCATACCAAACCCAAGAGCCCAAACACACCTGAGTCACATTAATGTCATATGAGAACTATTATTTAAGCTGTCATTTGTAGCACTTATTGGAGGATACATGGAACTCCCACAAGACCATTATGAAGACACATTAATTCATTACAATCAAGGACAACATAATAACAATAATAATAATAATAATAATAATAATAATAATATTTTTAAGTAATTTACATCACATACAATCACATTTTTTCACATATATACATTTCAATAGTAAATGTTTTGTAAAGTATCCGTATTTTTGTTTCAATATTTATTTATTGTATTTTTTTGTAGTGTGAAACAGGCACAACAGGTATCTGAGGTGTTTGCATTACCAGAGTAACACACAGAGAAAGTGATGTCTGGTTCCAAATGGAAGAATTTCATAGAGGGTTCCCCTAGCACACAACTAGCAGCAACTACCGTTTAAAATACACTGTGGAACAGAACAGAACATTTGTCTAGCATCTACTGTGCTCACTTTGTTGTTATGTATTTTTTAATGAGCCAAGTTCTTGTTCGTGTTTCTAGAGCTAGTTTCTTATGGATTGTGCTAATTAAATGTTCCTCTGCACTTGTATTATCTGCACTATATACAGTGGTGGCTGAAACATATTAAGACAACATGTGCCACGTATTATAGTCCTCCCTGTGCACAAAACAGGTAACATCACTAATTACTTCTATCCTATCTGGCTGAATAGTTGTGCTAATTAGAATCAGCTGCTTTAGGTAATGTATGAAACAAATATGAGGCAGGACTTTACTTGCTTAACTTCTGTGCCAAGTTTCTATGTGATCTTCATTAAGCAATCAATCAGGCATGGACTGTACAGGTGACACCAGCATATTGCAGATGTCTTTTTGACGCCAGTCGGTTCCAGCTGTTTGTTTGTTTTTTGAAGAAGAAGATGAAGAATACTAAATAAGCTTCTTACTAAATATTGATTGCTGTATAGCAATTTCATTGCACAAAATAACAAATTATTCTTATTATTTTAACTGTCATGATTTGAGAATGTCATTAAAATACTGAATTTCAGTTTTGGCCACCACTGTTATGTTTTTACTGCCAGATCAGTGCCAGAGGAGCTGGCCAAGGTTAGCTAGATAAACTGGTTTTACTAAACAATCTGGAAAGTGAATTCATAGTACCTATCTAGTCTACAAATTTAGGGTTGTCTTTTCTATTTTCACTTTCATTTTTGATGACTTTCGTATGGAAAGGTTCCAAAATCAAATATGGAATTTGTTGTTCAGCTGATTGTGTTAGCTCTGTTGGTAGTCATTTTATATGCAGTAAAAGAGTATGTTATCCTCATTCTTCATGCTGGTGTCACTGGTTGCCAATTCTCAAACTGGACTGAGCATATTAGTGTTTATAAGAACACTAAGTGTCTAAGTGTCTATTTTACATTTACATTTACATTTACATTTAGGCATTTGGCAGACGCTCTTATCCAGAGCGACTTACAAAAGTGGAAGTACAAATTAGTAAGAAATACAATTACTCATGATTATCCCACTGTAACATTGCTACAGGCTGTAGACTTCATGGTGATCCATCCTTTTAAGACACCTTATGGCCTTTCCTCAAAGTGGAGCAGGTTACACATGGTAATTTTCAAAGCCTCACCTATGATTGTGATTGTGATAGATAAATAATTACCATTCCAATGCCAAGCCTTTTGACTTACAGCAAAAAAAATCTAGAAGCAGCACTAATTATATGAGAACATGTTATATTAAAAAAAAAATGCAGCAAAACAATTCCTAATTCTTACATCAAACATTCCCCTATTTTATATTTTAAGTTGTATCCCAATACTTTTATAGTTAGATGTTCCTGAAGGACTGATTAACTGAATTAGAAGCCTTTGATAATGTACAAAATGTTACATTATATGAGCCCATAATATACTGTAATTGTGTACCTGTATATTACTCCTGTATTATTTGACTGTGACACTTGACATTAAATTAAATGAAATTAAATCATATGGAAAAAGTATGTAAATAACTGACCATCACATCCATATGTGGGTCTTCCCCAAACATCTTGCCACAAACATCGAAGCACACAGTTGTACAGAATGTCTTTGCATGCTGTAGCATTAAGACATGGTTTGCTGATATTAGTGTGGAAAGGGATGTTCAACAAGCACAACTGATTGTGATGGTCTTGTATGTACATACTTTGGCGATTTAGTGGAAATGGTGTTGACTTTTATCAAGTTGGATGCCAAACCTATGAAACTTTTTTTTTTTTGCTGCTTGGGTTCATATTTAGAATGCCATCCTGGGTGGAGGGATGGCCATGGGCACATTAACTTAATTTATCATCATGCCCTATGGCTCATTCATTGCTGGTTTCTCCTGTGTTCTCCTGAGTTCTCACTTTCCTTAGCTATGTTGTGTTAAATTTTGTGTTAACTGTTTCTTTGGCTATGCTGTGTTTGCATTGCTTCATTACTATTGCTTCTGTAGAATAGAAAAAACTGATAAAATTTTCAAGTTGTCGGCTGTCTAAACCAAATTACTAAAAACCTTGTTCATGAGAACATTGTTAGAAAGAACAGTAGGAACCCAGGGAGTCAATCAGATGACCCATGTGTGGATCTCTTATTATATACAATAATAGCCAATAACACCAATAATGTGTGTGTGTGTGTGTGTGTGTGTGTGTGTGTGTGTGTGTGTGTTTAGCACCACCAGGAGGCGATACACACTGGCTGGACAAAAAAAGTCACTACTTGGATTTCACTAAGGAAATACAGTAGGTAAGAACTATATATCTATCATTTTGTTTGCTATAGAGTGTCAGATAACCTCAAATTACTTGATGTGTATTATAATGTCAACCAAATCTCTTCACTCAGTATAACAGATGAATTGTCATTGAGGTTAAAATAAGTGTTAGGCTGCACTATATTGGGTTCAGCTTTAATATTTTGTGTGCAACCGCCTAAGAATAAGGAGCATCTCCCATACTCAATTTTAGAAAACCGTGATGTATTAAACATCACGGTTTATTTTGCATAAAATGACCAGTAAAAAGCGTTTACATCCGTACCTCACATGCTTAAGACTGGTATGTCACGTTACCTTAAACCGCCACAAGGTGGCGGTACATAACCACTGACAACTAAATATGCTCTCATGCCATCTAAATGGACTATTCGGCCCTATATTACAAATATGCTTAATAATATTTTTTATACGGCACTTTTTGATTTCTATATTAAAACAGATAAAGAAACAAACAACAAAAAACAAGTAAGAATAGAATAGATTATTTACAGTCAGAGCCCAAATGACCATTCAGGACCATTTAGCTGTTTGGTGATAAACAGTAGTAGAAAATATTTGCGTGTGTCAGTTAATATTAATGTTATAATATAAATCTATATAAAATCTATAAATTAAATATTTATATATTTTATACTGTTTTTACTTCCTATGGCCATGCTGTTTTCCTATTATTATTCGATACACAAATGTGTTCGAAAGTATGAAATCTTTAAATATTTAAATGTAAATATTTATAAAACTAAACTTTAATATTTGCCTGCTAAAATAAAACTAAAAACTACAATCACACTCAGAATCAGATTTATTGGGAAGATATGTTAACACATGGAATTTGATTCTCTCAAGAAGCAAAAAACATAACTAACAATTATGTCATAACAAATATGTCAACAAACATATTGACAATACACCATATACAGAAAATACACAACCTTCAAGCACTGTACAGATTAAATAAAGACAACAATATACAGAGTATATAAATATTACAGAATGCATAGCGTGGGTGTGCATGGTAGTGTAAATAACAGTGCACAAGAAGCTATTTTTTTTAAAGGTATATTAACTAAATGCTTTCAGGTGAATGATACATACTAAAGTAAATAAAATGTATTTCTAGAATATTTTTACTCCATTATTATGTTCATTGTTGTGCAAACATTCAAGACCACTCTTACAAAACATACTGTACATGTAAAGCAAATAAATGTAATTAATGTACTGTATGTTTTGAAAAAGTGTCATCTTTAACTTTTGCACAGCAATCTACTAGTAATAATGCAGAAATATTTATACAAAAAATACATTTTATCCTACCCATGGTATGTATCATTCACTTGAAATCATTCATTTAATATACTTTAACAAGTAGGCACATAATTGTCTGTTCATTTAATATACTTTAACAAGTAAGCACATGGATTGTCTTCATATCCTGAGAAAGCTAAAAATAAACTGTACCTTTAATTAAATATTATAGCTTAGTATGTTCCCAATATCTCTTCTATTGGCCAGTGTGTTTGCTATTCTGTAGTTTAAATTAAATATCTAATGGCCTGAGTAACTGTAAAGTAGACTAATATTGCCTGATTTGCTTACCTGCACACATAAAAGACCAGCATAACACTGCCGACATCTGGTCTTTAGACAATACTAAACTACCAATATGATTAAATGCTCATTTGTCAAGATGACAGTGTACAGTTTGTTACAGAAATAAACATGTGTAACTTTATACAATTAGGAAATGTAGTGACCTGCAAAAATATGCCTTTTAAGTGCCATTAGTCCACCTTGTATATGTTTTATCAACCATGGTTGTCTGCACACAATAAATTTCTGTTTAAAATATAAGTAAAGTAAAACTGATGTAATGTATAAGTTTATACAGTCTTTTAATCTGATTTATTGTTCCAGGTTTCGTTCCTTTACTGTTCACAAGTCAACGTTTTAAGAGATTCAGAGAATTTCTAACATTATACTCTGACCAGAAGAAAGCAGTACTGTAGATAAATCCATGAGTGAATGAGTTGCTTCTAGTCAGTATAATCTATTCACACTATATTTGACATTCAGTCATGTTTTTGCCAACTAAATAATTGTAAAGCTGAAATAAAATAAAAAATACATTTTATAGGAAGATTTTTTTCAGTTTTTGAGACCAATATAGTTAGACCAATGCATCAGTCTATAGAAAGGAGACAAAGCCCACAATTTGGGTGGAATAGGTACTTGCTGGACCCTGTTATTTTCTCTTTTTCTGGCCCTCTGTCGCTACAAGGGTTTGCACAATGACATGTGTTTTAAAGTGGTCACCATATTGTTTTGACCTTATACCAGCTGTTCAGCCCCTGTGTGACTCCTAAACTGTTTGTTTAGCTAAGTGCATGGAACACAGTTGAGGTCGAAGGGCAAATGGCTCAACACCACACTCTTTAGCCTGCAGCCCTTATGCATGTGTTTTCCGCAGGTGGTGCGTCTTCCCCCTTTTATGATGGAGAATTTACTTCACTTTAAAGTATTATGTTTACATTGTTTTGCATTGGTGGGTTGCTGTATGTTATGCCCTCTGTGATATGTTTCTTGATTTCTTACATCTCTCTCTCTCTCTCTCTCTCTCTCTCTCGCTCTATTTTAAATAAATATCTATGGAATACTACAAGTGGAGTGCAGACAAATTAAGGTTAAAATTCTAGTGTGTGTTGACGTGAATTAAAATAATTACATTTAATACCACCTAAAATATTTTAATCATTTAATATTCAATGTTAATAATGAATTAAATTCCCAAATAAATCTGTTGGTGTTAAGCCTGTTGGTCACCCTCAGGTCCAACTCAATTCCACTATTCTTATGGAAATTTACTTCTTGTAGAAGGGTCAAACAGGGTCAATAGGGTTATTTCCTGATCAATCCCCATGACATTTTAATGGACTTAAATGACACATGAGGGTCTTGTGAGTAAGTGACAGCCAAATCGTAAGTAGATATTACATGCATCTGTAAGTAATAGTCACATTTGTACTTTTTAAGGTAAAAGTGTGCTAAGTAAAAAAAAAAAAATGTTTTGAAAATGGTACAAATAATGAAATTAATAAAACAAGACTAAAAGCTCTGGACTTAGTGACAACAATCACAGGGTTTAACTTGTAACAATAGTGGAAACACTTTTGAGCCATATAGGAAAATTATAAAAGATTGTTTTCAGGAGTGTATACATAAGACCTCAAATGGACCCTATATCTATGAAATCACAAAACAGTGCAAGCTGCAAACAAAAGGAAAGAAATGCATTTTGAAGTGAAACATGAATTTTTAATTATTATTTTAAAAAGTGGAGAAAATAACAATTTCATAACAATTTAAAGATTACATGAACTAACACAAGAAAACACCAAATAGCATATACGGGGATTCAAGTCAAATTGAACTGTAGGAACTGTACACACAATCATTCACAAACACTACTGTACTTGCATATTACAGGAACTTAGCAGGAAATTATTGCCACATGCCCTGTACAGACCTGACTCGTTCCAAGTGATTTCACATGTTTGGGCCATTAAAGGGAGGCCGGTGTTTGGGAGGCTAGTATTTCAGACATGAAGCAGGTAGTCCAATTATAATTCCAGTGTACTGAAAAAAACTTTTTACCTTGATTGTATTCAAGCAGGCGGCATGGTGGCTTAGTGGTTAGCACTTTCGCCTTGCACTTCCAAGATCCAAGTTCAATTCCTGCCTTAGGTCTGTCTGCATGGAGTTTCCATGTTCTCTCTGTGCTTGATGGGTTTCCTTAGAGTACTCTGGTTTCCTCCCACTGTCTACAGAAATTTGTGTAATTGGTGTTCTCAAATTGTCTGTAGAAAGTGTAAGTGTACAGTATGTGTGTGAGCCCTATGATGGGCTGGCACCCTGTCAAGGGTGTACCCCACCTCATGCCTAAAGTCTGCTGAGATAGGATCCCTGTATACAGGATAAGGGGGTATAGATGGGGAGTGTGTGTATCCAAACACTAATGAAAGAGAAATAAAGGAAGTTTTTACTCTCATAACTGTCTTCTGTTATCAAAAGTCTTGGTTTGACTTGCATGCTACTTGTATATCCTAATGAGCAGAAAAAAAATCTCCATCAGCATTGTACAGTCCTCTTCGAAAATATTGCTATTGCTAATTCTTGTATATTTTTTCTATACACTAGTGACGTGTAGGTTTAAGATTAAGGGATGAATATTAGAAAACAATCATAATTTCAGCATTCCATGATACATCAAGATGTGCTAAATACCATAGTATATAATACATTTTGTTTGAACTCACCAATATGTAAAGTGATCAGAATTTCTGGAACATTTAGAACTGAATCCTAAGTGTGTCCTGTTAGATTGATTGTTTACATAACTAACAGATATCCACATCAACTCTTGGTCTGAGCCTGTGGAGATTTTCTTTATTTCTTGTTCAAAAGGATAAACCATGAGGAACAGAGAGCTGTCTCCAAAAAAAATCAGAAAAGTCAATTTTGAAGCTGAGAAACGAGGGTTGAGCATAGAAAATACAACATTTTGATATACTTTTTGTCAGTCAAGGAAAGAACCTGTTGATGGACAACATGTCAACACAGAGTATCACCAATACTTTTTGAAGGAATACCACAAGATGCAAACTACTCATCAGCAGTAATAATTGAAAGGCCAGATTGAATTTCACAGACATATACTTTCACTCAAAACCAAATATCTTTAGTGTGTTACCTAAAAGTCATGTATATCAAGAATGTTCTATAGCAAGTATGATGACAGGTAACCAGTCATCCTGAATGTATCATTGGCTGGTAACCACCTCCTGTCGATGTACACAACCCAGAGGAAAGGAAAATTAGAAAAGAGATCTCAAAAATGTATCATTTATGTCAATCTAGTCATAAATGAGGCATTTATGTCCTTCTAGATATCTATGAGGAAACTCATAAAAAGAAAAAAAGAGACTATGGCATATTTTTTCATTTATCAAAAACATTCTCATCTTCAGAGAAATCAGAGAACTCTCTATATGGACTCCATATGGAATCGATTTACATCACACCCTCATTCATGCAGCTCATGCTGAGCTCAGAAAGAGCAAATAAAGAGCTCTCACTGAAGTCCCATTGATACTTAATTGTTTTTTCTCAGCAATATCTGACTTTATTATCTTTATTTTTTAATGAGTTATATTTTGTATTTTTTTAGTTATATTTGTAGACTAAGTGACAGATTGAAAATGACTGCATGAATTTTCTGTGAAGAACTATAAGCATTCTACTTGACATTATTCAGTTCTAAATCATTTGCCACTTAATAAAACTTTATTATGAGTGTTTATTGATTAATGATTTGTTGTGTAATAGGTTTATAAATTCTACATTGTAAATTTAAAAATAAAAGTGCTATATTGACTAAAGTAATGCAATAGAGTGAGTAAATGAATAAATAAGAATAAGTTTAAAAAATCTGCAGGGTATCTGTTTTCTGTATAAACTTTTTTTTACCAGTTCTTAATCCTTTACACAACATAGATCTATTATGTAATCATTAATAACAATAAGATCATTTAAATTTTCAAAATGCTTCACTTTTTGAAAACCATATAGGTAATCATTTTAAAGTCCTGGTCAGCTGTATGAGGCCAACAGTACAGTATAGTGTATATAAAGATGTGCCAGCATGTGTTGGCCTTCTGATCAGGAGGTCTCTGGTTTGAGGTCTCAGTGCTGCTGTGCTGCCACTGTTGGGCCTTCACCCTCAAGTGATCAGATAGACTCGGGAATTGAGCTTATGACCTAACTCAGTCACTGAAGAAACTGTCACTGAAGTGATGAATATACGTATCTCCAGCAAGGGGAGTATTCATTGCTTGATGGCATTTGGACCCTTACCTTATATATATATATATATATTCAGTATTACATTATTCAGTAACTAAAAACTATTTAAATTATACAATTAAACCACTAATTAAACAAAGCTGAAATTCTTTTTTTGTAGATTTCCCTTAATCAGAGAGTATACAACTACACATGCACTCTCTTTGTGTTTCACCTGTGGTTCTGTATTACTTATTTTAAGCAAAAATTATTAATTTAATTGTCTTTTTTTGCCTGTTGTTTATGTAGATGCAAATATAATTGACTATTGTGGAGGTAAATGTTACATTAATAACATATATTCATGTATAGATAGATAGATAGATAGATAGATAGATAGATGGATAGATAGATAGATATTCTTAAAGAGAAAAGGGGTTCTTTATGGATATGTATATAAAGAATCCACAAACAACGTTTTTTCTCTTTAAGAATGTAGCTTAACCATTCTGCACTCTTAGGAATTCTCCAATTGTAAGCCTTTCATGAAGGAAGTCAAGCAAAGGTAAAAAAAAAAAAAAACATGACAGGAGGATATGCAGGTTTTTGGGAAGGATTACAAGGTGCAAATGAGATAGACAGCAGGGGTTTGTGTTGGGCAGGCCAGAATTTGTACCGTTTCTTGGCTCCTTTTCCCATGGATTGGAGGAAGAACATGAAGCACCAAACCAAGTGAGCTAAAAGCGAAGGCGCCTGGGTCAGATCTCCTCTTCTTAATCAAACATGTCTGCAGGGGATGCAAAGAAGGAGGGAGGGCAGGTTTTGCATGGAATGACGGGGGCTGACCCTGTAACAGAGATGTTCTTGTTAATCCCCCCTCCCGACCCTGTGCGACAGGTGGGCTGACCCATCTATAGTGTAACCTGAAAGAGACTACTAGCTGATGGAGAGCACCCAGTTTCCATACTTGGATCACATAGCTCAGAGGCTGTGTGTGAAACCACTTGGTCTTCCATTGTCCCGCAAGGCTGGTCTTGTCTGAAAAGCTGTAGAAAGCCTGTAATCAGATTAAAGATTGCCTGGAAGAAGGGGGCTAGTTTTTTCTCTCTCTCCCTCTTTTTTTGGAGAAGGGGAGGGAGATTGCAGCCCCACTAATCAGTACCTGCCATTGAAGTGCAGGAGAGGAGCTAAATAACTCGGCAGGGAGTGTGGGCACAAGGGGCCTCGCGGACAAATTGGCCTGTTGTTGGTGGGGTATAATGGTGGGCTATGAGTAGGGGGTGGGAGAAAGGTGGTGTCTTTTATGCACCAGCCGTTCCCCTCCTGACCTGATAATTATATCACTTTGAGGGGTTGATTGGTGTAGGATGATTGGTACATCTGGCCTGACAGATCTTTTTACATCGTACTGACATCCTTGGTTATTTTGCACTAAAATTGCTAAGTTGTTTTTGACTTTTTTTGTGTTTTATTTGCAAAGAATGTGGCAGTTATCTCACTTAGTAAATGTTTCTGAGTGTTTGTGGTTTTTTTAAATACTTAAAGTAATTGTCCAATGAAGAGCTTGAGCCCCTTGAAGAATATGAAAAATATTTTTTTCTAAGACTGTATTTAAGCGGTCTTTACTTGTGGACATGCCAACAGACCCAGTGAATCTAAGTGGTTAACCAATAAAGTGCTGTAAGTTTCAGATCTAGATTACATATTCAAAGTTTTATAGCTTAATTCAAAAGTTCTTCTCAGAATTTCTGTCTTCATGTACAGTACATTAGACAAGGTAAAGTATGCAAGTTCAAAGCCTAAGTCATACTAAACTTTTGGGTACATTTTCTCATTAAGAAGAGAAGTTTTCGAGAAGTTTTTCAAGAGTCTTTCGTGTGTTGGATTTTTCAAATTTCTCCTTACATCTACTTTCTCTTTATATTCATTCATCTTCTATTCAGGCCAGGAACTCTGGTGCTTGTTAAAACCCAATCAAGCCTGTCTTGATGTGACATGAATCCATTTGTAAGGGTCAACAGTTCTAATACACTGGAGCATGACCCTACGGACAATGATGAGGGTAAGCCCATGTGTAACGTGTCAGTAGAAATAGTTGAATGATTGGAAGCATGGGTCTTGTTGATTTGGACACAAAAGTAGAGGCATCGAGCCTATAATGAAAGGGATGTTGGCTGAACAATTGGAAAGGAACGTTTGGGGTTTGGATTAAAAGATCCATCTAATTAGAGGATCCACCTGCATTGCATCTTGCAAAAAAAGAGTGGGAGGGACGTAACAGGACTCTACATAATGGCGACTAATTTGAAAAAGCTGATTATTTGCCTTTTCAGTCAGTTGTAGAACTTGATTGACAAGTTAAAGAGGAAGGAATTGGAGAGGTGTTCAACCATGTGATGGAGCAGAATGAACATTTTAAGCACTCAAAAGAGGATCCACATTTGACGTCTATAGAATAGAGATGACTGATCCCTTGTATGAAGTCATCATGAAAACGTTTGCTATACAGCGTGCAATCTTGCTCTGTGCTGGTTTTAGACTGCTAATTTAACTTCCTTTTTCCTCATTAACACATCTACTCCTGGTCTCACACCTCCTTTCACAGGATTGTTCCTCTGTTCCTCAGGTCTTCTCTCAACCCAAGAGATCTTGAGGTGACGATGGATAGAATCAATAGTAAAAAGCATCTGCTCTACATAAAGAGAAGGCAGCCTTTCCTGCCCAAGGCACCACATTACCACCACCAGTCAAGACAGAGCCTAAGAATATAGCGTTGAAGCCACATCGGGGCTAGAATTACAGCTAATGATGAGGTGAAACCACTGATTATGGCTAGATCTGCTAAGCCAGGACTCTGGCCAAAAGGGGCCTAATTGATTGGAATAAACTGATTGGCAGACCCTTCAGTTATCTGACGGAGACAGGCAAAGATTAGCTTTCCTCAATGGTCAGAAAAAAAGGGGTGGTTACCTGACAGAATGAAGAAAATTGGTTAGGAGAGGCTTAAGAATAGGTTGGCTGAAAAGTGTGGCTGTGAAACAAAAGGGAGCAGAAGTGGACTGCATCCCTCCCTCTGTCTCACCACCTGGTTGCTTTGTTTGCATTTTGAAACAGCATGTAAGGTAAGATCAATTCTAACTGAGACCATGTGTAAAATTCACCCATAAAAATGCATCAGAAAAAAACTGTATATGAGTTTGCTATATATGTTTTTTTGTTTTTAGCTACATTTAAAATTATCATCCTAAAAATAAAAGCATAGAAGAATATAAGAATTTAACTATTTTAAATTGTGAAATATGATTTAAATGCAACTTGATCCTGGAAAGAAATGGAAAAAACTTTTTGTATGCTCAACGGCTCCCACATATCTCTTATTATGTTCTGAATAAAGGAATTACATACATTCCCCCATGCTTACTCCCTCTATTTGTTGTTCATACTCCATGAAGGTGTTGGTTGCAGGCAGTCATCTGTATGCACCCCGACCAGCAAATTGTTTTGGAGACTCTGATGGATCTCAGCAGTAAGGAACAACAGATTAGTCATGATCTTATCCACCAAGTATCTGCCCCCTTTCTTTTCCTCATTTGACAAGTGTCTGAGTCCGAGAGGGCTGTCCTTTCAGAGCTATTGGATGAACTTCACACCCATTGGGGGGGGGGGGGGGTGTGGAGAAGGACAGCATCTTTTGAGATGTCCAGAGAAGTGCCTTTCTTAGCTGCTAGGCTCTTGTTGCTAAGGTGTGAGGTCTTCCCATCTCTTGGGGTCCGTTGCTAGGGATGAAGCTTCTCTGTCACTTGATGTCGGTTGCTAGGCAGGGTGACGAGCAGAGAAGTGCCTTATGGCTGCTTTGACACCTTGGTCCACCCATCTCTTTTTCCTGACAGACTAGGATCCTCTATAGACACTTAGTGGGCATTGCAGGGAAGATGCCGGCATGGCTGAATGTGGGTGTGTCTGATTTCATCACTTCCGTTTGTGGCCTTAACATTTTTTTTTTTCTGACAGTAATGGACACTAATACAGTGGGGTCCAAATTTACTGAAGTACAAGTTTTATATCATAGCACTGTTGAATTCTGAAGTAAGAATGTATTAATTAATTGTCTTTAACAGCATGGTTTTGACACATGGTTTTTATTATTTATTTTTATTTATAGGGACAATCATTGATATGGTCAAGCTTTCTGGCGTAGATTATTTTCCTATAACAGCATGCCCTGCTATGTGTTCTTTACTTCTCCAGGAAGAGATGATTAAAAATAAGACACATCTAATCTAAGAAGTCAAATATTTCTGAAATGTGTTTAAACATGCAGTTCAGACATATTATATTCTCTTATTATTGCAATACCATATATTTTATTTAAATGGTAACTCGTGGTGTTTGTGCCCTTAATTAACACACATGAAACTAATGGGTTTAACATGTTTCTGCAGAAACTGGGGTCCATAAAGATTTGATTTGCCAAAGTTGGAGTGGAAGAAATAGCTCTCATATCTCTGAATGGTGAAATCTTAGGAATAAACTGGTCCACTGATTGTGCCCCAGGCTGACTTGCAAGACATCAGTGCCTGACCTTATAAATGTTTACATGGCTAGGCAAATTCCCACAACCACACTCCACGATCTTATGGAAAGCCTTTTCAGAGAAGTTAACTTTAAAGAGTTGTCTAGGTTTTCATTGGAATGTTTAAAAAGAAAATATGGCTGTTATGGTCAGCTGTCCCTGATGTTTGCCATAAAGTGTTCACTGATAAACTTCACTGTCTGGTAAACCTATATGACTAATTGATGTATATCATACATTGATGTGTATCATATCATATTGGCTAGATGAGAGAAAAAGATAACTTTGAGAGTTTATATATATATATATATATATATATTGCCATGTCCGCACTGTGAGACACCTAAGACGGCGCTACAGGGAGACAGGAAGGACAGCTGATCATCCTCGCAGTGGAAGACCACGTGTAACAACACCTG
>JAOVVA010000004.1:7958013-7969120 GCA_028565275.1 Leiocassis micropogon | reverse complement strand
TAAATAAAAAATGGCAGCAGTGTGTGGGTGGATTCTAGTTCCCCACTCAGTGTTTAAGACTTTACTCTGCATAGCTAAGATGATTAACGGATAGCAAAGTGTGTGTCTGTGTGTGTATGTGTTTAAAAAAGGAGGATTGCTTAATAAATACCAACTGAACTGAGAATGTAAATAATATCTATAACTAATTTAATAAATATAATAATATTTCTTAGAAACAATACAAATAATGTTTTCCTACTTATTTTAGCAGTGGAGTTTTGTTTGTGATAAAACAATTAATATCTAACCTTAATACCTACAAAGTAGGCCTTGATTTGAATTACACTGCCTGAATAAAACAAGCAATTCTCATGCAAATTATTTCTAAAAACTGAAAAGAGGGAATTGTTGGATTTAATGCGTGTGAACTCATCCGAATACTAACTCACCCCTGACATTAATAGGTTATATGTAACTTTTAATATGAACTGGGTTGTGCAAAAATTTAGCATGAGGGATAAAATGCCTGGATACTACTGTAAAAAACAATATGGATAAATGAAAAACCAGTAGAAGAGCTTAGTAACAAAGCCCATAAGTGACTTATAGCAGTCTGCCTATTTGGAGTCCAAGATATTCCAGGATATTATGTTTTTATTAGTATTCTAAAATGTCAGCAGTCAGATGACAGTATTTCATAATATTAAAATACTTAAGGTTTTAAACTGCCAAGACTTTTCTAAAATATTAATAGTTGGACGTCATTAGGCTATTTTATACTGCAAAAAACTTTATATTTTAGAACGCCAAAACTATCTTTTTTGGTGTTCTACAATGTGAGAAGTCAGTTTTCAGCATTTTATTCTGTTAAAAAAATTGTTCTAGAACACCAAAAATATGTTTCCAATATTCTAGAAAGCCGATTATCAGGTTTCAGTATTCAGTATAAATAACTAGCATTTTCGGTATTATAGAAAACTACGACTAATGATTTAATACGCTAGATTGCGTAACAAAATTGTGGCGAGACAGACGCTTACCTTCCCTATGATGTTTGTGCACGCAGAGGTCAGTATTTTTCCTGCCCATGCCCTAGACACAAGAGCAGTGCGCAGTACAGGAGACCGCTCCTACTTTCGGTTATCTAGCTTTATGACGGAGGAGAAACACTCATACAGCTAGATAACCAAAGATAGCAACCGACCCCTTCACACACGACACAGTAACGAGGAGCACAGCATAAGAGCGGATCTGATCATGAACAAAAAACAAGGTTAACATGTTAGCAAACAAACAAAGGGATGCATTTTGGTTTTTAATGTCATCTGAATCCTGCAATAGATACGCATTTGTATGAACAAGGCCTGAGCATTATTCAACGTGAGTTGCCTGTGCTGTAGACTTGTCATTCAGCCAGAATAAGATTAATATTCCTAAAATAGATCTTATTTGTCTGTCCCGTTCTTCAGTTCCCATTCACTTTGGCCCTTTTAGAGTTTCGTTTTTGTTGGGACGTGTATTCATTTTAGATTAAACAATAAACATATTCTGAACAGAAATCTCATTGCGATCAGGATTTTATTTTTTTATTATGTTTACTGTTACATATTGTTGTTTATTGCTGTATTGCTATTTTTTAACATGCTTAATCACTCGTCCCATGACTTATGTCATTATTAAACTGTAATAGACCAAAACTAATCCTGCAACGCATACATCTTTAACAAGGAATACACTTACTTATGTAATGCACCTTCCCTCGGTAAGAAAAAAAAAATATGGCGGGAGAATAATTTTTATTTAGTGTAATTTACTGAAATCACCACTCCATAAATTACTAAGTTGTAACCCATTCATTAGATGACATTGCAATGAACTAATAGCAACTTACGTATGGAATCTAATCGAATTGTATTTTCTTGTTAAAAAAATTGCAACGTTCTGACAAAAAAACATTTATTATAATAATATTTGGGCCTAAAAAACTCCACTAAAAGTGGAAATATTTATTTTTCTTTAAAACAAATTGTTAAGAATTTTAATAAAAAAGTATTATTATTTAGCTGTAACTGCTCTAAATTTAGACACCGCCCCTTAATAATGACCCCACATTACTCTGGAGCGCGCGCGGCGTATGACGTCATTGGGTTTGATGTCTTTGTGACTGCTTGTCTTACCTGTTGTGTTGCAAATTGTTTTAAATAAGATTAAATAGCGAATAAATATGTTTAGATTGATTCATATATTACTTTATAATACAGGACAATTTATATATAATTATATAAACAAGAACAAACAATCCAATCTCCATGGTATGTTTTGTGAATTCGCGTATGTATGATTACAATTATAAATATACAAATAATATTTATTATAGGACTGCAACATCCTTTTTTTTTTTGCTTTTTAATTTTTTTTACCTTTAAAACCTCATTTTCTAACATGAAAACAGTTTAAAGTACGCCAACTTATGCCACTCTAATATTCTGAAGTACATTTTTAAAAACATCTTTATTATCTTTATAACTTTTTACAACGTAAACCCCTAATTGTCATTGTTGCATTGTTGCATACTTTTATATATATATATATATTTTGGATGCTTTGCCATCAACAGTTTAACAAAACACAGTTTAACTACAGGTTCGAGAAGGTACTCTCTTATATGATATTATAGCGAACATTATTACACCGTGTATTCCTAATAATGTTTCTAAACTTTGATATTTTATTCCAAATGAATGTATGACATTTTAGCTCTTGCCTCTGATTCATGGTGTGATTTGAGAAAAGACATTGAAAAGATTCCTTATCACTTTGCCTTTCTTGGTCAGTACCTTTACAAGCATTCAAGTGTCTTCATTAATAAACTTAATCACTATTTATTGATAAAACTACAATTACACGCTGGTCTTTGACCATTTGTTACTATGATCATTATAATTAAGTTTATATCATCCACAGATCAAGTTTAATTCCTGACAATAAAATATGAAATCTTACTTTTTATGATGTTGTACGTAATCCTTTCTGTCGTGCTCACGATGCAAAGTGTTAGCCTAAGTACCCGAGTGCTGGGGACATCAAGTGGTCTTCTCTGTGTCTGCCAAGCAAGATCACCTCCGCGCAAGATACCAGGAATGTGTGTTGCACTTCTGAAACATTCACTTCCAAAAATAAAATAAATCGTGATCGTTAATGCCACCAACCATGGTGCGTTTTCCCCTGTAAGTCCGCGATGCCTGGTATGGTGTTTCTTTAAGATCCAGTGAGCACGAATTATGCAGTTTATTTCCAACATGGGGGATTTCCTCCCATGAAAGCAGCACAGTCGTGGTTTCGTGTTCTATTTAAGATGCACGTGGCTTTGGCTGACCTTTCATAGGCCGATCTAAGCTTCAGATTGGAGCAGACTCTTCCGTTCGTGTGCTGTGATGCTCTCTCTCTCTCTCTCTCGCTGGCTCTGGAGTCTCTAGTTTTCGGGTCTAAAAGCCTGCACGGTCGCTTCTTTCCCGCAGTGACGTCAAGAAGCAGCAGGCCACGGGCCAATCAGAGACAGGCGCATCAAAGATAAGAGGATACGTCTCTCTCTCTCTCTCTCTCTCTCTCTCTCTCACACACACACACACACACACACTCACACACACACACACTCTCTCTCTCTGGGCCAGATCTGTAATTTACAAACAATAATATTTAAAAATCCATTGCTTAATTCCTATCTGTGTAACATGTCATGTTAAGCACTGCAATGGGGTGGGATGGGCGAAAAAGATTAACTCATCACAATTTGCTTTGCATTAGGCTATATTGAAACAAATTTGCAAACTCTTAATTTTTTGCTTAAAGACTGTGTCGCACCAATTTAAATAGTATCAATGCAGGGTTCTGCGATGTTGAATAGCCTACCAAATTACAAATTTGCAGTGATTTTTGTATCCAGCTACTGAATACCTCTCTGTCCAGCCAGACTTAAATGAGCACTCTGTGGATTAAAGTAAAGTTAGCCTCACTGATCACTTAATCACAACTAAAATTCATTTAGCTGGAGAACCATTTTGGCCATAGTTCCTCTCTAATATTCCTTAATATATAGGAATAACTTACTTTGCTGTGGATATTGTATGTTCTCTTCACTGTTTCTCTTTATTAGCACCTGAAAACTATAAACGTATTCAGTGTCATCAAACAGAAAGAAGGTTGGCAAAATAATTATTCCTAATAGTCCTCATATGAGGATCTAAAAAAAATATGTATATTTGATGTAGTTGGGAGAAAATGTCATGTCTTTATATGAGGACATTCGGGTCGCAGGAGGTTAATACCTAATACTTATAGGAGTCTACCAATAGTCCCATACAATCGACTAGGACAAAATAGTTTCTATATTTTAATAATGTAGCTAAAAACGTGAATCTTTTAGGAAAATCAATCATAAGTTGATTACAAAGCCATGTATTGTGATCATCTTTGTTTGTTTGTTTAGTAATATGTATATTTAAATTAGTATATTTGTGTATTTTTGTATTTAAAAATGTGTTCTGGCAGCCGGCCCCTGTGAACCGTCTTTGAAATTCGTTTTATTCTCATTTATTCATGTATTGAATTACAATTAATATGCATCATTGGTCTACTCGTTATTCGGGACTACAATATATGACTTTTATAGACTACAGGGCAGGCCTGCAGAGTTATACAGTGATATTTTACATTATTCGCAAACTTGTGAAAAAAAGAAAACGCTCAATTAAATCTCCCATCTTATTACACACACACACACACACACACACACACACCTCGTTTTAATATACACAGGCTGTATTTAATTGCTAGGTAAACTACAATTGATTTTCTTCATAAAGGAACGGCAGTAAGATTGGTCAGTCTGATGGTCGTCCTTGACCCCTGCCATTTCGTTTTGTGATCATAAAGTGCCCAATTAAAGAATCCACTCTTTCGGTGTAGTGAAGGTCAGAATAGGAGACACTGGTTGTCCTTTGACCCTCGATTTGCTTATAACAATTAACCTATAGTCACTAATTTAATGGTGGCAAGCAGGGGATACATCCCTTGGATTTATTTTTCTGCCCAAATGGCAGCCTTGCTGCCTGTAAGGAAATAAGTGCTACGTGCAAGAACAAAGCAGCAAACTAGCATATATGTAGCATAATTCCTGTTTTCCGATCCCGTTTTAGATTGCTTTTAAATCACCAGTTAAAAGTTTTTTTATTGTTGTTTAGATCACAGAAGTTCATACAAAGGGAAAAAAAAAAACTTTTTTAACCTAAGAATATTTAACAGTGCATTACGTAAATTTACCCAAATCTACCTTTTATATAGTTAAAATTTTATATAGTTTTGCCTTCTTAGTGACCTTGGGTTGCGGTGGAGTAGTTACGAAGAGCCTTCAAGTCAAACCGGCTTTTGATTGTGCAGAATAACACCACAGTTATAAGAGTAAAATAACATTTAATATAACCCCATATAATCCCCTGTTATATTAATGAATTTATCAGTGTTTCACCGGTACCATCAAGGTGGAAAGTTTTCTCAGTACACCGGGGCTGCTTGCTTCACGTCTGGTTTCCCAGGAACTCCTTAAAGGTCCCAAACATGTAGAAATCTCTTGAAGGACTGTACGATGGAAGCGTCAAAAACTCCCAACGGAGTTCCTGTAATGTGCACGTGGTGTATGTGTGTATGATTGTGTGTACAGTTCCTAAAGACAGATGCGTCACTTCCGAAAGTTGGCTAGAATTATCCGTCGATTTTCAAAGATCAGTCGTTCCACTCGCTGAATGTTAAAGTGGGCTCAGAGCCATCTCGGCCGGGGTCGTGATCGGGATCGTGTGGCCATCTTAAAAACGTTTGGCCCATTCCAATTTTTAACTCTGGCTAAGAGTCATAATCGATTTTACACCACGTTTTTCCACACATTTTAGTTTTCAATGTCATGCATTCGTATTCATATCAGGCAAATCTCTGACTGGAAATTTCAGACAGCTAGGTATGCATTGATCATATTCGCGTCCCATAATGCGTTTTTTTACTGACATTAAATGGACTAAAATATTACATATGATTTTTGCTCAGTTGTCTGATAATCTATAAAATTTATTTAGACGAGAATATAGGTTATTCAGGCCCACAAATAGGTTGTCGTTTAACTGCGTGTTTAAGCAAGTCTTAATATACCAACACTGACCTCTAGCGGTAAGATCTCGATATGAACATATGATTTCATCAATTTATTAAATGTAAAAATACATTAAAATACACTACCCGGGCAAAAGTCATCACTTTTACAAAATATGTAAGAAAGAGCCTTTCATTTGGTAGTTACTGCAGTGATTAATATGGCTCAGCTGGCAACAAATTATTTAACCTTAACTGATGCAGTGAGTATCTTATCAATTCTTAAAGAGAAAAAAACAACTAAGGAGATAATTGTTCCAACGCGTAGTTAAAGCCTGGAAGAATGGCGGTGACCAATAATCTTAGAGGAAGAAATGTGGTCGAAAAAAATCTGAATGAACACGATGATAGACTAGTTAAACATTTGGTGAAGCTATTATTACCTATATATTGTTTAATATTAAAAGTAATAGCAATTATGCATTTCTACAAACAAAGTGGGACAAAACAGCTTTGTAGCTTATCAGTAAGGCTTATCGGAATAATGCTTAAATTTGCCAGGGAGCATACAGAATGGACTGTGAAACAGTGGAAAAATTCGGGTTTCCTGATGAGTCCAGATTTACCCTATTTCTGAGTGGTGGGCACATCAGGGTAAAAAGGGTCCATCACCTTATCCGCCTCTTATCATACCTAGTGCCCACCGTACAAGCGTATAGAAGAAGTGTTATGACCTGGGATAGCTTCTGTGTTGGTCAGTATATCTGAATATACTGAATAATCAGATTTGTCAATGGATTTTTACTTCCCTGATGGCACAGGCAACTTGTGAAAAGAGTGGTTCGGGGAGCCTAAGACATTATTTTCCCACATTAACTGGCCACAACAGAGTCCAAACCTTAACCCAACTTAGAATCATTTGGATGTGCTGTTGAAGATTTTATGCAGGGGTCCGACTTCTGGCAACATCATTTCAAAGTTCAAGTTTTTAATTACTGCGACTCTGGACGGAAATACTTGTCACATTACGTACGCTTATGGAAACGATATCATGGTCGTAATCAAGGCAAAAAGCGGTCCAACGAAATATTTTTGGACAGGCAGTTTATGTTCATAATAGTGTCTGTTTCGTGTCCTCATGCTGCCATGTTAATGATGTGTGTATATACAATGGAACAAAATGTTATAAAATCGAATGTCCTAAAACACAATGTAAAGATTACATAACGTAATCACTTTAGTAATTGAAATATTGCACTAGGCTATTTTTTTCTCTCAGTCACACAAGCACGGGCACACGTAAAGCTTGGCAAACCCTTGTAATGAACGTTTTTGTACTGCCTACGAGGGCGCTTTTACCCTTAGTAAGATAAGTCAGAAATCATTGAGTTTGTTTTTCTATGTTTTTTTTTTTGGGTCAGATATCCGAAAATACAACATGAAATTTAAATGCTAGAGTATTGTATTAATTTATTAATGAAGAATTTCTTGCACACTCAGCTTTTTTTCTTCCGTGATAAACACAATAAAATCACAACTATGCTTTCCACACGTAAATTAAAAACAGTTTATTTACCAATGCTTTTTTTTTTTTTTTTGCTGGGCGCTCATTGAATGCAATTTGTTGTAGGCCTATATGAGGCTTTATTATGTATAATATCGATTACCTATTTACTCGTTTTTATTTATGAATTTATTGCAATACTCTATTTAAATGTCCCATTTACTGTTACATCTGGGATTACGGGTTGGGAGATATCTGGATAACTGTTATCTGGTTTTCTGTTTGTTTGCTTATCTTATTATTACATAAGAGCTAAGAGCTAAAAACTAGCAAATATTTTCGTAATGTAAGCAAAATGAGTTATCGCTTTTAGTTTTTCATCATCTACGTTTTATTATTGTTTTAGGCCTAATGACTTTTCCTTTTCAAAACAATAAGTGTATTATATCTCATTAAAATTAAATTATATTTCATTACATACCACAATATTTTTATCTTCCTGTATCAATCAGTCGCAATCTGCCTGAATTATGTTTGGGTCCAGTTTCGTATTACAAATAGCTCATTTTATAGGCTTACTTCATTGACGAATGTTTAAATGTTTAATTGACTCTGCTAGTAAGTTGTCAATAACGAATATATTAATAATATATCATAAATATATACAGTTAGAAAGATATATTCTGAAATACATTTAAGCAAACTGCGATTTTCATTTAAAAATCCGGCAATCGGAAATGTCTTTTGTTTGTTTTTAGGTAGGTGAAGCGTGACCTCTAGTGGCTAGATTTTGTAACTGTAGTAATGTTTATGATTTTCGGTTTGGAAAGGAGTTGGTTACATTGGAGACAATATTCGGCGCTCAACGCGGCCTTGTCTTTCTAGCCCGAAATTGAGTTTGCAATATGAATTTATCACTCTCTTATCGTTTTGATAAATATTTTATCGCCACTGTAATAGTTAAATTGTTACCTTGTTGTTTGATTGAAGAGTACATAAAAGCCATGGCACTGTAGACGTATCCAGAAAAGGTCGCGGATGAATGTATCTTTTTTTTTTAATAAGGGAAAATGCAGGTGATGTTATTTGTAACTGCCAACAGCCTAAGTAATTTATTTTGTTAATTAATTTGTTATATTAAGTTAATTAATTTTGTTCGGGTTCAAGTAAAAATCTTAATATATCATTTAAAGCGATTTCGTTGAGTAGCATTTATAACGTAGACCAAAGTTTGTTAATATAACACTCAGCATTGTCAAGTTGTCTGGAATGAATTTAGTACCAATAACACATCAACAAGTGCTATTAAATGTGTTTATTTTAATGTAAAAATTCTCTAAAATGTGCAAAGGCACGTGCAACTAAATGCTGTGGATGCCTTAAAAACAGTAAAAAGTAATTAATAAAACGTCAATATTGCAAAAATGGAGATAAGTTATACTGAGCATCCTGCAGAATCACACGCAGTTCTTCTGTGGATTGTTGCACCTTTTCTTGTTTGCATGCAAAACACAGCAGGTTTTTATCTAAAAAGTGATCGCTTATATAACATCCTGTTTTCTTTTCTCGCATACAAATAATTTTATCCTTAAATTTAAATTTTGTGGAGGAACACTGATGTTTAAAATAAGAAATATTTTGGACTGACTTAATAATAAAGTCATAAAATAAAATAAAAGAAAATTATAACAAAAACTATTTTAAAAAAAAGCGACACCGTACTGTATATTCTGAAAGCGCAAAAATTAAATAGACCGTATATCACCTACCAAACAATTCTTTAAATAAACAAAAAACAACTTCCATACGATTGTATGAATCAATACAAACTTCATCTGATTTGTCCTTCTCGTCCGCCGTACAAATAGCCTATTGTAAAATTTGATACTGTTAAACTTGCCAAGGAATCAAGTTTATTGATCTATTCTGCTCCCTAGTGGAATGATAGAGAATGGCTCTTTGTCCAAATGTCTCGGCTCACTCGATATCGCTGTAAAGATTTAAATGATGGCACGAATACTAAATTATTCGGTGGTCTAATCAGGGCATGATTTTGACATGTTTAAAAACGGAAAAGGTGTCCGGAGTATATAAAAACACGGACGTTCGAACAAGTCTATGTTTATAACAACTTGATTAAGTATAGTTGAGTGGCAATCTTTTCTTTCTTATTTATATTTTAAACAAATAAGTAAAACAGTGTATGAACATACGTGCGAACATCATAACTGTCAGAAAATACTTTCTAAAGTCAAGAAATTTAACAAATTGTTGAAGTTGTAACAATATCAGTTTCCCAAATTAAGCAATTTATTTTTTTTAACAGGAATTGAATACACTGTGAATATTATTTTAAAGAATGGAGAAAGAGGACAAGGACCAATGTGTTTGATTGGTTTCTTAAGGGCAACGGGACTTGAAAAGAGGATTTAAACTGAAAATAAAATAAAAGGGCTCAAGACCAGAAGGTGGCGGTACTGCAGCATAAGGGGTCTACCAGCCGCCAGAATACAGCAAAAAGATAGGAGAAAATTACATTACGTCATCGGGCCAGTGGCGCAATGGATAACGCGTCTGACTACGGATCAGAAGATTCTAGGTTCGACTCCTGGCTGGCTCGAAGTTGTGCTTTTGTTCCGCATACACTTTTAACCAAAAAATTATTGTAAAGCTTAACAGATTTAATTCAATTCAGTTAAATTTGTAGAGCGCTTTTAACAATAGACAATGCGATAAACGTCTTTACAGAAATAAACATTCAGGATAAGCATTTAATAATTTAAGAAATGTATACATTTACAACTTGCTTAACCACGCGGCGGCGCAATCCAATGTCTTCTTGTGCCAGTCCCAAGTCTGGATAAATGCAGTGTTGTGTCAGGAAGGGCATCCAATGTAAAAACATTTGCCAAATCAATGATGCGAATCACAAATATCATTTCCATACTGGATCGGTCGCGGCCCAGGTTAACAACGACCGCCACCGGTGCTGTTGACCTACAGGGTGCCGGTGGAAAATGGGCTACTGTTGGTCGAAAAAGGAGAGGAGGAAGGCGTGTTCGAAAGCAGAGAGAGAAAAGGAAAGGCAAGAGTTTAGGAGTGATAGTAGGGACTTTGAATGTTGGGACCTTGACAGGGAAGGCAAGAGAGTTAGTTGATATGATGCAGAGAAGGAACTTGGATATACTGTGCGTCCAGTAGACCAGGTGGAAAGGTAGCAAGGCTAGAAGCTTAGGATCAGGGTTCAAATTGTTTTAATATGGTGTGGATAGGGAAAGAAATGGAGTAGGAGTTATCCTGAAAGAGGAGTTTGTTAGCAATGTTCTAGAGGTGAAAAGAGTATCAGACAGGTTGATGAGTATGAAGCTGGATATTGAAGGGGTGATGTTACTGTAAATGTTGTTAGTGGCTATGCCCCACAGGTAGGATGTGAGTTAGAAGAGAAGGAGACATTCTGGAGTGAGTTAGATGAAGTGATGCAGAGCA
>JAOVVA010000004.1:7938836-7949960 GCA_028565275.1 Leiocassis micropogon | reverse complement strand
CCCATGCTTAGTTTGTAATTCAGCAGCTTGTTTTGACCATATCTACATGCCTAAATGCATTAAAGTTGCTGCCATGTATATATAGTCATTCATGTATCCTCAGTGTTTCAGAATTACTTTACTTTAGATTTACTGAAGTTAATTTATGCACTCAATACTTGGTTGGTGCTCCTTTAGCATGAATTACCTCATGCATGTGGCATGGCAGGGAGGTGATCAAACTGTAGCACTGCTGAGGCGTTATTACAGACCAGGTTGCCTTAATAGCAGCCCTTAACCTGCCTATATTGTTGGGTTGGGTTCAGGTTAGGCAAGTTGGCTGGCCAATGGCGTGCATTGATTAATCAATGTTGGCGAAACTGGAATCAATAGTCAAATTAGTTGGCAATGAATTTAATTGTCAATTAGTTGATGACATCATTGCACTTGATTCTCGCGCAAACTGTGAACACTCTGACGTGGGAGTTAGGCTCACTGGAGTGAAGTGAGTAATAGCGCAATGGCAAACACCTTCACGAGTAAAAGTCTCATAAGTGTGGGAACATTTTACTCTTAACTCGAGCGAACAGCCACTAGAATTAGAGGGAAAGACTTTGTGCTCGTGGGGGCGTAGCTAAGTGGTGCTTTGTGAAGGACGTGGGCGTCATGTAAGTGGCAAAGGATTCAAACCTGAAGAGAATGTGGAGAATTAGTGACTATGTGTTGCTGTAAGTCAGGGTTTTATTTCCAGTTCTATTCATACACACACACCCTTTGTTGCTGACTTTTGTTTTTTGTACACATGTTCTCTCTCACTCTCTTATGCTGTGGTGCGCTCCACTTTTTTCAGCACACAGCAACACGCGCACACACACAGACACATTAGTTATCCATGTTCTCCTCCTTTTCTCACTTACTTCACTCCCAGGCCCCTCACATTTAGCTTGACCACGCCCCTTCAGCATAGACTTCTTAACATTTCAAACTAACTCCCATAAATGCTATCTTTAAGCTTCAATTAACAGTTGTATTTTATTGCTGCTACTTTTGTTTTTCCTTGATTTTAGATTTAGTTTCATCAGGAATATTCATTTAAAGATATGTTTAGTGAAGTATTTGTCTTTATTATCTTGACTGTTAGTCACCACATGCACAAAAGAACCTGAAGCTAAATGTACAAGTTCCAATTTGCAATCCCTTTAATCAATTAATAATTTCAATAATCAATAGATGAATTTATCATCAAAATAGTCATTAGTTGCAGCCCTGCTGGTCAATCAACAGTAATATCATGGTCACCAAAACCAGTTAGTGGTAGTTTTGGCACTGCGGGCAGGTGCTAAGTCCTGCTGGGAAACAAGTCAGCATCTCCATAAAGCTTGTCAGTAAACAAAAGAAGTGCTCTAAAATCTCCTCATAAACGGCTACATTGACTTTGGCCTTGATAAAACACAGTCGACCAACACCAGCAGATGATATGGCACCCCATATCATCACCCACTGTGGAAACTTCACACTGGACCTCGAGCAACTTGGATCCTGTGCGTCTCCATTCTTCATCCATCTGCTGGGATCTTGATTTCCAAATCAACCGCAAAATTTGCTTTCATCTGAAAAGAGGACTTTGGACAACTGAGCAAAGGTCTAGTTGTTTTTCTCCTTAGCCCAGGTAAAACGCTCCTGATGTTATCTCTGGTTTAGGAGTGGTTTGATAACTAGAAATATGACAGCTGTATCTCATTTCCTGAAGATGTCTGTGCATGGCGGTTCTTGATCTACTGACTCCAGTCTAACTTGACTCCATATGAAGCTCTCCCAAGTTCTTGAATCGGCTTTCCTTAACTATCTTCTTAAGCAGTCACCCCTGTTGCTTGTGTACCTTTTCACTTTCAGTCAACTTTCCATGAATATGCTTCAATATAGCACTCTGCAAACAGCCAGCCCTTTCAGAGATGACCTTCTGTGACTTATGATAATTTTCTAGACAACTGTCAATCCAGCAGTCTTGGATAATGCATTCCTTATGTGTTCAAGAAATTATGGCCAGATTGCCACTGTTTACAAGCTTATATGTTTACAAGATAAATTTCTAATAAATAAAGAGAAATGTATTGATTTCTTTTTCAATTCACTGTACAGAAAACATACAAATCTTTGACTTTGACCGAGAAATGTACCCAACTGTGAAATTTGCATACTGTTTCACCCCTTCTGCTTACCCACCTCAGGAGACAGAAGGTTACCCTGGCGGAGCTTGTCGTCCAATTCTACTCGCTGTTTGAGGAGCTGCTCTTTCTCCTGACGCAGGTTGGAGATCTCCTGGCGAATATGCTGTGAGTCTTGGGCGCTGCCGCTGCGCAGCTGGCCATTCCGCTCACTCAGTTCCCGTTCCAGTGACTCAATACGGTTCGACAGTGTTACAAGGTCCTTACTTAGAGCCTGCAGAGTGAAATGAGCATAATGGACTTTCAGAACATCATTATCTATTTAAGAAATAACAGTGTTATGTACTTTAGACCTGCCTTTTTTGGGAATAAACAATATTCAGGCTTTATATAAGCTTGGGTTTGTGTTTTTACGGTTGTACGGTTGCTATAAGATCTTGTTTGGGTTTAACATTTGATCAGTTAGATTGTTTTTTTATGAACATTGTCAGTAGCAATAAGTTTGAAATGTATGAACTGAGTTTTGCATCAAAGTGTACAGATATTGGATGAACGGGGTCAGATGTACCTGGCTAGACCGGAGTCGTTTGGTCTCTAGTCCACTACGCTCTAAGAGCAATGCCTCCTTCTTGGCCAGGATCTCCTCTCTTTTGGTCAACTCCCCCTCTAGGTCTTCTAGACCTCTTCTCTGTTCCAGAACCTTTTCCATTTCCTCATCCAGCCATCGCTTCTGTTCTTCTATCTTCTGCTCATAAAATCAATACCAGTCAAAAACGTTTGCAACAGTTTAAACCAAGCTACATTTTTATCTTTTATCCCTTAAAGAAAAGCATAAAGTTGGAGACAAGATGTTTAACAAAGACAGAAATAACACTGTTCTCAAAAAACAAGCTAGAATGCCTGTCCATGAGTGAGTAAAGTGTAATACATTTTTTACAACATGTAGAAACAAGTCATGAGACAGTAATATCAGTTTGCCTTATAAATTAAAACCACATTAACCACACAAGTATAGGTTTTTATAATTATATAAAATTATATAATTTTATAACTTCTGTTTTGCTAATGCTATGGTTAGGCTTTTCTAGGTCTCCACCTGTTGCTCCTCTAGTGAGACGACTGAGCCATTACTGCCGCTCCTTCTTTGCCTTTGGAAGGCAGCAATTTCTTCCGTCTTAATCCGTAGAATCTTCTGCTGCTGTTCGTTCTTGATCTCCAGCTCCTGAAAATAAGTGAATAACATGTAAACGCACAATTTCTCCACTGCTGTTACAAACTTTTAGGATCATTATATTTCAGGCATGCCCTATACAGACATATATTTTAAAAAAAAATCAGATGGTATTTTACATGCATCACCATCACTTGTAGGAAGTGTCTGTGGGGGAGGGGCCCCAATGCCCAATTAACTACCCTAACAAGCCAAGATTGAGCTGTTGTGTGAGTGATCATAAGAAATATAGGTAGTACTTCTGACCTCTCAAACATCTATTACTCATGTGCTCACCTTTACACGATGTTTGCCTCTTTGCATCTCACTCTCCAGTCTTCTCTTCTGCTGACTCTCTTCCCGAAGGCGTCGCTGTAGCTGGTCCTGCTGTTGCCGCAAGCTCTGCACGTTCCTCTCCAGCTCCTGCACACGGCGCTCATTCTGCACTGACAGAGAGGCCAGCTGTGCAGTGTCCCGCTGCCTCTGTTTTAGTACCTGGAAACATCAGAAACAAAAGGCATCACACTTGGAGCCGGAGCTTAGATGAGAAATTAAAGCTGTCCAGTCGATGGGGTTAAAGATCACACAGAGCCAAGGAATATTTTGGCAAAAATGAACACGTGGATATCTTTTTGCCAGAAATATTACACCACATTTAACAGTCATTCAGGAAAACACATGAAACAATGTCATGTGCTTTGAGGCTTATGAAACATTCTTTGTCATCACTATAGATAAAAACCAGGTGGCAACATTGCTGAGTAGAAAATCCTGGCAAGCAGAGAAGAAAAACGGAATCCTTTCACAAACCCACTAGCTCATAGCATATGCTGTCCCGTCCACTGGCAAACCCACAAACAACCCAAAACCCACTGCCAGTGGACGGGACAGCATATGCTAAGAGAATAAATGATATTTAACTGCAAACAGTATGCATGGATGAATGATTAAGCTTACTTGACAGAGTTGTTACTAAATGAACACAAGTGAATGTCCAGTCGGCCATTCAGCTCTTGTCAGGTGATGTGCATAATAAAATCAATCAAAAGCCCAAGATATTATACAAAATAATGCACTGAAGGTGAATATAAAATGGCAATACAGAGCACATTCTACATTTTTTATTGAACAACATGCCTGCTAATACAGAAATGCAAAACACTAGTGGGTGTGATGTTGAAGAGAATGTTGGGGAAACTCTTGCTTTTTTCTAGATATGCTCCAAGCAACATTCATTAAATAATAAACCAAATAATCTGGTATAGCTGCTTCTTGATAATGAGGTCCTCTTTTTTAACCAAGCAAAGAGACTCCAGTTCTGTCTTCTTGTTGGCTGCTGGCTCACAAACCTCACCTAAAGTCAGTGTGAAGCTTCCCAGATGTGAATTGCCATTGAAAAAAAAAAAAAATCTGACTATCACTTTAGATGTCACATGTCACATTTTAGTTTTCATCATCCAGTCATATCCATTTTTTATCAATATGCTACAGTATATAAAATATATAATGAATATAGTACAGATAATAGGAGTGTACTATACTGCGAAACAGATGCAAATTATTAACTTGTAGAAAGAAAGTAAGAAAATAAAAGAATAGTGTTCATAACAATAAAAACAATGACTTGTTTCATTGACACACAAAGTGTTGATCATAATGTAATGTATCGAGGAACAATGCATGATTCGGTACACCGAATGTGTACACCACAGCTGTGCTGTCGAGCTTGGGCTCCAGACCACCAGATTCAGCCCATTAAGACCTCATCTGTTAAATAAATTCAAACTTGCAGCACAAACTCACAATAATACTCAGGACACTGAAAGTAATCACATATTGACAAATTATTGATATACACCGATCAGCCATAACATTACAATGCAACACATTATGCCCAGTATTGTGTAGGTTCCCCTTGTACCCCTGGCACAGGTGTGGCCTCTTGGGACATGAACTCTTGGTGTCTGCCATCAGGAAGTAGGCAGCAGATCCTTTGGGTGCTGTGGGTTGAGGGGTGGGGTCTCCATGGATTGGACTTGTTTGTGCTTAATCTGGGAAGTTTGGAAGCTGGGGTGGCAGTCTTGGGCTCTTTCACTACTGGGCCCTGTGTGCGGCAGACAGTGGTGTGGTGTTTCTGGATCTTTCTATTGTGGCCATCATTGGCCTTTTTTGTGATGCATTGGCTTTTCTGTGGGATCGGATTTAACGGGTTGGCCTTTGGTCCCCATGGGCATGAGTGAGCCTTGAGTGCCCGTGATACTGTCACCAGTTTACCTGTGTGTATTTGATAATCAATATTAACGTGTTACTGTTATATGGTTGTAATGTTATGGCTAATCAGTATATGCAGTTGAATGGTTTTTAGTAACAGAAAAGGCATTCTGTTTAAAGTAACTAACATATCTTCCAAGGATTTAATTATCCATCTGACACTAGTGTTCCTGGAGGCATTGTAAGGAATTGTTATTTTGGATTATTCTACTAGCTCAAGTGCCTGAGGACAATCTGTAGCAAAAAACATGGTGAAAGGATGGTGATAGCTGTAGGCCTAACATGCTTTGTCCCAATGTCATAAGACTCCAAAGGGAAATCTACTCTTCAAACCTAAAGTAAAAAGCATAAAGCCAATGCTCCCTTCAAATGTAATTGCCCAAATAAAATCATGCAATCTCTGCTTCAGCAATACATTGCAGTTATGTTGGTAAATAGTTTACATGGGTGACAAAGCTCACAAATTAAAAGTCAGGGATAAAATGACAGTATGATTTTATCGAACATATCAGGCATGTACTCAAAGGAACACTTGCCAAAAAAAAAAAAAAAAAACACCTCACCATGGCTACATCTTATAACTGCACAACACTGGAACTAGCAGTAGCAGGAAAGGTTTAAAAAAAAAGATAATTTTCTTGCCATTTTGACTGTGGCCTTATGTTAAAAAATGCAGTCTAACAGAAACATTGCTTTAAATATTAATTTTACTGCTTTTTAAAAACATCTTAAAATTTAGTTCCCTTTCAAGCTACAAGTTAACCTATTTAAAATAAATCCCTAAACCAGGAAAGCAGGAAACTGTTCTTTAGTGGGGTGCCACACCCAGACAATTCAAATTAAAGTATTCTTTTTGTTATTCTTTTAATAGAGACGTGTCCTGGTTGCAATTATAAATACAAATGTTGAAAATTTGGGGAAAATGCCTGAAAAGATATAATGAACATGCATGTGTTAAAAGAAGAAAATCCCCCCCCAGCCGGTTTTCCGGTTTCTCTGTTCTGATTGGCTAGAAAAACGCAATTCGGCAAAGTGCTGTTCAGAGCATTTTATGTGATCTTAAACAAACATTCACTTACAAACATGCTATTTTAAATAAACAAAATAAATAAATGCAACAGCCTGACCTGCACTTTGCTTTGTGCAGCTGCGATCTTCCTCCTGCACTCCTGGGCTTTAGAGCGGTCAGCGGCATCACGGCTGCCCTGCACCTCCAGCTCCTGCAGTTGCTTGTGGGCCTCTGTGAGCTCGGCGCGTGCCTGCTCAGCCTCCTGCTCCAGCTCGGCTACCTTTCGGCTGTACTGCCTGTTCATGGCTTGGGCATCTTTCCCTGAGAACACACCATGAAGGTCCTGTCAAGGGCAATAGAAAAATACTGGGGCAACAATCTAATAAGTCACATGACTTGTTAAATTCATGTAAAGAAAGAAAATCATGTTGCCAATGATTCAACTGTGATTAAATATTTATTCCACTACATAAAATGTTATATTTATTATTTCATGTAATAGGCATATTTTACTTCATTCCAAGAGTCTTGAGGGAAGTGGTGCCTCAACGATTAAGTGTTATTGATCAGAAGGTTGTGGGTTCAAGCCACAGCACTTCCAAGCTGCCATTATAGGGCATTAACCAATATTCCTAATAACATGGGCCATGTGAAGAAAATGTACTGTCCATTGCTGTGAAAAAGTATTTGCACCTTTTCTTTTTTTTACATACCAGGGCCAGGCAAGTTTGGACAGCTTTTTCCCTGAGATCATCATTTAAAAACTGCATTTTGTACTTACCCAGGTTATCTATGTGTAATATTAAAACTACTTTGATGACATGAATTATTTGAGTGTAACAAATATGAAAAAAATATCAGGAAGGGGCAAACACTTTTTTTTTTACATTGCAATATATGTGGCATTTTTTGATTCATCTGTGGAACACAATCTATATTTATTATTTAATGGGTTCTTCTCATAACTGGGATCGCTATTCTCTAGACTTTCAAATCACATAAACACACAGACACACACACATCTGGATGACCAATTTACCTGTTTTGACCAACTCTTTGATGAGATCCTCCTTCATCCGGATGGTGACAGACAGCTCTCTGATCTTCTGCTGGGCCAGAAGCAGCCCTCTCTCTGAGCCCATTTCCCACATGCAGCCTCTTAGACTCTCCAGTATTGAGCTCTCCCCGACACTGCTGTTAGCTATCCACACAAAACACAGACTGTCTAAACACAGGGGTGCTAACTTCTACATCTACCAAATACTAAAACTTTGTACTTCACCAAACAAATGCTTAGTACACAATTAAAGTTAGAAGCAGTGCACAAACTAGGCTTAACAGAGTGTGCCACCTTTAATTTATTTTTAGACACTAGAGCATTTGGGGGAAATAAAACATCAAAGGAAAGAACAATAACGACACAAGAATATACAGGAAGCATAGAACAGTTGACAATGACTCGAACTGTTCTGTGGAAAAAATTGTCCACTCAGACATGGTTTCATCACAGGATGTAAAATCATTTATACAGCCTACAAAACAGAAACATTATATTTATAGCAATGCTGTTGCACAGTAATAATTATAACAATTACTTTGAGGATGCTTTTATAAACCTAGTTAATGTCACTACTGCTGTAATTATCTGTCATGTCAAAGTGTAGGCAAATAGTAACTGATATAATTATTTGATAATTAAGAATACTTGAAAATGCTGCACTGCTAAATTGCCCTACATGCAAATACACATGTAAGAATTGGTAACTAAGTTTATATATTTTTTTACACATAATTAAAAAAAAAACCTTTACAAAATGTCTACAGGATAAAGTGTAAATGAGATGGACATGAACAGACAGATTGTGTTGTGGACAAAATGTTTTGTTTTGTTCACAAGATAAAATTTATAATATAGTGCAGTCATTTCAACCAGATGTATCTGTAATAAGAAATTTTTTAGAGAGTACAAAAGCAACACCTGTCTTTGGCAGTTTTGGTATTCACTAAAAAGGGATTCTCTACTTCAATTCTGGAGGTTCATTACTTAATTGTTGTCCTAACACTGGATTGTTTGATAGGTATAACTATATAACCTCTATAGCACCTCATTGTTATACCTCAGAAGACAAGGAAGTCATGGATAACTGCTTGAAAAAAGGTAAAATATTACTGGAAGTATGATTAGTTGTTTGTTCACATGAATTTCTATTGGTTCCAATAATAATGACAAACAGTATGTAGATTTTTTTTTCTAATAAGGTTTAAAATGCCTTACAATTTTTTTTCTGAATTAAAGAATAAATCTTTCTTACATATTTTCAATATGTGATTTTCAGAGAAAACAAGGGTGCTAATAATTCTGAAGCGATCTCTACTTTAAACCATTTCACTGCTGAACTCACAAGTCCGTCTGCTGTAGTGTAATCCTGGAGGATGGCCAGGACCCAGGACCTGAGACAGGGGTCCCCTGGCTCTTCTGGGTGATCCTTGAATTTGTGCATCCTTCTTCGACCAGGTAATATTTATGCATCTTAAGGGGGGAAAAAACATATAAATACAGAATCCAAGAATGCACAGTAAAGCTACTTACAAAGAATTAAAGCTAGATTTAGATCAGCAACTGCACTAAAAGCAAATAATATGTCTTGTAATCATTCAACCGATCATTATAGAGTGGAGTGTGTGCAAGTGTTTTTCACACCCACCAACTTTAAATAACAACTCTAGAATCACATTTCACTATGCTGCATACATATTACATTTCGGTTCAGGGCACCCTTCATGCTAATTTGCTGCCTCCTTCTTTGTACCCTGCGCTCAAACTGGGAGTGATTTTTTCGCCTCACTTCACTCAAGTCACTGAATGTCGCTTTCTATCTTAAGACACCGCCAGTTGTTATGGTTTCTATAGTTGCCTGTGGCTAAAATATGGCCACAATTGTTGATCAGCCCACTGTAAGTTTCCAAAAAGCTAAACTCAAAAAAGTTGCTCACCCTGTCCATACATTGTAAATGAAAGACTTTTAAATGCACTATTATGTCCGTTTGGGCACAGGTCTGAGTAACACAAAGTCTGAGTAACTAATTTTTTGTTGAAAAGTAGCAAGATAAAGACTACCCATCCATACTTGCGTTTGTCTTTGACTGCTCTGTTAGGAGTGTTCACGCCTTCAATGCCTTCTCCACAGGACTCACACTCCTTGTCCCACTGGTCCTGTTCAGAAAATGATTGACTGACCATAGAAATACTCAGGCCTGTCTGAAAGCATAGAAAACAGAGAACAATATTTATACTGCAATTTGCACTGTAGGGCATATAGTTAGAGAAGATTATTATAGTGCCTCTAACAGCAGCTTCCCACATGGAGGGATATTTTAACTAAACAATATTTTAAGATGTAATATACCAGGAAATTATAAATGTCACAAACTATTTATAGTTTTGATGCCTATAAAATATCACATAAAAGTTTTAAGACAGGATTCCAAACAAATAGATGACTATGGCAATTAATAAGAACCAAAGTAGAGTCAATTGGACATGCTGGTCCTCCCCCTATGTAGATTATTTTTAATAAAATATAATTTGCAAACCTAATTAAAAACAATTGAATGTGACCAAAATGCCACATTTCCACACATCAGTATGCCTGATTGTATATGCCATAGCTTGTGTACATACTAGAGTTACTCCAAGATTAAATTATATAATAATTTAGAACTAACACTACCAATATAATATTGAAGAGCTGTTATGACTCTTTTGTTATTTATCTAATTTACATATTACAAATATATGTGCATAAAATTTCTTCTTTGTAAGCCATAAGAACAAAGTAAGTGAGACAATTTTATAACCAAAAGTATATACCTGTCGTGCAGGGTTTCCTCCAGCCTCTCCATTGCAGAAAGGTGTCAGATGGCCTGGGCCAAGGCTTGCTTGCTGTAATGAGTTAATAGGTGCAGTATGAGGTCTCTGTGTCAGCTGCAGCAGCCCCATCCCTGGGTGGGCCAGAAGACAGTGTAACTCCTCTATGATGTCCTGCTGTTCCTGGAGCTTATCACTCTGAAAGTCAAGGCACAAAATTAAGCTATACTGCCATTAAAACATCTAAAATATATCGTTCCTTTCTGTTAAAGGTCACATGTACATAACTTCTCTAACCTGCTGTTTGTACTGTTCCATTGCATCTTCCAGTGCGGCGAGGAAGTCTGTGTTTTCCTGCTCTAATCGCTGGATCTGAGCTTGCAGTTCGGAAATGTAATTCTCCCTTTCCCTATTCCACACTTCTTTCACATCTGGTTCCTGGGCAACAGCAAATTACAACATAAGGTAAGGAATAGGTATGGTTTGTTAAACAAAAAAACAACCAACTAGTATCCGCTCCACATGGCTCTCTATATTTCCCATAATGGAACAGGGGAAAAAAAAAAAAAAAAAAAAAAAAAAAAAAATATATATATATATATAAATTTTTTTTTATTTTTTT
>JAOVVA010000004.1:7880843-7918154 GCA_028565275.1 Leiocassis micropogon | reverse complement strand
TATATACATACAGTGGAGTGAACATGAAGTGAAATAGAATGATAGAATGACAAATATTGTGTATGATAGTAGCCAAGTGTTGAATGTGAGAAGTAACACTTCTAATTGTCATTAGTCATTACATCACTAGTTCAGTTGTTTTTAGCTGATTCTGTTAGACTACTGACTTCAAATAAGCCCAAAGATAAAAGTTCATTTCAAAAGCTCATTTCAAAACTATCTTGGATCTTTAAAAAAAGAAAGAAAAAAGTAAGAAAAATGTCTATGAATCCAGACTTTTGGGCTGCCATGGGGATTTTGATTTATTCCTAATGCTTAAACTAGAAGTGGCAGTGGCAAGAAAGAGACTCACTAAGAAAGAAACCTTGAGAGGAACCAGAATCAAAAAGGAATGCTTCTTCTTCTGGGTGACAACAGATAATGTGATTATGAGTCATTACTCCTCCACAACTGTATACTAAAGAATCAAGCAGTGCTCAGTGTGGTGAAAGGAAAACATTTGAAAATAGAGCCTTCACGAAGTGAGGTTAGCATTGGGTTGGGGGACAGCACTTGCACTATTTCTTCTTATTATTCATTTGTAAACAATCAAAAAAGTAGACAGACAACAGCTTTGATTATTCTCTTATTGTTCTTGGTACAGTACAACAGTGGTCTTAAAGGTCTAAATAACCACCTGAAATATGTAGGCCTGCAGAATAAAGTACAAAAGGATACCCTTGAAGATATTTTCAATAAGGATGTGCTCAAGTTATGTACAATAACACAGACTGTATTGCTCAAAAGCATTTTTTTCTTTTACAGTCACATTAGTTTATCATTGCTAAAACCGCCAACATACTCCTATCTACCTAGAATAAGATTATTCCAAATAGAATTTGGGCAGGAATAGTAGTTAAATTAAATTATTATTTAAAAAACAGGGAACAACAAATTTCATTGATTTATATCAGCAGTTTTTGACTAGTATAGAAATTAAAGAGGGTTTGTGGAAGTTGAATAATAATAATAATAATAATAATAAATAATAAAATCCTCAGATTTTGAGATGTTGACACATAGTGAATGTTTAATATCCTTAATCCTGTATAAATCATTATATGTCCACATTTAATGCTTTCTGATTTTTTACTGTAAACACAACAGATTGTGAATCACAAAAAAATTACTTTAGCACAGCTTCTACAGACAGGGGCACATATTGCTCTGTTGTTTTAAAGTGCAACCCTGAAGAAGTAGTCTGCTGTAAAATCCATACTTATTGCATATATACTTAAAACATAACACAGTTTATTTATTTATTAAATTTTACAGTTTAATGCCCCAGAAACATTTTGTATAATTCAGGAAAGCACAGCTGTACCTGCAGCTTTGCATTCTACAGGGCATACAGAAATTAGCTTTATTAAGACGTTACTTATAAGCATTTCTTCTCTATTAGTTAATATGTAAGAAGTAGTACAGGCTGTGCCTGGATAATTATTTCTTGTGCTTTTGATTCTGTAGTATCTGTCCATGATAGGAAGAAAATTACAATCATAAGGAAATTATATTTGAAGTGCGAAAGGTTTTTGCTAAGTTTAGTCAAGGACTGAGTGTTTTTATGCCTTTTGTTACAGAAGGGGGTGGTACACAGTTGGGGGCAAATTGTTGCCCTCTTGTGGACCCAAAATACATTACAATTATGCATTGTGTGTAGTTTTAACTCTTGCCCTACCCTCTTTGACCTCGCACAACTCACACACTCATAGCACACAAACCACCAGTTGTACACCACTATCAACACAGACACATGCAGACACAAACACAGACACACATACAGACATGCACACCCTGACCATGGCTAAAACCCCCATTTATGTTGACTCACTAACTAAATTACACACAGCTAGAACACACAATCACCTGCTTGCTGTGGGCGTCTGCCACCCCTTGACCACCCACCCCACTTCCTGTTTCCCCTTCTCCTTTGGCAGTGTGCGGTATCCATGACAACCAGTATCAGGGACCCATAAGTACAGAGAAATGTTTTGTCTGAGGCTGTCAGGATATCCCATGTAAGCAAACAGGGATTTGAGCTGTGACCTAAAAAAGGAATAAATAAAAAAAGGAGATAAATAGCAAACATTTACTAATGTAAGTTTAATGTTGCTGCAGGTACGAAAATGAAGACAACAGAAGATGTGGCATGTTAAGCATTCATATTTAGAGAGGAAATTACAACTGCTGTCAATTTGAAGCCATGCAGCGCAGACCAAGTGAAGCGACAATTAAGGCAGAATAGTCATGTTCCTAAGCAACAGAGGCCTGTCACATTGACGGCTAATCATCCAAGCAATCCCTTGTTGGACTTTTTAGTCAAACCAAATGCCTCTGTAGAGAGGCTTGTTTGTTTCTGTGCATGTCTTTCATATCAAGGATTCTCTGCATCTAAGGTGACGCTTGTTGCGTTTTTTCCCCCCGTGTGTTTTGTGTGCAAAATTTAGGTTTTGTGATGATTCATAATACAGAGTTCATTTTGACAAAAGATCAGAAATTAGAGAAAAATTTTGATAACAGAACTCTTTGTCATATCTGTGTCAGATGACAAATGCGATCATCAGCTGTCACGACTATTTCTATTCAGTGACATAACAGTGTCATGCTACCAATTCCAGTAAATTGGTATGACGTAGCTGTCATAAAGCTATTTTTGACAAATGTACTGTAATTACTTGTGCAAGTGCATTTACAGTGCAACATGTTATGTCACATGTTGAAAGCCCACAGGGGTCCTGTAGTCGGCATGAAGGACCTATCATGAAACATGTAATAGCACATTAGATGCAACATAGTCTGTCATGCCATCAAGCGTCACATTATCACAGCATATACACAATTAGTAATGGTACATGATCACTAGTATGAAATGATATCACCTAAAATGACGATGAGTCCCTGTTGGGTCTGGTTCCTCTCAAGGTTTCTTCCTATTGTCATCTTAGGGAGATTTTTCTTTCCATTTTCCATTTTTCTTTATCGTTGCCCTCGGGTTGCTCATTAGGGACAATCTGATAGTTGTCTTTACTTTTTTTTCCGTAAATGTTCTAATTTATTTTAATTAATTTTTAATTGAAAAATCTTTGGTGCTATTGAAGTTGCTTTGCGACAATGACCATTATTAAAAGTGCTATGCAAATTAAATGGAATAGAATTTAGTAGAATTTTTACAGTATGATGTGTTTTTGATATGATCAATGTTTAAAAAAAAAAACACTCAACACCTAACCTCCCATAATCAATCCTGCCCCTTCCAACCACATATCCACCTTTCTTAATTTTTAATGTAAATATGCTGAATTAATAAAAAATATTAGCAATTATTATAAATCCTACATAAAATTGGCTAAACTATATTATGCAATTATCAGTAACTACAGCATACGCTATATCAAAACATGAAACTGATTCCTAAGAGTATGCAGGTAAGCAAACTGCCCAGTAATGCTAGGCTAAGGGCACGACCAATTAGCAGTCTATACTCCTGGGTTTAATAACGCCATTGTATGTCTTTTGAACATTTTATACTGTATCCCAAAAGCTTGGTGCATGCTAGCCAATGTGGAGACGAGTCCTTCCAGTCTCTCTTAGTTTAGAACAAAGGTGCTATTGAATGCATCAGGGCAGTTAAGAGCTACCAAATGGAGCTCAAGTGGGTTCTGGCCTTCTTGACTGAAAAGCCAATGAGCATTCAAATCTCTCCATTCATTCTCTCCCTCGGTCTATCTTTCTTTGCCCCCATTACTTTTAAAAAATGTACCATCGCTGGCAGCTGCTAAAAGCTTGGGCGTGGAGTAGGAGAAATATTAGGCAAGGAAAAAAGGCTACGCTGTTGTTTTTAGGACTGTTGTCTCCTGGTTGAGACAGGTATGGGCAGATTTCTAAAGGGCAGAACATTAATGACCAAACGGCTGCTGCTCAAAGACCAACAACCAGAAAACATTCTCTGAATCCACTTAGCACAACTCCTAGTCTTCTCACACATATTTGTAAAACTACAGCTCCCCGTCCATGTTCCAAGCCTGCTATTACAGTAAATTACAACTAAGTCTAGATTCTTCGAACAGGGATAATTGGAAGGCCATTATCCAGCACTCATGGCCAAACACAGAGCTTTCTTTCTTGCTTTTAATGCGTTAGTTCTGTGCTCTTTACCTTTATATTTTTGGATTTAAAGAAAAAAAAGCTTGCTATAATAAATAAATAAATAAATAAATAACATACAACGCGCAAAAAGGTTGCAGGAACAGCTCCAACCACCCCACAGCCACCTCTCCATCATTGCTTGTTAGTCTCATTTAGGCTTTTCCAGAACATGCAGCATGTCTCATGAGAGAAACACCAGTCAGTCGGATCCCCCCCCCACAACAAACTCAGTTGAACCAGAGGATAAGAATGCAGCATTAATCACAACATGTCATAACCGGAAGAAACAGAACACATAATTGCTTAAAGAATTATTGGTAATTTTTTACATTTTGGTCAGGGAAAAGTATGTGCCTTCCATATGATGACCTCCTTTAACTAAGCAGATGCAATTAAGCAGAAAATGCTTATAATGGTTGCAAAATCCATATTCAACACTGCAGGGTGTACTTAGCTGTATGAATATGTTTGATTATAATAGTGCAAATGGATTCCTGAACAGCTCTCATTATATCTCCAAGGATTATTGAAGTCTGAGGTCGAAACATGTGTCGATGCCCTTACCAGAGTCGGAGCATTAGTATTATTTACAGCAATCATTTGGAACCTTGACTTCTACAGTAAGCAAGCAAGAAGGACAAGCACGATGCTAGAGATACAGCCATGAACCTGTAATGAAATGTCACACTGCTTGTTCCAAAATGAAAAGGAAACAAGATGTGCAAGTCTGATGTGTACTGATTTTTTGATGGGAAAACAATCTGGCATGTTTGTATGAAAATTGGCAAAAAAAACCCAACACGGTGGTCATATTGATTTTACCGTTCCATTTAATACATCACAAATGAAATAAAAGGCTGAAAGAGTTATAATTTCAGCGCACTTATGCCCCCCCCTCAAGATTTGTGCGGGAACAAAATTTCGGCACAAAAGAGGACTTTGAGTTGTAATTATATTAATAGCTTTTCAAAAGGTTCAGCTATTTTCAGAATTTTCTTTCTCAACATTCTTAAATTTGGGTTCCTAAACCAAACTTAAGGCATTATACTTTTTATAGGTTTAGTGGTGAAAATTATTTAAAAAAAATTTAATAAAAAAAAAAAAAACACGAAGTTCTTTTGTCGGCAGCCAAATACACTCCCTGTTCGGTAATCGGAGAGTGAATCATAGATGAGAAATCGAAAAAGCAGATCAGATAAAGATTTGTCTTAAAATGACTCCAGCACTTATCCCACTCGTTATTTTAGCGGTGAAAATATTAATTAATCCCAATAAAAATATTCAGTTTAGCCTTTCTAATTAATATCTATTGATGCAGGTGTTTGTTTATACTGAGCAAGTAGATTATTAAACCTGGCACATATCTGTTTATTACTGTTGTTTATTACTCAGCATTTTAATTTCAGTTATGGTGCAGGTTAAACTTTAGGCAGATATTCAAGATCTGCAAAAGTTTCATTAAATTCTGTCTAGCTGTCGATTTAAGACACAACGATAGTTTGACGTGTGTGCTGTATACCGTCAAAATTGCTCATAACTTCTCTTCTATTCAACATTTTAATTTCATTTATGATTTAGGTTTCTCACAGTTTGGCGTGATACTGTGACAAAATTTGGCCGGACAGACATACAGACATGCAGACAGAAATTGAAAGACTGGTTTCGGGTCCTCCAGTGTATAAAATGTAAAGATATCATTGAAAGAGCGAGTTCTGACCAACATACAGACAAAAACTTTTTTTTTATTAATATAGATTATTATTTTACATTACATTACAGTATACAATGTGTTCATGTCTAAAAAACAAAAACAAATTAAAGTTTAATTTCAGTCTTTGGTGGTATGTTTAAGGATTTTTCTCATCAACCAGACAACAAAACCCCAGCAGGCGTTCTCAGGTTCCACTTGTGTTCTGCCTCCGCATGGAAAAGGCTAACCGAGGACATCTGAGATACCCGACCATCTGGGTGAAACACTCGATGCTTCAGGATGCTGATCGAAGAGCGGCTCTGTTGTTTCTGCCCGAATAGATGAGGTTATAAAGAGGCTGACCTTAGAACAGTGACTGGGAATCTGCCCTATCAGCCTGAAATTTAGTTTGGGTAAGGTTTTCCTCCTGGGTAATTCTCTTTAATGAATTTAATTTCTTTGTGCTAGAATGCATGGAACAAACAGCACGGTGTTCGTTTCATGCAGGTTTTCTGCCTCCATTCGGAATCTATATCTTCTATCATTGTCGTCATGGTTACTATGAATGAATTAATGACATATTTGGTAATCGTTGTTTTTGTATACCTTGTAATTTAAAAAAATCACAATATGCTCAAAACTTATTTTCCTTTACTCCCAAACAAGATTCTGCATATTTCTTAATTATACTTGCACACTAGAGCTACTTATTAAAGAGCATTAGTATATTCATTTAACGCAGAATTGCATTCAAATTCAAACGTCTCATTCCAGATATCAAAACACATAATATATTTTCATATATCGACTATTGTGATTTTCACACTCCACTGATGTGAAAGCGTGAAACAACATAAGGTCATCTAGCAATCTTTTGAGAAGCGTGGACTTTCTAAGTTTATGAGGAGAAAAAAGGTCATTACATGTTGGTTGAAAGAGAGACTAGTGTGTGTGTGTGTGAAAGCTGTAATTATGAGGATGAGGACACAGCAGCTGTGCTGATACACTTCTGCTTTCAATGAATCACAATGAAGAATACAGTGACATTAAGTGTCGAATGCCAAATGAGGCGCAGGAACACAACTGCCTTCTGCTTAATAACAATACTGATATTTCACCGACAAGGGATGGAAGTAATTGTAGATGCGGGATTTATAGTGGGCTATAAATGTGGGCAAATTATGTATTCTAGTATACAGTACTACTCTTTGCATACCAGTTTAGGTAAACAACTCAAAATCATGTGCATAAATACAAGAACACTCCACAATCTGTCTACTGGCAAATGCAAAATTTCATTTAATTATTAATTAATTACTTTTAAACTTTAAAAAGTCATGTGTACACTTTTAGGTCTAAGCACAGATTTGTACTTCTGATCTAAGAACACACCTACTATACAGTGGTGGCTAAAGGTTTCAGGACAAACTCAAATGTTTATATGATATTCCCAACCACAATCAAGATAATAAGAATAACTTATTTTATGCAATGACATAGCTCTCCAACAAACAAGTGTTTTATTTTTTAGATGCTGAATCTGGCTGGGCATAGATTCTAAAAGTACTGTCTGCTTGATCACTTCCTCAAGATCAACTACAGACATTTGCACCACAGAAATTCAGAATTCATTTAAGAATTTCCTAGTTGTAGGCATGTTTGTGCAAAGGTGGACAGTTCGACATCAGAAAGTAAAAGTCCTGCCACGTATTTGTTTCATCCATTAACTAAACCAGCTGATTCTACTTAGCACAGATCTTCAGCCAGATAGGCGAGAACTAATTAGTGACTTCATCTGTTTTGTGCACAGGGAGAACTATAATACATGGCATATATTGGCTTAATACTTTTGGCCATCACTGTAAATATTATAAATATCCTAACAAAATTGTCCTACTGTCTAACAGCAAAAGTCTCAAGAATATAAAATAGATGAATTACTGTTTTATTCTTATACAAGAGTAAACATGAAACTAACCAATTATTAGCCAAACTGATTCTTTTGGTATATTGTCAGATAACAGTAATATAGCATTTAATACAGCTCGTGAACATTAATATTTGAAGAGCCCACACATGCATTTAAAGTGTAAATAATTTAAGTTCAGTAAAATCCATAAGAAGCAATTAAAGGAAATAATAAGAGACAAAATATTGTTTTTTACTAAGGCATTGTGGCCTAAAGTCTTAATCAGGGATTCATCATTATTATTATTTATTTATTACGGTGTACATTCCTTACACATCATGAGAACACAGGGTGTGAGACAGGGAACCACCACAGACAGGATGCCTTATACATTCACGCACTCATTCACACCTAAGGGCAAATCGGCATAGCCTAAGTTATGCCTTTATTTGTCACATATACATTACAGCACAGTGAAATTCTTTCTTTGCATCTCCCAGCATAACTTGGGTCAGAGCTCAGGATCAATGATACAGTGCCCCTGGAGCAGACAGGGTTAAGGGACTTGCTCAAGGGCCCAACAGTGGCAACATGGTGAAGCTGGGGATCGAACCACCGACCCTCCGATCAGTAACTCAGTGCTAATCCATCTCAGAGTTTGGCTACCATAAAAACAACCAAAGAACCCACAGGAAATCCACTCAGACATTGGGAGGACATGTGACCCTTGATAGAGACAGTAGTCAGAGCACCAGAATCAAATCAGGGTTTTTGAATTTAAAGTAAGAAAACAATATTTTAAAAGCTTTTAATGAAAACGTTATTAGCTGTTGGTTCTTACCTTTTTATAAAAGTAGTTAATTGATAGACAGCAGCCGCTATTTGGGTTAAAGTTATAGTAGTAGTTATAGCAGATAAAGTTAAACCTTTGCCAAGACTTATGGAAGGAAAGAAAAGTGAGAATGCACAGACCAATATTATGCCTAAAGTCATTGCTATGGATCATATATAATGGCATATGTACTTGCAGCTTAAACACTCAGACAAGTATATAAACACATTTACATGAACTTAACCATTGTGATTGTGTGTAATGAACTACACCAAGAGATAGTGTTTATACTGTATTAATAGTAACTTACACAAACTCGAAATGTAACAAAAAAAACCCGCTTGAAATATTTAACTTTTTGCAATTAATCTAGAATATATACATTTGAACAGATTATTCAAAATTGTTTTTTATTTTGAAATTATTTAAGTCCATTTATTAACATAGACAGATAATATCGCAGCAAATATTTAGATTTTATGATCAGATTCTAAGTGCGTCCTAGTCAAAATATCACTAGGGGGGGATTCAACAGGTTAGAACACGTCAGTCTGTAACAACAGTGACTGTGGGTAAAGTGGTTATTTAGGTCATTGTCCATTTGTTTTTACCTTCCTAAGATCTCTATTAATTTGAAGATGGCAGTATGTGCTTAAGGTCCTCCTTCATTGATAACAAGACTACCACTTTTGTTTTCTAATTACCACTTTAATTGGGGTCTAAATAGAAGCCATAAACCTCACTGTGCCACAACATTTTGGAAATGGCCTCCCACACAGCCTAATGCTCCCTTAACCCTCTAGCTTTAGTGCACGCTGAAAGCCGGTTAGCAATGAAAAGCAGATGTGTGTTGCAGGCCTGACCTCGGTTGCCATGGGTACGAGGGACAGGCTCGTATTCAACCGCCCGCCCGAGTCCTTGCTAATTGCTGTCGCTATGGCAACGAAGCACCTGATGTAACACTAGGAAAGGGCAATAACCTTACAACAGTCCATTTATTTATAGGGAGCTATTCTGCACTGTGCCTCTCACTCAGAACTGGGGAAAACGGACTTGAGAAGCAGATCTGACATATCTAATACCAGTGATGGGGAAAAAAAATGACATTCTTAAGTGTGCATTAGACTGATGGGTACCATTGTTCGAACTGAACGAGCATCAAAAGGTGCCTTTCGCCCATTTTCTATAACTAGCACCTTCATATGGCAGTGATGACTGTCTTTATCATGCACACAATTATAGCTACTAAAGATATGTGACAACGTAAAAAGAACGACAAAGTTAACTCTTTAATTCCATTGGTTTAATACATTACAAAAAAAAAAGAAAAGAAAAAAAAACAACAACAACAACAAAGAAGCCCCCCCCAAAAAATCTAACAATATACCCCTTATAGTTACATGAAGTGTGATACGTCATACTGTGCAAAGGAAATGAGCAATGTGTTCAGCTCCTCCGCTCAGACTGCAGGCTCAGCTGTTGATGCTTTCGGCACAGACGGACTGGATTACTGGGGTTTACATCCTCCGAGCTTTACGAGGCCGACAGCCATTGTGTGGAACCGGCGTGTTATCAGTGATGGACACAATCTCTAGTCCTCCCATGGTTAACCCTTTAATTGCAGACTGAACACAGAAACAGGAAAGACCTGAAACACCTGGAAAACGTTAACAGTAACAACGCTTTTCTTCACACTGTAACATGCCACAACCTCGCTACTTTATCGCGTAGAGCTAAACCGAATTAGTTGAATATTAGAATGTAATATGCATCTCAATCACTGTCAGGCTAATAATTTTATTTTTTTTACATGTTTACACCAGATCAACAGTATTTGTGCTTAAAAATGCTGACAAAAGAAATGGAAAATACACATGTGATGTGATGTCTCTTCAGACACGGTATCTTGGCAGATTATTCTGTGCAATACTTTTGTAATAGTTTTCATATGCATGTCTGATTTCAGTTTATTTGTATCACTACTTTCAACAGTGTTACTAATTACCGGCTGTATTACAAAATAAATGTGTAAAAAATACACATTGAGGCAAATATTATTCAGGTACTCATTTGTAAAAAGCAGGTTTGCAAAAAGCTATGTGGGCCACTGGACATACATTATGTTCTTAAATTTGTTGAAAGGAATTAAGATGGATGTTTTAAACATCAGCAAGTTAACGCTCTCTGTAAATGTAAACCACTACACATAATGTTAATTATAAATAATGTGTTAATGCCCCCCCAAAGACATTACTCAATTATTAAGGCTTGAGAACATCTATACACCTTTACTCTCATAAGAGATAAGTAACATTTGTGATAGGATGTGTGCCCTAACTCAATATTTCTTAAACAATCTAATTCCTAGACAAATAACCCATTAAAAAAAATAATTCTTTACATTAAAGATTACGTTAACATAATTGTTTTTCTTTGAATCTATGTATAAACGATCACATCAGAATCACTGAAAGATAAAAAATGTCCTTAATGAATGTTTTCCTCCTCCCGTGCTTCTCAATGCTGGGAAAGAGGAGCCCCAGGGGCCTGTGATGTACAAGGGTGAATCACTTATACATTACATCAATTGGTATAAATGCTGTTGCAGTTATTATCCAATTATCACAGTTTTAAGCCATAGTTGTATGAAAAACATTTTTCTCCATGATAAAACATGTAAAAGTATAAAAAATCTACCTGTAGTTATAAAATTTAAATCAGCAAGTAATATTAAAGTGATGCACAGTGTTTCAAATCTACATTTAGATGAGTAAAAAAGTTGAGGATTGAAAAGATCTAATGGTGAAATTAAAAGACCATGATGGCACGTGTTTGCATGTTGTTCTTCAAATTAAATCTGTGCCGTGATGATAAAGAGACTTGGGCTGCAAAAAATTTGAAGTACCTCCGCTCTATGCAGGCTGAAAATAAAAGAAAAATGGCTACGCTGGACTGGACAGGATTTGAGAGTTAAAGGGCTTGTTGCTGAAACCATTGGGAGCAATTTGCAGAAGCTGGGAATTAAGTACTCCACATTTGAATTTATTGCCTAAACATAATGTGAGTGTCTACTGCCTTGTCAAAAATTGCCATCATTTTTTAAGCTTGGAACTAGCCAGGAATGCTTTTGGGTTCTAGTCTTATGGTGTGTAATAAATATATATAAAAGTGATACCAATTTTAAGTAAATATCTTGTGACTGAAATGGTGATGCATTGCCTCTTAGTTGTATAAAGTCTCTGGTTACTAAAGCTTGGGGTACTACAGTGTCTATGCAGTGCTTCACATATTCTCACTGTGCCCATTTGGGTTTCCTTTAGTTTCTCTGGTATCCTCTAATCTGCCGAAAACCTTTCCTGTGAATTGGGGACTTAAAATTGGCCCCGTGTGTGAGCGATGTCCCATCCCAGGTGTATTCCTGCCTCATACCTTATGTTCCTGCGACATGCTCCGTATACACAGCAGCTCCAACCAAGACAAAATGATTACTGAAGATTAACATTCATTCACTGGTCGATCTTAAGCATCATCCTTATTACATTTTGCCTACCAGGTAACCATCAGGACTATATTCAAACCCCCTGAGGTTTGAGTCCACGTTAGCCATTACTCTAGGCTCCACGCTGGCAAGTCCGGGCTAACATTAGCTTTAATACATTACAATTCTAGATGTTTTGTGAATATTCTGGGGTGAAAAAAAAGAGAGGCATGGAGGTCTTAAAAGCCTGCAGTTGCCTGCGGCTCTGAAGGAGCTCATTATATTCTCGCCCTGCCTTAATGTCCACCCCCCCCAGCTTCCACTCGACAGCCAGGGAACCTGCTGCGGGCAATCAGGTCGACGGTCAGGCTCATATTATTTATTGAAAAATTAGCATTCATAAAAACCACTTTGCCTTACAGGGCATGAGGGTAAAAAAAGGAATGAGACAGGCATTGATGTCATGGACAGATTATGCCAAACAAAACAAGATTTTGGTTAATAAAACACATTAGATGAACAGCGTTAGTGTCGGTTTCACAATCCAGTGAAACATGTTGATCTGAGATGCAGGTCCATTTTAGTCAACACTTTTTTATTTGCAAGTATAATCTTAGAATAGTTAAATCTCTGCAAAATTGTTTCTGATTTAAAACTCACTAAAGTTGTTTTATTACCACCTCTTCTTATTCCAATCCCCCCCACCGCCCCTCCCCCCAGTTATCTTTTTTTCCTCTTTTCCTTACCACCAACAATCCAATCTGATGGTACAAAGCTGAAGGTAAATGTATTTTATGGGGGGTGAAATAAAAATTTATTTCTAACCTTATGTGAAGTAAAAATTCATTTGATCAAAATATGAAAGAAAAAAAAAAGCATTTTATCATTTACATACATCATAAGTACAAATTATCACAAAACTAACCAAAATTTTAAAAGTGAATTACAATTTATTATTATTTTTTAAAATGTCATTTCGATTTCCTTCGTCACTTCATAATTTTTCGTCTACCTAGTTTATCATTTAACATTGGTACATCTTGTTACTTCCTCCAAGTTACTCCTTACTGCCTCTACCAGCTATTTTTAATAGAAAGAAACTGTGTAGACTAAATTTTGATCGACTAGTGTGCAGAGTACTTATGATTATATATAAACATTAATTCAGCCCAGCAAAAAGTACCAGAAGCAAAAGACAGAAAATGTAGACAAACGTATTCAGTAAAATACAAACGACTAAAATAACTCAAATGATACATGACCAAATAATAATTCTAAGAATTACATCCATCCGTCTGTATGACTTTTAGTTTTGTAATTTGAAAGCTAAATGTTGATTGACAGAAAGTGGTGATAAACGATGATCACAGCTCATAGTTAATAAAATCTGCACTGTTTTAATCACATTTGTCAAATCAAATGGCTGCTTATCACTCGTTTATTTCATTGCATTTTGATTAGCACAAATTTTACTTCACATTGCATTTTTCATGTCAAATTTTAGATTTTTTTGTTAGCTTCACACATCCTAGCATTGTGATCTTTTTATAACTTTAAAAAAAAAAAACGAAGGTAGGCTGCTCAGATTTTTAGGTCAAAGTATTTTTGCCTATGTGATGTAAAATATATATTTAAAGAAGTAACTCTGGAAAAGGCGTCTTTACTCACCTGTCAATCATGTAGCTTGTCAATTCAAGCTTCTGTTTTTTTGTACTAATATTGAGGCAGAGTAGCCTACACTGAAAGAAGGGTCTATATTTGTTCAAATTTTCACTAGCAAGCAACAAAGCTACAGTCGATTGTTCATTTTCTACGTATGTGTAGCAACACAGTCACTTCTTGGACCCATTCTATGGAGTGTATGGTATAACAAATTTTCCTTACTTTAGCTCTTACCTGCAATTAGTTCATATTTACTGTTTGCCACACAAAATAACATGAAATTATTAAATGTCTTCATATTGTATCTCTAAACAGTTTCATTTGATGGTGTATATAAAAGGACAAGATGAAACAAGATTTTCCTTCATGTAATTGTGTGTGGCAAAAAGTAAATGTGAACTAATTGCAAGTAAGAACTGAATGCTATGGGTAGAAAACTGAAAAAAAAAATAGTTATATTTGATTAAAACATTGCAGATTTTATGAACTATGAGCTGTGATCATTTATCACCACTTTCTGTCATTTAGCATTTAAATAAAACGACGGTTTTGGTCGTGTATCATTTGAGTTATTTTTGTCGTTTGTGTTCGAGATTGCTGGAGGATAGTACAGCTTGTTTATTTTATAGAAAACCTTTTATAGAAACATGTTTGCTTAATCATCCAGTGATTTTGATCTTAGGTGATGCTACAGTCATCTATACCTGGGAGCCTAGACAGCAGATTGGACTCTTGGTATGACCGCTCGGAGGAGGCAAAGGATGGCAATCATAGCGAAACTGGCTGATTACATTTACAGCATTTTGCAGATGCCCTTATCCACAGCGACTTACATTTTACATCTGAACAACGGAGGGTTAAGGGCCTTGCTCGAAGGCCCGACAGTAGTAACTTTGAGGTGCTGGGGTTTGAACCTGGGATCTGACACCTTAACCAATGAGCTACCCCTGCACCTGATTTTACGGCTCACTGGGATTGACCGACATTGGGCAGCCATACTGTTTATTCAGACTCCATAACCCATAAATAGGACAATTACGTATGAACAATATAAACTAGTAAACAATCTCAACGATAATTTCTATCATTTGCACCTTAGTAAGGTAAGCACTTAGGTCACTGGTGATTATCCACATTAGACACACATATACTGTAAAACACTTACTTGATAGGAGACCTTTTTTTTTTTTTTTTACAATATTAAATGGTTTCTTGCCATCAGCTTTAGACAGAAAACAGCAGTGAGCACAGAAAACATGTCGATAATTAATGCTTTATCTCTAATAGGTGCCTTCGTATCATGCTAATTTCTCATTCGACATCAAGTCCACTTAATTTTTAGTTAATTCCTTTCACTGCCACCACCAACAAAAACACTGACTGTACTGAATACATCCCAAATATTTTCAACATCTAAAACTGCAGCCAATCCCCAAAAATATTTAACCAAACCAGTATCAACAGAGTCAACTCATTTAAGGATACAATTAAAGACAAAAACAATTGAGCATCTACAGGAGGCAAAAGGATGTAATGACATTCATCATTACATGGTGGTGCACACCTTTGGTGCCTTTTCAGGAATTCATTTTGGATCACAGTCCTGTTGCATGAGCAGACAAGCTTTTTCCCATACACCACAGAATTCACCCTGCTGTCACTGTCACAGGCCAACTCCACTAACAGCTACACATGCCCAAGCAATGGTTCACAGATGGTGGTACGCTTTGGATTGGGAGTTCACTTTTTCCCCTGCCTAAACCCTTCAGTTTTCCAATCATCCTAATACAATTGCAAGTTTCTGGCTTCTAAACAGGCATCTTTTTATGACACTGTAATCAGCCTGCTGTAGTTTATGACACACTTCCATTTGGTGGAGCATCAGCCCTCTTCCTGATGCATCAGATTATCTTTTGGATGAATTTTTCTTCTAGTAGACCCCTAATACAGACCACTAGATATTGTATGATACCACTTGGGGTGTGTTTACACTTGACGCCTTTGGTTCAACTTAAACAAACTCTGGTGCAGTTGCTCGGTTTTGTGCGGGAACAAGTGTGAATGCTGCCATTAGAACTTCGGTTTGCACCAAGGAAGCACACTGAGATCCAAGGTGTGTCTCAGTCTGCTTCCAAATTAATCTGGTGATACCAATGATAGGTAAACGACCCAAGTCTTCTTTGCTAGAATTATCTGATAATGAGGACTGAACGTGAGAAATTTCACTGGTCCATTGTGTATCATATGATGCAGAAGAGGCAGCAGACGTGCGGTGGTAAGAAAATGTTCTATGTACGTCACGCACGTTAGTTAGCATGGCACTGGATGAGTTACTAAATGCTCCCTAGATAAAAAAAAAAAAAGGAAAAAAATTTAATACCTAATGTCATTAATAAATTTAACATTACCAAATTTAATGTTAAATTTAATGAGTATCCAAGGACATTCACTATGGACAGTGCACGAGAGCACAAAAATGCACGAGATAGCCCAGCGGGGCTACATTCAATAAGAAGAGCTTTTTTGAAACATTCATGACCATCCAACAGATGAACCGTCTCATGTTCTGGAGCGGTTTCGTTACTGAATGCAGCCCTTTATTATAATGCACGGTATAGGCAGGCAGCGCAGGAGAGGGGAGAGTCTATAGAAGGATTAAAGACTGCTGCTTGCGGTTTTCTTTCATCACTGGTGATAAAAGTTAGTTGCAAAATAAAAACATTAGGCGCATTGGCAGCAATTTTATTTGCCATCTGGAGCTATGCTTGTGTTGTTTTCACTGTAACGTCACATTTTATAAACTCTTTGAGTTTTTAGCTGGTAAAGATACCACCATATATAATCCACATGCCTTCTTTTGCATCTTTTGGTCCTATGTTGAAAATGCCAGACATATTTGAGTCTTTTTTACGGCAAGCGAAACTTTATCGCAGCGAACTGAACTACAAGTGTGAACACACCATTAGATACTGAATCCTTGAATATCACCCGATATAAATACCCATCTAATATTTATTTAAAAACTCAATCATTTACATTGTAAACATAAACTTATAATAAAACTATAAATATACGAATTACAAATTAAGCCTCCTTTTTTCTAGTTAATTTGTTACAGAGCATATTAAATTTATAGTTTTTTTTTTCTTCCTAGTATCAGACTGTAACCGAAGCTATTGAAGAAAAACTATTTCAGACATTTGACCTTGATGTGACCTTGACCCTGTTTGGATTACAATCAGTTATTAGTTCATCTGCAGGTACCAATAATCATTCCATGCAATTCTTACAGACATTCAACCACTAGTTCTTGAGATACCACGGTAATGAGTATATCGGCAGGACGAATAGGCAGACAACCAGAAAATATAATGTACAAAAACAGCAAGTTTAGAGTAATTAATTGGGGATGAAAAGCAGAAGCATATCGGTCGTTTGGTGCACAACTACATATATAGTATACAAGGAGGTTTAATTTGAGTTACATTTTTAATCCAACTCTAGTAGATAGGTAAAGACAAATTTGCAATGGTAGAGGCATTATCAAAAAAAAAAAAAAATAAATGCAATTGTAATAACCTTTCACCGAATGTTGATACTCATTTTAAATACATTATTATTTGGCTCAGGTCAAATCTAATGCATGACTCCTGCTCTAAAAGATTAACTACTGAGGTCAACCAGTGGATCCTTTCTCTTTGATTTAACAGTCAGTTCAAAAAACCTGTTATGTTACCATGATTTCTGCAATTAATTTATTCTGATTATAATGATGTTCTGCTTTACCCTCAGAAACATGTTTTTTGACCTCTCAATTGGCAGGTTTTTGAAAAAGTCATTTTAATGGAAATTAGTTACTGGCAGTGAAATACGCAAACATTATCTGATGTTGGACATCAACAACAGAGCCAGAAACGTGCTTGTTGTTGGTACTGACTCATGCACACTGTGAGTGCCAAACGCAGCAAAAACACACCTGATGGATAAAAACAGCCATGAACTGATCCATAAGAACATGCATAAATTCTAAATGCTTTTAAAACATGTTTTCAATATGAACTTTCATTTAAAGGGGTAATGTTATTTTAAAAACTGAAAGTCACTGTGTCATTCGGGGTTTGCAGACAAGCTGAAGGCACTGTAGTCCAAATATTTGTCTTTAAATTACTTTCCTTCTCCTTGTTCTATCAGTTTTTTTTTTTTTTTTTTACCTAAAACATCCCATCCCACCTCTCCACAAATTCCTGCCATTCATGTAAAGCATCCACCTAACACAGAGCTCTCTTTACATTTTCAAGGCCATAACTGATGTGCTGCTATATGGTTTCTTTTCTTCTCCTATTCACCAAACTCACAACGTCCTTCAATTCTCAGGCAAGTGCTACCATGCTGTTGTGCAAGACAGCATGATGCTTATTTGTACACCTTGAGTCTGTCCCTTATAACTGGTTTTGGTCTTACCCTTAGGTTTCATATATGGGTGCTCTTTAAAATGTAGATACAGGATGTTCCAAAAGTTAGAAAACCCCATGAGAATAAAACTACATAGACTTAATTTTTGGTATTTATCAGTTACAATACATACCTGTAGCTAAACATGTCCATTCTTACACATTATGCTTTTACTCAGTTATTTGCTCAACATATTCCCATTGGTCTATAGCTTTCAAATACCATATAGCCTATAATTTATCCCAACCAACCATTCATTTATGATGGTTTGGCATTTTCATATAGTTAAAACAACAATCCAAATTACATTGTTTCCGGGAAACCGTGTTAAAAGTTCTGTGGTACATAGTTAAAAGTTAAGCTAAGTGTTTGAATACATAATAGCAGCAACAACAAACTGCTATCGTAGGTTAATGTGTTAAAAAAAAAAAACCCTCACACAAGAACATGCATTACTCAATTATTTAAACACAAACTGTTTAAAAGCTAAAATAAAGAGTACTTTAATAACTTCTTTTGATTTTATGCCATGGCTGTTCCTTTAATTAATCGGTCTTACAAGCAAGCATAGATTCTGGTCAACAAGTAATAATAAGTATATATGTCTTAGCGCTTGTTTAACTGAAGTGCTCAAACACTAAAGATTATCTACCATGTAAACTCCTTTACTGTGCAGGTAATTCACAGCACATTTTGCTCAGTTTTAATAACCACTCTCATTGGTACAGCTTGTAACTGCAAAGGATGACAACACTATGCACAGTCGTTTATATTAAAATTGATTATTTTTGTTAACGTTCACATGACTACGTTAGGGATGGTAATGTAAAAACCATTAAATGCTCCACCCTCTCAAGTGCTTGGAGCTATCTAGCTTAGCTCAACCGCCATCTCTCTACAAGAATTTAATTTATGCAGTAATACAATCTACAAATCTATAAATCACTAAATAAATGTGGTATAATAATATCACATCACCCAGCATGTTTTAAAGTTATTCATATGGGAACACTAATTATTACTAGAATGATATATGTATAATCTTTTCCCCCTAAATGTTTTTTTTAATTTTTCATCACTAGGGGCTGTAACCATGGTAACTCAGTTAACCATCTCTGGATACAGCCCAATATTTATAAAGTTTTGGAACACTACATATAGACGTTAACATGGACAATGAGATGTTTGTTCAAAATTAGGAATACTCACCAAGCGCCCTGGACCAAGTCCTTTCACAAGGACGCGCACAAACGTCACCCCCTTCGCCTGTGCCTTCTGTTACAAGAAAACAAATCACAAAATAAGGCATTTGTTCTATTAAAGGCTAATAAATGACAGGAGCAAAACAAAACCATGGGGGTGTGTTGTGAGGGCTTGGGGAGAAAGACTGATTTAGACAATGCTGCTTGTGTCTGCACAGTAAATGAAGGGCTGTAAGAATAAAGTCATGCAGTTATTATCTGTGGAGCTGCAGTGCGGGGTTCTCATTAACTCCCCCACCATAGACACTGATGAAATTATGATCACGCCACTGAGGTAGCTTAGAAGGTAAAAGATAAATATAACTGAATGATATTTCTGTCCATCAGCCTAATTGTCTGATTTATGAGTGAATAAACTCAATGTACAGGAAATATCTTATTAGGAAAAAAAAAACATGGGCATTTGAAAAACTTGTCTGAGGTACTTCTGTATGAGCAAAATAATACTGGCAATAATAAATAGAGAAGCACATCTCACAAGGAGGCAAAAGAGAAATACAAGCCTTAATCAGAAAGTCCAGTGCCATTGCTGTGCAATATCTTGTTGGTGAATTGTTATTTATACCACAGAGCTGTTTAGTTCTCAGTTCAGATTGGTCAGAAGGTGTTGATTGATTTTCTCTAACAGTAGATTTGACAACAGTGGTTTATATTCGTGTGCTCATGCTAATGTTATCGCCTTATATAGTGTCAACATACACAGGGACTTGCTTGGCAGATGAATCAAACATTTAAAAAAAAAGTCATTAACTGTTTAGAGCTGCTATAATGTAAATGATAAACCCAGAACAATTCTGTATCCCCCCCCCTCTCAGTTATTCCTCATGCTTTTTAGACAGTGACCCACTTTTTGTATTTTTGTCTCTGTACACCACTACCGTGGATTTGGAATTAAGGAATCAAGATTGAATAATTAAAGAGGGAATTGTAATTGAAGAGGGGTCTTGCAGCTTTAAGTCATTTAACAAAAACACTGCATTAACCATTTAGGAATTACAGGTACAATATTTATTATAATCATTAAAAAAATTTTCACATGCTCAAACGTAACTGAACAAGTGAATAGTTAAAAAGTTTGACAGACAGTTGTGGACTGTTACTTACTTATTTCATGACAAAATAGTTAGAAGGTCTGGTGCAGGAATTTAGTTATGAAGTTTGGTAGCGTCTGATAGCTGTTAACTCTCAATATACAGTCCAAAAATGTGTTGATGGAAGTAAAAGAGGCAATTATTAATATTGGGAAAATTGTAAAATTGCAGATTTTTTTTTCCTTAGTGAAGAAAAACCCATTCACAACATGCTGCCAAGTCAAGAACACTTTGGAGGAAGTAGGAGTATCATTGTCAAAATCCACAATCAAGAGATATCTTTATAATGTAAACACAGACAGTTTACCTCAAGATGCAAACCACTGGTAAAACTCCAGAACAGGGAGGCCAAAAGCAGACTTTGATTAAAAAAAAAAAAAAAACTCTAAACAGCCTGCCCAGTTCTAATAGATTTATCATCTAACAGATGATTAACAGATGATTAAACTAAGAATGTAATTTGACCAGAATGATTGACAGGAAAGAGTATGAAGAAAGAAAAAAAAACAAACAAACAAAAAAAACACATCAAGCATGGTGGAGGCACCTGTATGAATTTGGCCTTCATCTGATCAGAAAATGAACAAAACCATGTTAGTTCAACTGTACATGCAAAATAAATATTTATGATCATTCAGTTAAGAAATTAAAAGTTTTTTTTATATTTCCTATAAATGGTTCAAGTAGTACGTCTGAGTCCAGATGGGTAATGACCTGAAAATAAACACAGAGCTTCTTAAGGCAAAGAAATGGAATGTTCTTCAGTGGTCGAGTTAGTTGCATGACCTTAACCAAATTGAGCATGCTGTTCACTTACTGAAGACAAACCTGAATGCAGAAAGACCAACAAACAAGCAGCAACTGGAATGGGCTGCAATAAAGACTGGAAAAAGCAGCTCAAGGGAGGAAATCTAGGTGATGTCCATGGGGTTTAAAAAGTATTAAAAAACAATCCTTATAGTTATAATTTGTCCAATTACTTTTAAGGCGTGTGAAAATGGAGAAACTTGGCTATAATTGCAAAATGCTTAATGCAATATTTTTGTTAAACCGCTTAAAGACTGTACTTCAATTACATTTTCACTGCTTCATTTCAAATCCACTGTGATGGTGTAAAACTGTGTTCCTGTCCAATTGCATATGGACCAAACTGTATTTCTCCCTGTTAATCACCTAATACTTTATGAGAATATATTCAGCCCAGAATGCTTAAAATACTCAGGGTAAACTGTCTTCCAAACAAATTTCCATGAAGAATAGAGGAATCTGGTTTTGATTAAAAAATTTTTTTTAAATGCTAAAATATACTGAATTTTTTATGTTTGAGAGTTTTCCTTTGATATAAATGAACAGAACATCAGTCAGTTTGAACTCCAGCTACCACTGGTGATCCCTACATGAGTGCCTCTGACCAATCAGCAGCTCTGCTTTACACTCACATAGACACACTGCAGGACCCTTCTCTCACCCATTCTCTCCTCTTCATTATTCTCCCCACCTTCTTTCCCTTTCTCACTTAGTTTTTTTTTTCTTTCTACCTGCTTATTTGACAGGATTGGTCCCCCCCCCCCTCCTTTCTGCTTTTCCTTATTTTCCCCAATCTAGATCTCGCTCTCCCTCCTTCTTACTTTTTCTGTCTTCCCACCTTCATCAGTTGCTTTCCTTGTTTTCTTTCATCTCTTTTCTTGTTTTTTTCTTCCCCTTCCTCTACCATGACCTGTGCTCTTTTATTTATTTACTTTTGCATAGTGCAAAGAATATTATGCCTGCCATGCAGAATATGCTCTATACATCCATATTATGCAACCCTTTCCAACACCCATTGGGATTGTAATGCAGTGCTTGGCTTGTAGCTAACCATAAACAAGGAGTTCTGAATAAACTGTGCAGGATTTCTTTTTCTTTTTTTAACTGAAGCCTTAAGTAACTATAAAAAGCATATTGACTCCATACATTGCTAAAAGGAACAGTGATGCCATCCAGTGGACAGCATACTGATTTACAGCCGATTACACATTAAACAGGGTAGTTTTTATTAAATACTTCAAAGGAAATAATCAGAGCTAGCAGAACGGTCAAAGCAGAAAAAGAGCAACTTCCTGTGTTTTTTTCCTTCTTGGCTAAAGAGCTTTTGTGAAATAAACACAAAAAAGTGCAAAAATCCTGCAAGACTACAAAAGCAGACATTTTTACACAAACTCAACAGTGAATCTGACTGGTCTACATCTGCTTTTCTTCTGTATCACTTCACTGGCAGTACAATTTATTACTTTATTATTTATATTTATGATATTTTTTAATAAATATACTATATATTAGCATTAGGCAACCTCAATACAACCTCACAAAAATTGCATGTTGTACAAAAAAAAAAAACATATACCCATTGTTTATTTACTTAACAAGAATTAAGCTAAAAAATGTAATAAATAAAATGTGTGCAATACCAAGTACCCCCTTACTGCTTCTACAGGATTTAAAATGTGCTGCTAATCATCTGCCACTGATTAACTGATCAGCAGCAGATGTGCAGACCTCTATAAAAGCAGAAGTTTGGGTAGTTTGCTGGTCTGGAACATTCATGTGTGTTAAAACAATGCAAAGAGGAAAAGACATAAGCAACTGTGAAGCAATTGTTGCTGCACATCAATTTACATTTAAATTTATGGGATCGGGGAGACGCCCTTATCTACTTACATTTTTGTCTCATTGTACATCTGAGCAGTTGAGGGTTAAGGCTTGCCCTTGCTCAAGGGCCGAACAGTGGCGCTTGGGTGGTGCTGGGTTTGAACCTGGGACCTTCCGATCAGTAGACCAACATTATTAGTCCAATATTATTTACAAGTGGAAAGCATTTGAGACAGTTGGCAATCTTCAAAGGAGTGGACGTTCCAGAAGATTCACCTCAACGTCAGACTGTTCAGTACTCAGGGAAATACAAAAATAACCCCAAGAGCTACATTTCAGACACTACAGGACTTACCGTGCATGTTAAATTAGACAAAGCTTGAACAAGTATGGTTCGTTTAAAAGCATTGCCAAGAGACAACCCTTATTGTCTAAAAACAACATGGAAGAAACTCCTCAGATCCACTGTCTAGCATGGTAGTAAAGAGGTGATAATTTGGGCTTGTTTTGCAGTCACAGGACTTGGGTACCTTGCAGTCACTGAGTTGACCATGAACTCCTCTGTATACTAGAGTATTCTAAGGGCAAATGTAAAGCCATCTGTCTGACAGTTAAAACTTTAACGAAATTGGCTCATGAAATAAAAGAATACTACATTAGAATGGCTAAAAAAAATAATAAAAGAATCAGACACATGTAGGCCAAACCCAAGTACAAGAGAGCAATACTAGGTACCCCCTCTCTGACCTGCGATTTGCACTGGATTTGCACAATATGGCAAAATAAAATGTTCAAGAGTCTAGATCAAACTGAGGCAATTACATCTTGACCTGATCTTACCGCAGCAGCTGAGATGCCAGTGGTCTGGGCTGCAATTGGAGTGGACTTTTTAATATTACGGAAGCCCTCTGTCCCACACGAGTTTCTGGCCATGGACTGACCCTCACTGTCTGTCACCTGGATGTGAGTGCTGGAGAAGAGAAGAAGAATATGATCAGAGGTTTTGTTTCAGGGGCCCCACTTCAGCTACCCGAGTGTCAAGATACCACCAGTATGCATCACAAACTTAAACAGTGCACATTTATTCATTAAACAAATGCTTTGAGTTGAGCACAGGAGCAGTTGTGCGTTAAGAGTCTTGCTCATGGAGATTTCTGACAGCTCTAGGATTTGGACTGACACTATTCTGATTACGAGCTCAGTTTCCCAACATGTGTCCTCGAACTCACCTTCCAAAGAATCTATATATTTACTATATATGTACCTTGTAATATGAAACAGCTTCAAATTTTATCTGAATGAGTGTACTAGCAGACTGGAGAATAATGTGTTTTCCAGGCATTTCGCACGTAAATCTTTGTAAAGCAAAGAAAGAACATTTTAAAAATATTACATTATGTAGTTTTGAAAGATAAAATTCTTCTTTTTGTCATTAACCTAACACTAAAATGCCAAGACTGAAAAAGTCAATGATTTTTGACTAGGGCTTCACATTTAGTTTTTACAAGTAAATTAAATTTAAATTAAACCTAAATCCCAGTCACAATCTATTTGGTTTCAATAGAAAATATGTCTTATTTTGGAAGAAAGAAGAAAAAAAATCTGATTTTTACTGCCATTAATCATCATAAAGCATATTTTAAGGTTGCTACCTACAATTTTTTCACTGGAATCACACACGTCCAAATTGGTATGTACTGAAAATGCAATAACTTACTTGTTATAGGTGGCTTTTATGTGAACTATTGGTAATTCTTCAAACTTTTTGCCACCCCATCTCAAACCACTGTCCTGGCCTGGAAAGGGAGGATAAAAACTGAGAAGAAGAAAAAAAAGAAAAAGAAATATGATTACACTAAACTGTGATTGTACCAAACAAACAATAAATTACTATTATTAATATTGTTAAACACGCATTCTACGAAGTCTGTAAGTAACTGGTAATTTTTTACACTGACTTGCACCTTCCGTCCATTTTACACCTTATCTTATTTACCAAGTAAAAATGATGCAGCAAAATAAATACCACCTTTAAACTACACATTAATTTGCTAATTTCAGCACTGTTTAATATAGTGCCCATAAAGATATTTATCTTTAAAATAGACACAAAAATTTAGATAAAACAAAAAATGCAAATATATTTATTTTTAAATAAGTTTTAATAGTTAATAAGTTTTTGGTCCTTCAAGCCATCCTACCTTTTGCTATTCCTCATGCCAAATCAACATTGGAGCATTCGGAATCAAAGGGGTGATCTCTGTCCTGAGTTATTGACCTACCTGAACTCTTTGGAGCTTTTTGGAGAAGTTGCAGTGGATGTATGTTCTTGCGATTGAGCTTCAGTTTCTTGTAATCGGACAGAACTTGAGTATAGTGTGCGCAAGACATTTCCTCCTCTGCATTAAAAACAAATAAACAATTTCTGTTAAACAGTTAACTTTTTGTTAACCATTTCACATCTGGCTTAATGCTAATTACGATAGTTTGTATTGTCAAAAGTTTATGGGATCCATGACCATACCATCCGTTTAGGCTTTTGAAATGTCACATTGCAGATTTAGTCTGCCTCTGTTCAATATAATAATGTCCACTCGTCTGTTAAGGCTTTGCACTAAACTTTGGAGTGTGGTTCTGGGGATTTGTACTCATTCTGCCACAAAAGCATTAGTGAAGTAATGACTTGAGATGCAGACAGCGTTCCAGTTCAACTCAAGGGTGTTCAGTGGGATTGAGATCAGTGCTCTGTGGCAGGACACCAGAGTTCTTCCACACCAACATTGGCATACCATGACCTCATGGAGTTCACTTTGTGTACTGTCATGGTGGAACAGGTTTAAGGCCCTTTAGTTCCAGTAAAGAGAAACTGTAATGTAAAAGCACACACATACATCCTATACAATAGTGTGCTTTAAACTTTGCGGCATCATTTTGAAAACAAACAAATACATCTGGGTCTGGTGGAAAAATTATTAACACTGTGGTTTGGCACCTCCAGGCCAAGGATTCGATTCCGGGCAAGTTATGTGAAAAAGCAGAGACTTGATGGAAGCAAGATTGTACACAAGTTAAACAGAAGATGTTGTATTTGTCATGCATATAATTTCTATATACAAGACAAATATTAAAGTAAAAAAAAAAGAAAAACTGTGCATAGTTCCATCCACCTACAGTAGGTATTTGCTGTGAAATGTTTTAATCTTTTGCTGTGTGTCTTGTCATAGATGGAGCTGGATAGAAGCCCACTCTCAGACCATGAGCTGCGGTTGCTGGAGGATGCCGATTATGAATCGGGTGAGGGCTACGGGGGTCGTGACAGCCCAAGACTTAGAGTACACATGGGAACAAAAACTCAAACTGTTCCAACCTGCTCCAAGAATGAAGGGTGTGGAGACACTCCAATCAAATGAAAGGGATTCGCAGCAAAACAGGCATGTTTCAGGTCTGTGCGTGTGTGGTTTGCATGTTCTCCCTGTGCTAACCCTAACCCTGGTGGGTTTCCTCCTGCTAGTCTGGTTTCGTCCCACAGTCCAAATACATGCAGATTATTAGGTTAAATGGCATTTAATTTAATTCTACATAGCATATTGCAGACACCTTTATCCAGGGCGACTAACATTTACCTCATTATACATCTGAGCAGTTGAGGGCCTTGCTCAAGAGCCCAACAGTGGTAGCTAGATGGTGCTGGGATTTGAACTTGTGACCTTCTGATGCATAGTTGAACAACTTAACCACTGAGCTACCCCTGCAAACTGGTGTTCCCAAATTGCCTGCACAAGAGTGTGTGTGTGTCTGTACACTCTGTGACAGATTGGCATTGTCCAGGGTGTAACCCACCTTGTACCCAAAGTCTCTCTTCATAGGCTCCTGGCCCTATGAATAAATGAACATCTGGATGTGAGGGTCAGATGTCCACAGACTTTCATAGTGTTTATATTAAGAGATGGGGTCAAGGCATGGAGTAATGCTGCAATCTCACAATTCGTGATGGCGTAATAAATATGAGTTTATGAGGTCATCTTATAACTTGTACCCTTTGACAATGCCCATGAGTGAAGCCTCTGTTACTACTACTACTTGAGATTTTAAAGTTACATAAATATCATAAATGCTTTAATCGGGAAATAAATAACATGCGTTTAAATGATATAAACAGCTAATATACATTATTATTTCATCAAAAAAAGGTAATGCGCGTGCACTACGTTAAGTTAATTCAGGTCATTTTCCATCACTAGCACACACATGCCATAACCCAGCCACCAGACACACGCGCTGCTTATTTAATGCTAACCAAACACACGCTAACAGCACTTACGTTGTTTTTCCGGCTAAATTCAAAGGCTCGAGAAGCTGCTGACATGCCCCTCTTACGAACGAGGATAAAGCAATATTATTTATTTTATACATTTTATTTTTATGCCATTGACTAACTTAAAATCAGCTACGAGTAATATGACGCTTAATTTTTTTCCCTACACGTTTTACAAAAAAAACCCGCCTCTCTGTTTTTGATTGGGTAGTACTCTTCAGCTTTTTGGGACGTAACTGGCTAGTGTCGCGTATTTAAAGGAAGTATATCTGTGATGGCCAATCATAAGCGAGTAGGCGCAGTTTGTCAGAATGCGGGTTGGAGAAATAACAGAACTGCTTGACATTGCGGGGTCGCGTGTGTCTGGAATGTTCCATTGGTTATAACCAGAGGGGTGTTCTGTATGACCCGTTATGTACTTTAGGATATTTCGGAAATGCAGACAGCAATTACAGTTCAATTATACAGTAAAATTACTTGCATGCTGTTATATTATAATAAACTCGTTAATTTCTGTCTTTAATATATAAGCATAAAAACCAGTGGCATTATGCTTACCCGCCATCTCGACAATTCTTAGACCGTACTTCCCTAAGCGCTTGCTAACCGTTGCATTGTGGGTACTTTCAAAAATGGCGGCGCCCTGTTGGAGGTATGTTTGTCGACCGCTATGGCAGATTACCTCGGGACCAGGGCGGTTGAAAGCTGCAGTGCGGTATGTTTCTTCCAGCGTTCAGAAAGTCAAACCTGCAAGCTCACCTTCGCCCTGGGTTCTACACGGCGCCTTGTGCTTACAGAGACTTCCGGTCATCTCTCGGGACCTGAACCCGGTTGAGGAGAAGTTCATGGAGCTCATGCGCCAGGTGACAGCACGAGCATCTTGAGATTGTCTTCAGTGTGGCTGGCGTGCAACCGTTTCGGCTAAACCCTTAAACAATGTATTTTCACACCTATATTGCGCTGTATAAGGAGTGAAGCCTGTTATTTTAAGCCTTACTATAGTGAAGTGATGTAGTGCAGAGGATGCTGAATCCTACCTGACTCCCTGATTGACATAAATTGGGCTACATGTAATAAAGTTCTTCTGGTGCACATTTTAATGAGAGTCCTTTTAGGATTCAGAGTTTCAGATCAAACCCAAATTCTGAGGAATACATAACCATGTAACAAATATTGGAATCCAATGGCATGGAGTATTGGTGGCAATAGTGGTCAACACTGTTGTCTTACACCTCTAAGGTCCGGGTTCGATTCCCACCTTGGCACTGTGTGCGTGGAATTTGCATGTTCTTCCCATGCTTGGTGGGCTTCCTCCAGGTATTCCGATTTCCCCCCACAGTCCATTCAGGACATTCAGGTTAACTAGTGTTCCCAAATTGGGCATCAAGCTGGCCACCAGACCCCTTAAGTAACTGCCACTTCCGAATGGCATGTAAACGGACCAAAATACCTCTCAAAAAATTAGGAGTATTATTTTACTCACTACATAGTATTTATCTGATAATAAAAGAGCAGGCTTCATTTGACAAATTATGTGAAACACCAGGGACTTGATGGAATCAAGACTGTACTCATGTTGTACACAAGATCTTGTATAGCACTTTTCCCCACTCTTCAGTTACAAAAGTGTATTTTCCAGCGATTTATTATGCATAGATTTATTGTATACACGATTGATGTTAGTCTTTCTTGGCTGCTTCCATTGAGAGGTTGCCACAGCGGGCCGTCTGATCTGCACACAACTTGCATAGCTTTGACCAGGTTTTAGCCTGCACTGTAGCTCTTTGTTGTGAAACCTTTTAACTCTGAGTTGTGCTTCTTGCCGTAGATGGAGCTGGAGAGAAGCCTACTCTCAGACCATGAGCTACGGTTGTTGGAGGACGCCGAGCGGATGAGCCGTAAACAGGATGCCGATTATGACTCGGATGAGGAAGAGGGCTATGGAGGTCAAGAGATCGTGACGGCACAGGACTTAGAGGACACATGGGAACAGAAACTCAAACTGTTCAAACCTGCTCAGAGAATGAAAGGTGTGGAGACGCTCTAATCAAATGAAAGGGATTAGTTTTATTTTTAGTAATTGAGAGTAGCAGTAAAAAAGGCATACGCCTTCTATTTCCTAAATTACTGATGTAATAGCCAGTATCTGATGAAATCTGATAATAATTCGATTGCTTTTCACTTTAATAATTGTACACGCTAGCCTGAGCCTCCTGAGATTTGTCCACTCCTGTGTAGTGAGAGCACACAGTTTGCTGTTATTCTTTTACAGCTCAGGGTGAACTTAGAATTTGAGCCAAAAAATGAAAAAAGTACAGAATGTTCCACTTACTCTAAATGTATTTGAACAGCCACAGCTTTTCATGTCTGCAGTTTGCTTTCATTTTGTCCTTGACATTTGAAGCATGCGGTAGAAGCCTTTATTGGGGAACAGAGTGCATGTCATTTTCCCTCCTTTTTTCATTTAAAGTGAAGATGTAGTGCTCAATAAGTATTTTTGAGTATAGTATAAGTTAAGTAAAACAATGGATTTTTAGTCATATTCTGAAGAAATCCAGTGAGTCATATCTACAGACAGCCTGGGGAACGTCATACCTCTGCTTTAGTGCCAGGACAGAGAAGAGGTTTTAGTTCTGCAGTGTACTTTTGGAAGAAATGGCTCTCTATTAGCTATTTGCTATTGCTATTTTTAATAGACTATCATAAGCTATAATTTAAATCGAATTAATATCAAATGTATGTGTCAGATTTCACATTTAAATAACTGTTTTTTTTGTTTTTTAGCTCTATGATTCATGTTTTTTCTCTTTATAAATACAGTGGTGAGTCACAGTATCAGAAATCATCCCCAAACCTAAAAAGCACACGTCTTGGCTGATTGATTGCATTTGGCGGAAGAGAAAAGAAAAAAAAATTTGTTTTGCTTTTGGCTCAATGATTTATTAAAAATTGGGTAAGCTGTGACTCATACATCAATGGATAATGATTCGAAGGACTCCAAGCCAGTTTCTACCTGATGTGAGTTGAGTCTTTGGGTGGCTCTTACCAAAAAGCAGTTTACTTTAAATTAATTTAAGAGCTAATTAAGTATTTGTTGAATTATTTATTTCTTTTTATTTTAGTGTTGAATTGAAGACAACCAGAGACATTTTGTCTCTTTTATCAGTTTAGGAAAGAGAGTCTAATATAAAGTAATTAAGTCTTTCTAGTAGGAGTTGGCAAAAAAGAAAAATTCTTCTTTTGCAGTAATTTCCTGCGATGCGGAAGGCCTAGGTTCGATTCCCAGCCAGTGCCCAAACCCCCCCAGCCACTGGACACAGTGCCGGTCCCAAGCCCGGATAAAAAATGGGAGGGTTGCGTCAGGAAGGGCATCCGGCGTAAAAACCTCTTCCAATTTGTTGCACATAAAAACAATTAAAACATATAGAAAATAGATCTGAATAAAGCAAAATATGAAATTAAATATACATTAAACATCACTTAAGCTTAATGTATGATTCCTCTTGGCACCGGGTGCTTTAAAGACAAAACTGAAAGTGGCTTTCTTGACTTTTTGTTGCTGTGCTTGCTACCATTCTTTGGACCAATGGTGCTATATCTTCGTTAAATCATGCACAAAATACAAAAAAAAAACAAAAAAAACACTAAAACATATGTTAACTTGCTTTGCTTGGCTTTCCACTGACGCAAACAAGTTTTGAACGGCTCCCAGACATACCGGGTTTGGTTCGGCTCGGTTCGACTTACATAATTAGAAAAAGTTTTTATTTACAGTATGTTTTGACTATTTTACCTATTAAATATATTTTCTTAGCTGAAGATATAAACCATAAGTGAGGGATAGAAAGTGAAGATGCTTCGATTTTATTGGGGAGAAAAAGACTGCTCCCCATCACATGAGATGCAAGGACAGGAGGGCAGTGTTTCCTGGTAGTGTCATTTTAATATGAAGATTTCGAAACCCCATATCAATATGCACATCTCCTCTTCTATTAGGGAGAAATAGACTGCTTATTTTGTGTCTTTTTAAATGATAACTCGTACAAGTGTACTCTGATGTTTAATTGCGGAACATTGATGAAAAAAAGCATAAAGGGTGGGAGATCTGGAAATATAATACGAAGGGGCATTCAAGTCAAACCAAGACTTTTAGAGAGTGGAATGTCTGATCCTAAAAAAATGATGGATAACTTTTCACCAGCTTGCAGAAGAGACGAATCTGTCTGTGGGAACTGGACATACAATCATTCATGAACACCACTTGGACATTACATTATTGTTACATCAAAGCCATTTCCACATTTTGGCCATTAAAGCAGTTCCTGGGAAGCCAGCGTTTCAGATGTGAAGATCATGGCTCCGGTTTATTAAGAAAACTTTCTTAGACTTCCAAGCACTAGTGAAACACTGGGATAAGTGCATTAATGTAGCAGGGGATTATATAGAGAAATAAATTGAGTTTTTAACTGTTCTGTTATTCTGCTCAATCAAAAGTCCTGGTTTGACATGAACGCCCCTCGTATATTGGGAGAGATATTGTAGCAGTGTTGAACCGAACTGAAACAATTAACTCATCTTATCACACAGGCTTCCTGGAGCAGCTTAGACCTTACATACAGTAATTCAAAAACAGTGTGTCCTGATAAAATAGCTATGCTGTAATTGTTTTTGTTCCTGATATATTTTGAGCCACAGCAGTGATTTCATGGGTTACAAATGGATTTTTATTTATTTTTTTGGTCTGGGATGGTTGTGTCTGGGGATAAATATTAGCAAACACGCTAAGTGTGTCATACTGAGTCAGTGATCTCCAAACATTTTGTAGATTCTGACACCACAGATGTGAGCTCGGCTGAGCGCTGCCTGGGAGACAGCCTGGTGCTGCTGGTGAAGCAGGATGTTGGCTCTCAGAAGGTTTGGCTTCTGCCTCAGCTGCCGTGGGAGGCGGGAGAGACGCTGAGGCAGACCGCGGAGCGTGCCCTCACCAGTCTGCCAGGTAATGTGCCCACTTCCCTATACACCATGTGCGTGCGTGTCAAGAGGGAGATTTAACTCAGTCATTTTGATATGAACATTGTAATGGGTTTTACTCATTCCAAGAGCAAAATAGCATCCAGATAAAATATTCAAATGAGAGTGCAAACATTTGCTCTGTAAAAAAAAAGAAGAAGAAAAAAATAGACAGCTGCTCATGAGCTGATTTATAATGGTGTTATTATTTTTATCATTATTATAACCAGTTCACATTTTTTCAGACTACAAGTCACTCCTGGGTACACTTGACAAACACCCCATCATCTACCAGGTTATAGAAAACAATCAGTGCTGCTTCTTTATATACCTGGCACAATTAACTGCTAATTACTCCAGATTTCTACACACAGTTTACTCTTCAGTCATTTAAATACTTTCTGTTGGCCTCATACAGCAGTAACTTGTTTACCAAGAACAGATGATGTGTAGGAGATAATTCACCTACACATGGAATTTGTTTTGTTTACAAGTGTGTTAATTAATTATGTGCAAGATTTCATTTATTACTTATTTTCATTTTAATATACATGTTAATGCAGTATGTCATGAACAGATACACAGGTTTCTGTTGACGTATCCAGTTCATTAAGTAAGCTACGTTTGTTGGTCTTAGTCACTTAGAATAGCATGCTGTATTTCAGAAAGATTTTTGCGATTAGAGTTTTGCCCCAGATTTCTTAATCATGTTGACTTGATCCCTCACCCTGAAGCTCAAACCACAACATTTCCCAAAATTCATTAACATTTCTCAATTATGGAAAATGTAAGTATAACGTTCTGAGGTGTAATTGGGCAGAAGCTAAATCAAGTCACAGTTTTCATTTCCCGCTTCCTAAGTTAAACTAGTTTGAAACTATCCCCTAATTGAATTATTTAGAAAACATTTCAATGAATGATTTTCATATGAAGTAATTTGTGACAGGCGGCACAGTGGTGTAGTGGTTGGCACTGTCGCCTTGCACCTCCAGGATCCAGGTTCAATTCCCGTCTCTGTGTGCATGGAGTTTGCATGTTCTCTCCGTGCTTGGGAGGTTTCCTCCGGAGACTCTGGTTTCCTCCCACAGTTCAAAGACTGGCAGATTAGGCTAATTGGTGTTCCCAAATTCCCTGTAGTGTATGTATGTGTGTGTGCCCTGCGATGGATTGGCACCCTGTCCAGGGTGTACTCCGCTTTGTGCCTTAAGTCTTTAGGGATGGGCTCCAGGCCCCCGCGACCCTAAATACAGGATAAGGCGGTATAGATGATGAGGGAGTAATTTGTGACATGCTATCAACACACTCTGCTATGCTTGAAAGCAACAGAACTGTGGAAACAGGGCAGCTACTCTTTTAAAAAGTGATTTTACCATTAACCATCTTATGAGAACTCTGCATACAGTAATTAACTCTGACTGAGTTCCTTGAAGAAAAAAGCTCATTATAAATTCTTTTCCACACTTTTTCTTTTTGCCTCTCAACCCTGGAAGTTTAGTACACCGGCTACACTGGTCACGTGAACTCTGACTTGGGTTAGGTCGAATCAAAAGCAAAAATGCAGTCCTTACCTTTTCTGTAATGTTACAACCTGGTTGTGTTTTGGGGAATGTTGTTTTGTTCTGTACTTCAGGTCCACTATACAAAGGGTAATTTTAGCAAAGATCATTAGAGCTCATAGAGGAACGGAGGAATTTTTTATTACAAAAAAAGTAGCCTAGTGTTTAAAATGTATGCCATTTCAAGATGTGGGCAGTGTGTGTAAGTAAACCTAATAAACTGACATGCCTGTGTTTTATTGCTTAGCTGTATAAGCTGTGTAAATATAGCATAGTGGGAAAATTTCAATAAGTTCAAAATTACAATAAGTGCTTTTGATTGTTTCTGCGCTTAGGTGCAAAATTGAACGCAACCTTCCTTGGGAATGCCCCTTGTGGATTTTACAAGTACAAATTCCCCAAAAACATCCGGACCAAGGAGAGGATAGGAGCCAAAGTGTTTTTCTTTAAAGCCTTGCTGTCTGGGAGCGGCAATCTGCCACCGGAGAAAGACTCCTTCGTGTGGGTGAGAAGGGATGAGCTCCAGGATTATCTCAAGCCCGAATACCTGAAACAGGTCAAGCGATTTATTTTGAATCTGTGACACGCCAAGAAACTGGACCCCATGTATAAATGTCATACACACTTATGTAAGACACTTGCTCAGACTCACAAATCAAGTGTCTTCTCTACTGAACAGAAATAAAAATGTTCAATTTTTTGGAGCTCCATTTCCACGCCATAATCATTTATGGCTCTGTGACCAAGCATGACATGGCTGACTAAATAAATCCAGATTTCCAGATGAGTTGATTAAATGAATCAGGTATGATAGGCAGAGGGTGTTGGAGTGTGACCGGGTGGGGGGAGGGGGTGTGCACTGATTGAATTCTGTTCCAGTTCCACAACCAGAGATGACACAGAAGTCTAACCTTTTATATTACACATGTTCATTAAAGATAATAATCCACTGTTTTCTAATGTGTGAAATTAGTTGTCTTAAAAAAAAATTGACTTTCAATTAATTTTTCAGTAGCCCACCCGACATGAAGTTGGCCCTTAAACCTTCAGTTGTCCTGTCCCACTAACTCTGTTAATTTCTTTTTATATCGTATAATATGTTTTATGTCATTTTTGTGTTACTGATCATCAATATTAATAATAATGATGAAAATTGAGAGCCTATAACCCTTCACTGCTTGAGGGGTTATTTTAATGCCCGGTGTGGAAAAGTTAATGGAAGATGGACGTCATCTAAAGCTGACTAAAAATCAATCATCTCTTTGAAATAAGAATTTCATTACACTTTGTTACACTCAGCCCAAAGCTTAACCATCACATCTAAAATACCAATATGAAACTTTAAATAATTTTTCTTGTTAAACGTGACTGATGTCAATGTTCTGGAATTCTAAAAAATGGTAAAAGAAAAACATTTGCATGTCCGGTACTTTGAATCTTGATGTAAATACTGTATGGTCAATAGAGCTGCGAATCATAAGTAGACGGTCAATTTAATTTGATGGTTATCAATTCATTTTGATTCATTAGCATTAAAGTTTATTGTCCGATTTGTCTCAAACGGCTACATTTCTAGAATTGGGGTTTAATTTATATTATTAATTACTAAATGTCGTCTTTGATACAAAGCAATAATCTTTTTTTCTCGTCAATCTTCTGCTTCACACTTCAGTTCAGTAGGTGATGCTAATGCATCAACCTCCCATAAATTCAACAGAAGAAAAAGCCTTAATCTCATAAAATGTGAGCATTTACGGATGATGAAATCGGGTTATTTTTTTCTGCAAAAAGCTGTGGTATATTTCTATGAAATTCATCAATATCAGATAATTAAACATTTGGAAGTTTACCCAAATAATTTCTAAAATGTGTGAATCGATTCTGAATCAAAAACTGACACGTTGATGCAATAAAGTGAATCGACCAAAAAAGACTGATTAAATTGCATAATGAATTAAATCTCTAATGGCCAAATGTCTGTGTATAGCACATCATCGCACTCATAAATCAGCCTTCCCTAAACTGTCACCTCAAACCTAGAGACACAATTGTACATAATTTCCCTTCGCTGGAACTTATGCACCAAGCCCAACTGTGTACAAACTGTTTACAAAGCAATGGTCCATGAGGTTTGTTAAAACCCTTAAATCTCAAGCTGCACGCATACATGCCATCAAAATATAGTTCAATGATGATTTAAATAAATAAATAAAAACTGCTTATGTGGAAGCCTTACTGGTGTTACAGACTTCAAACTGGGTATTTGGGTTTTTAGATATGTCAGATAGAAAAAATGTTATCATTACTTTTATAAAGGGTACAGTAAATTTAACCACTACCATAGTATAGGAATGATGTCACAAAAACGAGCAAATTATAATTTTATTATTATTATTTTTTTGGTCATAGAATCAACCGAAAACAACTATTAAAATGTGATTATGTATAATTTATGATTATGAAATATGATTGTATATCTGTGCTATTACTTTGCCTATGTGACCCATATACATGATAGAGTGGGGCAAAAATGTGTTTAGTCAGCCACCAATTGTGCAAGTTCTCCCACTTAAAAAGATGAGAGAGGCCTGTATTTTCATCATAGGTATACCTCAACTATGAGAGACAAAATAATAATAAGAAAAAATCCAGAAAATCAAATTGTAAGATTTTTAAAGATTTTATTTGCAAATTATGGTGGAAAATAAGTATTTGGTCAATAACAAAATTTCTTCTCAATACTTTGTTATATACCCTTTGTTGGCAATGAAAGAGGTCAAACGTTTTCTGTAAGTCTTCACAAGGTTTTCACACACTGTTGCTGGTATCTTGGCCCATTCCTCCATGCAGATCTCCTCTAGAGCAATGATGTTTTGGGGCTGTCGCTGGGTTTTGGGGCTGATCTGCATGGAGGAATGGACCAACTCTCAACTCTTTCCAAATTTCTTTATATGGGGTTGAGATCTGGAGACTGGCTAGGCCACTCCAGGACCTTGAAATGCTTCTTACGAAGCCACTCTTTCATTGCCTGGGTGGCGTGTTTGGGATCATTGTCATGCTGAAAGACCCAGCCACGTTTCATCTTCAATGCCTTTGCTGATGGAAGGAGGTTTTCACTCAAAATCTCATGATGCATGGCCCCATTCATTCTTTCCTTTACACGAATCAGTTGTCCTGGTCCTTTTGCAGAAAAACAGCCCCAAAGCATGATGTTTCCACCCCCATGCTTCACAGTAGGTAT
>JAOVVA010000004.1:7865040-7876747 GCA_028565275.1 Leiocassis micropogon | reverse complement strand
TGCTATAACATAATGAATTTTATGATGAAGGCCTAATATGAGCTTCCCCTGTTTCAAAAGCTAGCAGCCGCCACTGTCGTGAAATGAGTTTCAAACTGCAGCATTTTTGAATTTAATTAAACATTTTAAGGTAAGCTCATCACTGAATAAGCTACAAGAACACACAACTTCTGCCAAGGACTCATAAATTTAGCCAAGGACTCATCAGTTTTGTAATCCTAAACACAAAGCCTATATCCAGTACACCACAGGATGAAGTGTATTTTACAAAGGCATGCAGAAAAGTTTGCTGGCATGCAAGTTTGATTAGAAAGCCCACACCTAAATAAAACTTTAAAAATATTATATGGCATAAAGGTTTTTTTCATGTCTTTTTCAGTCTTTTTTCCCACATTTAAAAGTGAAAATAGTGAAATAGTTCAGAAATACTTCAGTAGACATAGAGGATAGGTGTATTACACTACATTACATTGTGACATTATCCTGGCTATATTGCAGGGCCAAAAATCCCTACATGCTGTCAGTAATGCTTCATCCATTAATAAGTCTTAAGCGAATAATGTTCATCCTCGGGTTGACGTTCATTGCCCGGGGCTCCCGTTTAATGCAGGGTCCAAGCATTTGCATGTTTGCTTGCCTTCTAGCTTTGCCTCTAGCTGGATGACTGGCTATTTTGTACACTGTCCAGATAATGTATGTGGTTGAGGAGATTTGGTGATTGAAAGCATCTCATACTTGGTTGTAACCTCCCATTAGAATGGAAGCTAAAAATTTCATCAATGTCAAATGCCTTGGTTTGGTTTATCCTTTGATGAAAAGCTTGAACCCTACTACGTGGGAGTGCAGAGGTCATCTACATCCTTTTCGAAGTAAGATCACAGCTGGAACAATATCTTATATATAACATGTCTCTGGTTTAATTCGCACAGCTTCTCCATCTTTTCCTTGTCCACCCACTTTGCCTTTTTTAATCAGCTAATGTCCTTCACTTAGGAAGAGCTTAGCATTGACCTTGTTTAAAGTAAATCCAGTTTTGAATTTTTTGCATGAATCTGTCTAGGGCTTGTTTTTAAGGAAGACCTTGACAATCTGATACGAAGTGAAAACATTATAGTGGTGTATTTGGTAAACATAATGTCAGTTTCTTAGATAAAATGACCTTCCTGTGGCAGTCACAGCCAGCCGTACTGTAAGGCCAAGCTTTTATCGACATCTGACGATTACATGCTTATATGCTTGTTGAACATTCCATTGCAGATTTAGTCTCCCTTTGTTATTGCAATGACCTTCATTCTTCTAGGAAGGCGTTCCACTAGATTTTGGAATGAGGCTGTGAACATTTGCTAATTTGGCTACTGGGGAATTAATGAAGTCAGGCACTCATATTGGACAAGAAATCTGGAATACAGTCAGCATTCATCCTAAAGGTATTTATTTGGGTCGAGGTGCATGGCCACTAATGTTCATCCTGTGGCAATCTTTTTATGGGCCTTAGTTGGTACACATGGGCATTGTCATGCTGGATTTTGTGGTATAACAGTTTGGACAAGAACCACTTACAGGTGTCATGATCAGGTGGCCATATAGTTTAGGTCTCATGCCGTGTCAAGCACAGCTCATGTATGCAAAAGGGTGAAGCTAGTACTTTCCTCTGATTATGTTTTGCTGTCCTTTAACGTAGCATGACCCGCAGGTTGTATCTTGACTTTTCCAGTTGGTAGCTGTCATCTGATAATAAAGTGCTAGGTAGTGGGTGAAAACTGGTTAATTGGGACAAAATAGGGTAAAATCCAACAAAGTGATCTGAACTGTAAATTATGCTATTTAAAAATGTTTTAATAGTCATAAACGTCCCTTAATTTCTGGGGAACATTAATATAATAACAGAAATTTTAAAACAAATTTAATTTCATACACCAAACAGGTTCAAGCAAATCAACTGCCAATTTCTGTTGACGAACATATTATTTTTGAACAAAATATATCACTTTAAAACAGACTGGTTACAGTATCTTTTATAGGCCAGACTGGCCCAGTAAAGGATGTCTCAGGCCAGTCTGTGCTCAAAAGGAAGCTATCCTTTCCATCTAATAAGACCACAGCCAACTGTACCCTCATGGTTTCCTGGTCACAGATGGCTGTAGCATTACACACAGCAGGTTTATGACTGGCCCCTCTCGGCTTGTAGAGACAAAGCAGCCCTGTTGTGGTTTGCATGCAACTACTGTATGATAAAATGTTCAGTGTATTTCAATCTTTACAGTCTGCTATGATAGGAAGAGATGTGATCTTTATAAGTAGTTCTTTGTAAGGATCTTTGACATTAGGACAATCTATTTCTAATGTTTCATGTAACGTAGTGTATAAAGTCACTTAGTAGTACAAAATTAGATTAAACCCAATGTACTCAATAATCTTAATGGGCAGTTTATTAGTTACAGCTTGGTATACCATTGTTTACTGTTGCTAAACACATTTTTTAGCCCCCTTACTGCCCATCCAACATTTAAAGAAAAATGGCTTATAGTTTGCATAGGCACCAATCAGCCATAACATTAAAACCACTGACAGGTAACCTCTTTCTAGTGGCTAGAGGTTGGGTATATTAAGCAGCAAGTGAACAGTCAGTTCTTGAAGTTGATGTCTTGAAAGCAGGGGGTCATAGTTTGCATCTGAACAACTTTGACAAGATGCTTGCAAGGTGTTCCTAGTATGCATTGATTAGTACCTATCAAAAAAAGTCCAAGGACAACTGAGGAACCGGCAACTCATCATGGGTGCCAAAAGTTCACTGATGTGCGTAGCAAGCAAAGGATAGCCCATCTGGTCCAATCCTATAGAAAAGCTACTACGGGACAACGTGCTCAAAAAGTTAATGTCAGCTATGATAAGTCGTCACAGTTTACTGGAATGGTTTGTAGAACATGACAAAGCATTCAAGGTGGTATTTCCCAGATATCTTTCCAATCAAGCATTAGTGGGATGTGCTGGACAAACCAGTCCGATCCATAGAGGAGCCACCTCACAAATTACTTAGTAGATCTGTTGTCAGTATATTGGTACCAGATAACCCAGCACACCTTCAGAGCTCTTTAGTGGGTCAGTGCTCTTTTGTGACACTAGGGCAGAGAATCATTTATGAACAGCAGTGGCCAGTGGTGACTCAGTTACCTGCAATTACAGCTCTGGTTTAACAAGGGTATGGGTGGAGGTTTAAGCACCAGAACGGACAAGCTGTGATTGTTAAGGTCCTTAACCCAATCTGCTCCGGGAGCAGCTTCTCATGCCTATCCTGCACTCAGGGATATTTTGAGATAGGTGCTATAATGTACATGTGTCCTAGAAATGAATGCCCAGAGTGTAATGTATAAGAGAGCACACTTTTTTTCAATTTCATGCACACATTTATTCCAATTTATGAAAAGTCCATCCATAAAATTGACCAAGTTGTTTATATAGAGAAAGCCATATGCTCTTTATGTTAAAGATGTAAGCACTATGTACTTCGACCTGAATCCCATTTCAAATTAAATTCAATGACAGCCTCAGCTCATAACCATGGTAAAGCCTGAAAGCTTACTTTCTAATTGAGAGGTAAACCAATGCCTTATAGGTCATAAGAGACAAGTAAATGGGCCCCGCAATGTAATAAATGGGCTACGAGGATGCACCATTCTGCACTTTAAAAACCACAGGTGCTGAAATCAGCAGGATGAGATCAAGTGGGGCTACTGAGAGACTACAGTAATAAGCTGCTCGGAAACCTTATCCTCTCTCGTTCTTAAGTTCCTTGCTGTTGTGTCTGAAAACAATGTGTTGTTCACGTCGTTACTCATTTAGTTTATTATAAACACAATAGGAACATAAACAGAGAAATATATGCTTATGTTTTAGAAGATTTACCCTAATAGGATTAAACTGAATGAACTTTCCTCCATTTGTAACTTTCCTCCATTTCATGCTTATTACTTGGTAGTAACACAATACAGTTATTATTCATTTTCAATAACTGCTTTATCTTAAATACAGTTGATGTGGACCTTGAGCTTATCCTAGGAACACTGCGGCTTGAGGTGGGAATACACCCTAGACAGCCTGTATTCCACTAGTTTTGTGCAAGGGCATCAAACAGTACACACACCTTTACACCTAAAGACGATTTCGAGCCAAGTAAGCAAACCAGGTGGCAATTCTACTCAATACACCTCAGTGTCATACCAATTTATTTATAAATTTGCTTATATCCAAAACATGGTTTATGTTTTATGTTGCTTTATATTACTTTACTTGTTTGTCTGTACCTTTCTCTATATTGTATTGTATTGTATTTTATTGTATTTTATTGTATTGGAATGATCAAAATTGGTCTTTTGAAGATGTGTTGGTTACAAAATGGCTCATAGGTGTTCAGATGGGTAAAGGTCTGATGACACTAAAGGCCATAGCATATGATTCATAAAATGTTCATCCTTTTATAAATGATCATCTAGAATAATTTTGGTTTGATTTGCTTAACCCATATTATTAAGGATGTGCAGAAAAACTGATCTAACTAAAGACATGAACATGCCCCCACAGTATAACACAAACACTGGGCTTTCCTTTGATTTGTCACCCTTCTGTTAGGTTCATGACCACATTAGTTAAGACCAACACTAGACCATAGGCAATGGAGTTGCAATATGTTTGTTGTAGGATGCTGATGCTAAGGCGGGCCCCATACAGTATGTTTTGCTTAAAGATTCATGTGATAACTAGGAATGGTTCCACGTCATAACCACAAAGATGGCTTGGATTGCATTGATACGAACTGTTTCACATAATGGCTTATGACAGCAATTTCCATGAACACTTTTGCACCCAAGTCTCCATCAGTAAACAGTAGGTAACCTCAACAAAGTGGACTTTATATCATCTCAAACACATTCCTGTCATACAACTGCACTTTCGACCTCAGAGCGCACGAGTATAGATGGGAGTTATTTATGGTCGTACTATCTTGTATCACCCAAATGAGGATTTGTTCGCTTTTGATTCTGGTTCCTCTTAAGGTTTCTTCCTTGTCTCATAACATGGAATTTTTCCTTGTCACAATCACATCCGGCTTAAATCTGGGAACATTTTTTCTTTATTTCATATTCAGAATGATGAATGAAAAATGATAAGCAGCCTCTTAAAGAAGCATTGCATTAAAATTCAAGGAAAGTGGAAGGTAAACTGGCACTGAGGTGTTAGTCTCAGATTGTTAACCTTTGTTAAAGGTTAGAAATTCTTCCAAATGACAAATGAGCTGTATACTTTTTAAAAATATTGACTCAGTCCAGGAGCGTTGCCCTTTTATCCCAATGAGGCTATTCTGGGCATTGAGCAAAAACTTTGTGAAGATACTTGTTTGGTCTCTATTGTGAGTTTATGGTTACAAATGGTGCAGAACTATCAGGCACGCCATAAGGGGATTAAAGATAGATGACAACTTTTGAAACTCAAACTTTGTGGTCGAAGGTACACGGTTTCAGATAAGCTGTTTTGGTTGTGCCATTGTGTAAAATTTTTTTTAATAAGCCCTATCATAAATATACTTAGTTAGTGTTTATTTGTCCCCTCACACCTTTTAATACTTAAATGAAAACATGAAGACTTTAACCTGAAATACTGAGCTAATTAAAAAAATCATCTATTTTACATTTTTAATAACTTTAAGGTTTTTACCTTAAGTTGATGTCTGAACTTCACTATTTTTAGATGTGATCATATGGTTTTATTGCTTTTTGCACACCTATTCTTAGGACAGCGCTGCTCATATACCGATGTCAAAAGAGATATTATTGTCTCACCCAAAAGTGTCAGTGCTATAAAGAGAGCCATTAAGGCAACACGTTGCACCATTCTAAGTAAATAAATAAATAATTCCCAACAGAAGCAATGTTGACTACTTGAGGACAAAGCTAGAAATGTCACTGGGTGCTATTACCTGTTATATTAGAAGCCCCACAGGTCTGCTCTGCTCTTGCTGTGCTTTTGTGAGTTAAAAAGTCCATCAAAAAGCCATTACAGCTGCAGGGAAGCAAGATGAGTATGACGCTCTTGGCAAAAAAGGCCCAGCAGAAATTGTCCTATCTATCATAATTACTCTTATTGCATGCCACTGTGAGGGGCCAAGGGACCAAGCCCCTTGGCTGACCTGGAGCAGGTTACATGGATGCTGAAATCTCTGGTGGGTGTAGAAGATAAGAGGAATTAGACATGGTTTAGTGTATGAGTGTAAGGAACATTGTTTCAAATGAGTTAGAATGGTTTTGGGGATACTTCTTTTGCTTGTGAGGATATATTGTTTGTTCCCAACAGCAGTCGTCATTCTGTTGATCCCTTTGCAACTATTAGGGCAGAGGTCATCAACTGGCTGTCTGCAGTCTGGCTACAGTTGAAAATCCTAAAGCAATTTAATTTCAATGTTGTGTCCAATCACGTGTTTTATTATTATTATTATTATTATTATTATTATTATTTTAACCTCAAGGCATCTCGGCAAAACCAGAGACTATGCACAGGGTAAACACATTCACAGACTACTTGAAGATGAACATACAAAGAAGTATAAGTTCGTTCTTCCAATGTCATGATCCTAGTCAAATGTGGGAATGTGACTATAGAATGTAACCGTACAATAACGGTGATCAATTAGGATCATCTTGTTATGATTTGCATGACACCTCTGTCTGGACTCTCCTTCTGGACCCTCTACACTTTGGAAATACCGGCATGAAAACGATACTTTACCTTAAAAGAATCACTGCGTTTACCTGCAGTTTTGCACTGCATTTTGCATTTGTCACTCTTCTGTGTATTGTTAAAAGCATAGCATTAGTGTTGTGTTAAGACCACCTTAGTCATGATGAAGATTATAGCCAATGGATGTTGTTTGTTCTAGGATGGTTGTTGTTTGTTGAGGATGGCCCCATATGTTCTGCTTAAAGATTCATGTGATAGCGAGAACAGTTAAACTTAATAACCATGAAGAGGGCTTGCATATGACATAAACAGTTTCACTAGTATGTCAGCAACTGCTCAAATAGTTCAAAGACTGAAACTGCCACAAACACTTTTGTAACCAAGTCTCCATCAGTAAACAGGTGGTAATCACATTTCCTGTTATATAACCTAACTTTTGACCTCAGCGCACACAATAGAAGAGAATACAATGGAATTACTGTACACTGGTGGCCAAAAGTATTAAGACAACACATGCTATGTATTATAGTTCTCCCTGTGATCAAAACAGGTGATTTCACTAATAAGTGCTTGCCTTATTTATCTGGCTCATAAGTTGTGCTAATTAAATGAAAAACTAGTAAAAAAAAAAAAACTGGACATGTGGCAATGGTATTCAGCTATTGAACCCGTGGACTGGGTCATCTCAGTGGAAAACTGTTGGACAATGGTGGGGAAGGCAGTAGGAGTGAAGGAGTGAAGAAATCCTTTTTTATTTTTAACTGGAGATGATTTTCAGGAAGCAATCAAGGAGGTATGGATTGATCAAGTGATGTTTTTATTTATTTGCTTAACCGCAACCAGTAGGTTTTGAAGAATAAACAACGTAATACGAAATATTGATTGTGGTAGGGAAATTTCACTGCATGAAACAGTGAAACAAACTGCAAGTTGTTCTTATTATTTTGATTGTCATTATTTTAAAAAAATTGAGAATATCATTAAAACATTGAATTTCCTTTTTGTTTTAGTACTTTTGTACTATATTTATGGCCATACAATCCAGTATCATTCAAATGAGTTTCCTTTTAAGTCTAGTTTTTCTTGCTGCTGTTGCCTCCGGCTTGCTAATTATGCAAAAAAAATAAAAATAAAAATAAATAAATAAAATATATATATATATTCTTATTATTCATATTCAGATTTTTTTATTCTATTAAAGCTGCTTTACAACAATGTACATTGATACCCACTAAAGCACATATTTTTCTCCTAAAAGTGGGAATGTAACTATAGCGTTACAAAAAAAAAAGTCTTATTTATGGCAGTGTAATAATAATTAACTACTAAAATTTTACATTTTAAATTGTTGTTACAAATAAGACATGTTAAGCAGCCATACAAGACATGTTGTGTAACTGGATCTACAAATTTAAGTTAAGAAACACACAACTTACAGACAAGATCATGTACCAGTCCTTCATGCTTTTAATGTGGTGTATAATTTTAAAGTTACTTAGGACATAAATTTCAATTTTATAAATGTTTTTAATCTCCATTATGGATATTGTAGTCGTAACAAAAGGCCACTTAATGTAAAAGCGTGATACATAGGCTTCCTTTTGCGTCTGACAGTAAGAAAGCGTCCTCAGCATGAGGCACAGTGGGTAGTGGGCTCAAGATGTGACTGATGTAGGTGTCAGCCCTGTACCATGAATCCCTCATGATCCATCGTTTCTTCACCTGCTGCCATCTGTACATTCCCTCATCCAGGCCCACCCCGACTGAGGGATGCCAAGCATCCATGGAGACGATTATTATTAATGACAACCATGCACCATGCTTGAAAACATGGATATGAAATAGCGTGTGAAATCCACACCTGTTTGCAGTAGGCGCTGTGACTCCTTCCCCAGGACCACCTGACCAGGGAGATCAGATTTTTATCTGTGAACACAAAGAAATGCTAGTCTAGGCATCAATTTTTGCGCTGACAACTCTGTGAGACTGTGGGAATATGACGGAGGAGAACAACCTCTTGAAACATGATTAGAAGGCTTAATTCAAACACTTTCTCTAAGTAGTGTTCCCGATTCTACTCTGCTCAGGTCACAAACACACAGCAGTGTTAGAACATTTCACAGCTCTAAGGGAGTGATTTGCTGAAAGTTAAAGTCTACACAGTTTTTCGCCTACCCCAAGCGGTTTTTAATTAGGTGAGACATGTTTGGTGTCTGGTATTACTTTAATTTTGCACGGGCGCTGTTAAATTAATAAGGTTTAGAAGAATGAGAAGTCAAACATATCTCAGACAAATATATGGAATATGGGTAAATTAATGCAAATGCTCTGTTAGTACAGCTGAAGTATTTACACATTTCTTGCGGAGGAACAGGGTTAGATTACCTCATGGGGATCCCCAGCCATAGTGTGCATAAATCAGCGCCTGTTCCATCCCTGTCCTGCATCAGGAAGGGCAACCAGCATAAAACATGTGTTAAATCAAATATGCAGCTTGGATGAGCTACTTTGGTGGAAAGGCTAAAAAAATGTATGAAAATATGATGTGAAGTGCTGCATAAAAGCAATATAGCACGCATAACTGTGCTTTCAAACTGAACATGGATTCGTCTGTGTATCCAGAATAACCACACTCTTCCTTGTGTGATATTGACAAATAAGAACATTATCATTATCTTTGATAGTATATAGATTATCTATCAATTTTTTTTAACCATTTATTGTTACAGTACATTGAAAGTTGCAGAGCATCCACAAAACACTTCCCCATTATGACATGATAAGTCATCGCTCGTACTGTATGTTAATTGTCAGTGTCAGTATATATACTGTCAGTGTGTATATACTGTATATATAATCTGTTTCAATTATATTATATACTGTAAATAAATTGTCATAAAAATAAATGGCCCTGTATTCCCAAATCATTTTTATTCTGTATCTCATGCATTCCATTTTATAAAGTTTATATATATTCTGATTTATAAACGTGTGCTATTGCCATCAATGATCCATAAGTGTCAGTACTAAAGTCCACTAAATATCACGTCATTCTTTGCATCTGACAGAGTATTTCTAGGGTTTGAGTGTCAGTGGGCATGAGTGATTTAGCTCTAATCTTTTATTTCTGGTTCTCCTTCTGCCTCTTAACATTCTTCCATGGCGCTGATTAAACATACCCACATCTGTCAGCACAATCTGTTTTTTCTTTCTCAGTATGGGGAATTGAGGCTCATTTTTGGATCATGTTTTTTTTTTATTTTAAAGAGAGAAATATAATCATATTATGGCAAGTGACTGTCTCTCACTGTTTCAGAAAGGATGAAAAAAGGAATAGAATAATGATTTAATTCTCCCTTCAAATGAGCAGGCTGTTAACAAAGGTATCACATAATCAGCAGTATGACAGTGGATATTAATAAAAGTTTTTTTTTTTCTTTAAAGCCTTCGTAGGCTCACAAATGTTAATGTATTTTCCTGGGCAGGGTGATATTATGGGCACTTCATGGATCATTAGACATCAAAGCACATAATGTTTCTAACCTTAAGCTGTGCAATATTGCAATATTTCATGGGAGAGGATTCATTTTAATGATGCAAAACTGGAAGCTGTGGGCAAAGATGACTAAATTGAACTTTGCTTCATTGAAGGTATACGATAATATACTGCATTATTAGACCTATGGACGTGTCATGACAATTTTTAAGCGTCATTTAGAATCTATAATAATAATAATAATAATAATAATAATAATAAAAATAGTAATAATAATAATAACACAATAATAATAATAATAATACATTTTCCATCTTACTTAGCCTATCCCTGGTAGCTCCGGGTGTACCCGGAGGAAACCCAAAAATCATAGAGAGAACACATGCAGGCAGAACTACACACATATGGATCAGAGGTGAGATTCAAACCCCCAGCCGAGAAGGTGCAAGGCAACAGTGCTAACCACTAGTAGTAGTAGTGGGAGTAATAGTAGTATTGGGTCCACCCTGGGTAAGTTCTAATGCAGAATGAACATATTGTGTTCCTCCAACAAGGCACACACACACACACACACACACACACACACACACACACACAAAAAAAAAGGCTTTGTAAATGGATAAATTAGAGGAATTGCCTATACTGGGTGGTACATGACTACTGTCTCCAGATTATGAGTTACCATCATAATCTCACAAAATGAACACACCAGGAACAACCGAAACAATTTATTCTTATTAGAAATAATTTTCCAGGCCTGGTGTGTTCGATCTTTCTGTGTCTAATTGACATGGTGGCCTGCTTTTCATATGAACACCAGTAAAATAAAAAGAAAAACAGGGATATAGAGAGATATAATGAATATAAAAAACAAACTCTTAGGGGAAGTAACAGGTCAAATTTACAACACCATAGGGGTTCTTCAGTTTGACCTACCGAAGAGTATTTCAAATAGTATTCCTTTAGAAGACTATGAACACTGTCCTGATTAAAGGATTTAATAATGAAGCTCATGCTTGATGTATAACAGAATAATATTAGAACAAAATATTTGGCATTGCAGAAAGAAAATTATATCATTAAAATAATAATCTTAATTAGTCCAATGTAAAAATAAATCTCTTCTGCAGAGAAAAACCTATTACTAAGAATGCAGTAATAAACCATAAAGAATTAATGTACTAGTAGGTTTTAGAGTAAAAGTTTGTTTTACTGTGGTACAATTAACATAGCTATAGAACTACTCACCAATAGCATTTACTTAAAACAAAAAAGTAACCACATCTGGCTACTGTAGATTTAAAATGTTTTTATTGTGTCCCTGGATTGTGTTTTGCACAATGGTAAATAGATAACTTCTATAGTTTTCAAACTTCTTCCACTTACGGATGATGGAGGCTACTTCGCTCATTGGGACCTTCAAGGCAGCAGAAATTTTTCTGTAACCTTCCCCAGATTTGTGCCTCGAGACAATCCTGTCTC
>JAOVVA010000004.1:7818385-7841423 GCA_028565275.1 Leiocassis micropogon | reverse complement strand
GCGATTTGAAGCTTTCAGCTGTGTCCTGTACCTGACCTGCTGGCTCGTGAGTCACATTGAAAGTGCATGTGTGGAAACAGTGTAGTGGAAAATAGCACTCACATATCCTCCTTCCTAACACAAACATATCCAATGATCGGAAAAAAACTATCCTCTTTGAAAGCATTCTGTCGGTAAGAAACTATAAACTATAATATTTTCCTGAACGTCACAATAATGGAAATGAGTAATCTTTTTAAATAGGAAATGGATGTTTTCTTGTGTAATAAGCTTAGCATCGTAGCACTTTTCTGCAAACTGAAAAACAGTATTTACTTTAGATTTTTTTTGTTACCAAATGTGCATACTCATTCTGAACGCTTCAACAGTTTCTACTACAAATGAATGAGAGCTGCTGGATGTAATGACTAAGAGAACATGGTGATTCTTGTAAATCAGAGAGTCAGTCGGTCACAGCTTGTGTTTTAAACCCAGAACACGTCCTAACCCTCATTTCAAGGGCGATCTTATACCACTTTCATCAGCTTATCTAAGAGTGGAATATAGGTGGAACATTTGCACCTCTCTTCTCAATTGGCTGAAGTGGCACAAATTGCGGTTGGTTTAAAAGCTGATCGAAATTGAGAAAGACTCTCCAGCTGCACTCATTCAGGATCTTCTCATTGTTCCTTGTTGTCTTTCCTCTGTGGCTTTCTGCAGGGCATGATTTGAGAGAGACATAACAAATGAAGTCTGGCGTTCTCAATTGCAACAAGTACTGTAAGTGACCTTTAGCTGTCACAAATGGTTCAAGTACTGATCCTCTACAATCCCGCTGTCTCTAATGCCAGGACTCAAGATGTAGGTACATGTTCAGGGGTTTTTCCCTTTCTTTTTATTTATTTCATTTTTTTAATTTTCATGTTGCACATGTCACAACATTGATCCTTAGGTATAACCTATAATAACAATTCCATTTGCAGATTGGGTTGTATTTAGAGTTTTGGATTAATTAGATGTAGTTAAATTACTATTGTTATTAAATACACACAATACATGTAACTCTCTCCAAATATTACCCGTATCTTAAACATACAAAACAAAGATAGACTAAAACATGGTGCATAATAGGAAAAGAAAAAATCAGAAATCACTCACTCACTCATCGTCTATACCGTTTTATCCTGTATTCAGGTTCGCGGTGGGCCTGGAGCCTATCCAAGAAGACTTAAGGCACGAGCCGGGGTACACCCTGGACAGGGTGCTAATCTATTGCATGGCACACGCATACACACACTCACACTCTCATTCAAACACTTTGGGCAATTTGGGAATTCCAATTAGCCTAATCTGCATGTCTTTGGATTGTGGGAGGAAAGCGGAGCACAGGGAGAACGTGCAAACTCTACGCACACAGACCTGAGATGGGAAGTAACTCCGGACCCTAAAACCTAGCAAAAAAGCATGAAGAGATGACAGAGAGAAATACTTTCAGTTTTTTTTTTCGTTCTGTTTTGCAAAACAAACCAACAGAATGAACATACAGTACATACTAGCTGATTAGCAAAGGACAAGTCAGGCTCATAAATTTTGGAACAAAGATACGATTTTTGTCAGTTGGCTTCTGTACTGTACACCTCTGACGTGAATCTAAAACTAAACACTCAAGATGTGAGTGAAGTCAAGACTTTCAGGGATTTGATAAAAAAAAATGTGGCATCAACCATTCAGGAATTACAGCTGTTTTTATTCACACGCACCCATTTTGGGGGCTCATAAATAATGGAACAAACAAATATAATTACAAACATGCGGATTGCTTTTAATACTTGGATGAACATCCTTTGCAGGCAACAACAGACTTCTAGTCCTGGTAAAAACCCTCAGGGCACAATTAAAAAATAAATATAAAATTTGTGACTTATAGAATGTCCCCTAGAGTTGTCCTAGCTTGCTGTTGTTGCTATCTGTGTGCGTGCGTGCTTGTGTGTGTGTGTTTGTGAGTGTGCGTTGTTGTGAGAAGCAATCATAAGAGTTTAAAAAAATGCCAAAAGACATGATGAGATTAAGGCTTGACACTCAGAAAATTCAGGAATGAAGCTGATAAGTAGTCCTTAAAAAGTAAGTATACATGAGGTTGAATACAGAAAAAAAAACATACACCGGGGGGAGGAGCCAGGACACTGGCTTTGTCTCAAATATCATTCACTAAAGGCTGTATTCTTAGATCATATATTACCCTCTTGGGGAAAAAAGTGTTTCTCAAGTGTCTTTTGGATATTTAAGAGTTAAGGGCTCTACTTGAAAACTATGCTCTTAGAATCATTTTTAAGATGGATTTTTTGACAAAATGGAAACAAATATTGAAAAGCACTGAAACAACTTGCCCAGAAGCAAGTGCCTGGAAAAAAAAAAAGATTTTGGAGATCATATGCATCTGTGCTGAAGCAGGATTCTCACTTGGTGAAAAAAAATCTATTCCCCTCTAGGAGGTTCTAGTATTTCATTTGGATAGGAACAACATCGCTATATTTCTTGGTGTGATTATACTGGTTGTACTAAAAGTACATCATTTTAGAAATCAAAAACATGTCTGATCATGATGTGCATTATTGGTTTCATCTCACCCTATTTTATATTTAGTGTGTGAGTATTTGTGTGTGTGTGTGTGTGTGTGTGCCCTGCGATGGACTAGCACACCTTCTTCTAGGGCATACCCTACATCGTGACCTGAGTCCCCTGGGATAGGCTCTAGGGCTTCCTGAGACCCCGTACAGCATACGAGAATGAATAAGAGAACGAGAGACTTGGTGAATAATGCAATTGGTAAAATCTGAAACACTTCTAGCAAAGAAAAAGTAGGACATGAATTTAGTAGGACAGGACAACATTGTTTCAAGCAAAATTAAGTTAAAGCTATTAACAACTGCCTTATGCTATGGGCTAATAATGAATTTTTAATGTATTTTTAGAGTAACCCTAGAACAGATAGTAGAGACTAGAATAAAGCCATGATGCAATACAATTGAGCAGCTTTAACAAAGTACTACCTTTTCCAAATGTTTTTATATAGCATGAGTGTTAGAAGAAATAGAGGAAATATCATTAACCAGGGTGTCAGATTTTAGCTTGTTGCAATTCCTATTTTGTCCACTAGTCACTAGTTTTGATATATATACAGTATATATACAGTACTGTATATGTATATTTTTTTAACCACTTTGACCTTTTGTTGCAGTTCCATTCTTACCTACAATAATAACTCTATGAAGGTAAACGGGGAATTAGAAAGACAAGAAAACCAATGAAACATCTGTTTTTTTAATTCATTCTTTTTTTCATCTTTGGTCGTCTTAAACAGATTTAACTTTAAAATGTATGCATTTTAAAATGTAAAATGTAAGCAGTTGTTTAAAAAGAGTTTATGACAATTAACATTTCTTAAACTGCTGTTTTTCCTTATTTCCCCCCCATAATCACTGTATGTACTCGTCTCAGTGACCACAATCAGCATTTGCGACTTTGTCTATGATGTGACATTGCCATATCTGTGCATCCTCTCCTCTGACATGAGCTGATGAACATTCAGTGCATTCTGTACTTCCTGGCACTGAAATCGTCAGGCTCCGGCAGCGAGCCCTACGCCCACTCCCAGAAAGCACTGCTCTCTAAACCGCTGTGTGGGAGCGGATATGTGAAGCTGCTACTGAGCAGCCCCGTATCTGCTGCCAGACCGCCCTGCAGCACTTTTACTAAAACAATGGTTACCATCGACAAAAATGAATATTCTAAGCATAAGATACTGCAATACTGCAATCTCTAACGACAAGCATTACATAAGAGCCTGCACTTTTCTAAGTTTAGAAAAGAAAAGCCTACATAAGCTTGTGCTTTCAACTTGATGTTTCTGAGAATGTATGTATAAAATGAAATGAAAACCCTGAATGGGTGATAAAAAAATGCTAGTATTTTTTTTTCTTGGAGGAAAAAAAAAGCCCAGGCACACTGAAAGGTCTGCTTTTCTCTGGAGCTCATTTCAGTTATGTGAAGTCCCACACCTCTGGGTGAACAAAAGAACCGTTACATAATTACTTATCAGACAGAGCGGGATGATGAATTGATATCTCCACTCTTCTTCCCCTCGGACTCATTCCACACCTAGTTCTGATTAATCCATTTTTAATTAAGGGTGACACATTGAAAATCTGGATGTTTCATCCAGCACTGCTCTCTCTCTCTCTCTCTCTCCCCCTCTTTCTCTCAGTAAAATAGGTCACCAGCTGGAAGGGTATATAAAAGTGCAAATACTTTAAAGGCACTCAGTTGTAATTTTGTTTCCAACAGACTTCCTTTTCCAGTGCTTTTGTCATAATGCTCTTAGATCATCAGGTGTCATTGCAGCATGACGTAAGCTGAGGGAAGAATGTGCTTTACAAGTGATTGAGTTGCAAGGCTTCAATGTTCGGTAATGTTCCAGATGTCTTGAAATCAACCCTAAAAGTGACTTGTTGTGATTTTCTGGACAGTTTTTGAAACCTTTTGATAGAACCTTGAACACAATTTGAGGAGTTTGTGTCAAATCCTCGCTGCTCCCTTACTGGATGCTGTGACTGTTATTGGGTCTTAAAATTATGAATAGAACATTTTAAAAAACTGAGGGAGCCAACAGTTGAACACATATTTCTTTTCTTTTCCTTTATCTACACTAATGACCATACATACAAACGTCTCTCTACAAGTCTCTACGTCTCTTTTCAACTGCTTGAAATCATTTTGGATGTATGCTTGCTGACAAAAGCTGCCTTTGGTTGTGATTAAAACATTAAAATGTGATTCATCAGACCAGGCCACTTTTTTCCAGTTGCTTTATTGTCCAGTTCTGTTGCTCACATGCCCACTGTAGGAGCTTTTGATGATGGAAAGGGGTCAGCGTGGGCACCCTGACCCGTCTGCGGCTATGCACCCCCATGCACAACAAACCGTGTTGTACAGTATTGCAAGATGAACAGTGTTCTGGCACCTTTCTATCAGAACCAGCATGCACTTTTCCAGGAATTTGAGTTTAATTAGGGGTAAAAATAAAGGGTAAAATAAAGGCATATTTCACATGCTATCAGTTGTACTTAAGTACTTATTTTGAATTATGCAATTAAAAGAAAAAATACACTACTGTAATTGTTATGTAAGGAATAAAACCAGACATGCTGTGATTGAAAGCTAATATCAGGATGGTTTAATGCCATACTGAAACAATTTGCCAGAGACTACAATTTTGTATTATCATGAAATGATATGAATCATTATTAAATAATTACTTTTTAATCTGTCTATTATTAGGCTTAAACCACACGAGTGTCCATACAAATCCCTATGTATTAGCTGTTACTATAGAAACAATTATGGATTAGAACACCCATATAAATATAAATGTGCGATTTGCTTTGCAACCAGCGCTACTGTCAGAGCTGCTTTTATAGAAAAGAGGTCTGCAGAAAATATCTTGCATAAAGGTGATATGACTATTCCTTTTACAATGCATTATTCCACTTCTATTTTATGAATTATACATTCATTCACTCAGTACCTGCTTTCGTCAGGGTCACAGTGAATCTAGAGACTGTCCTGGGATAACTGGGTATGAGGCATGGATAAATTTACTTAATTATTTATACCTAAGGGCAATTTAGGGCAGTTTAATCTACTTACCAGCATGTTTGCGAGAGGTTAGAGGAAACCAGAGAACATAAATGAAACTCACATGGACATGTGTAAAAATGCACACAGCAAGTGCATTTAAACATCATTGCATTTTATTCAGAACATCGACATAAAAATGTTTATGTCTGGGTAAATGAAGAGCATTGCCACTGGCTATTTCTATTTCTATAAATAACATTAATGACCGGGTGAACCACAATAACAAGTGGAGAAATAATAATAGAAGAAAAGGGGTTTTAGACACAGGGACAGGTAAGATATTTAAGGAATGTTTAGTGTCTTTTGTTAATAATCAATGTATACTTGTATTGCTATTGTACATTTAAATTTGATGTATTTATTAAAAACACATTACAATTGTATTATTATATAACTTTTTTTTTTTTTTAGCTCTAATCTAATTATAATTTTGTTTAATTGTGTTTTAGTATATAATGAAATAAATACATTGATGAGGTTAATTGGCATTTGAAAAAACATATAAACTATATGGATAAATGTATTTGTCCAACCCTGTTAATAATTGAATTCAGGTGTTTCATTGAATTCAGGTTTTTTAATCAGGTCCCTTATCCCCAGTGAAGGACAATCTTAATGCTTCAGTATACCAAGACATCTTGGACAATGCTATGCTTTCAACATTGTGGCAACAGTTTTGGGGAGGCCCGTTTCTATTCCAGCATACTGTGCCATAGGGCACAAAGCAAGGACTATAAAAGATCCGATTTGATGAGTTCAGTTTGGAACAAACTGAAACAGAGATTTCGAGCCAGGCCTTCTCGTCCAACATCAGTGCCTGACCTCATAAATCCTCTACAGAATGAATAGGCACCAGTTATCACAGAAACACTCCAAAATCTTGTGGACAGCCTTCCAAGAAGAGTGGATGCTGTTATAGCTGCAAAAGAGGGACCAACTCTATAATCAAGTATACAGTATGTATTTGCATACAATGTCATTGCAGGTTTGGTCAAATATTTTTGTGCATATAGTGTATAGTAAAATCATGTTCTTATGTAGCCCCTAAAATCCAAAAATTCATGTTTTTAAAATCTTTTGTGCACAACAAGTTATTACAGTATCTTGTTCACACAAGTTATGATATGGATCACACAAGTTATTATCGTGCGCGTGGGCAGCTAACCACTTAACCACAAAGTAAATTTACTGCTCAAATAAAGCAATGAATGCCTTTATACTCCAAATATACTTTGGAAATTTTCATACTGTTAATGTAAATGCAAATAGCCCAGCTGTTTTCATGCAAAAACCTAGCGTGCATTTAAACGTACAGTATGTATATAAATAACTTGTTCACACAAGTTAATAACTTGTAGTCACAAGATGTACTGTAACACCATTAGGGGCTCTATATATTTAAGGTGCATATAAAAAAATTATTATATTAGAATAATAATAGAACATGTCTGGTTTTAACCTAAAAAAAAAATAAGATGTCTCCATGCATAGCATTTTTTATTCTATATAATCCATGACTAGGATAAATATCAGGTCCACACTTATAACTTAGATCCATACACTATTATTATTATTATTATTATTATTATTATTATTATTATTATTATTATTATTATTATTATTATTTAATGTAAAGTTGCAGTTTCCTAGGGGTAATTTTCAACTTCTAGAGTTCCAGTCAATCATTCTGGTGTAGAATAAAGCTCTGTGGATAAAGGAAGCCGAATAGATCTTACACAAACAGTTTCAAAAAGGTATGTGTCTGCAGAACACTGTCATTCCAACCAACAATTGGAAAAACATATTGTGATACACTGCTTGATGTTCACATCAAACCACATTCCATATATATAATGCATTTCTATGGATGAGTGATAGGTAGCTGAACACTAAGAGAAAAGTTCATTTAGTAAAACTGAAGCTCTCAATGCGTCTATGGAAGAAGGAATTTGATATTCAGATTGATATTTTCTTCACCTAAATTCCATTTTAACATGGCAGTTAGTGATTTTTAGATAATACACTTCATAAATAAAAAATATGATCATGTATAATGGCCTTAGTTATCAAAAGACTGAGCCAAAGAGGTCTGAATGACGAATCTAATATCTTTTGACAAAGTTCAATTTTAAATATTTGGACACATTTTGGTTTAGTTTTGGACAAAATCCGCCATTAGCTGTGCAAGCAAAGTAGACTGTAGGAGAAAAAAAATAACTAGTGGATATTCAAAATAGTTGCTGATGTAATGGTTGAGGTCAAGATATGAAATTACAACTTTGGTCTTCCAAAGTTTAGAGAGTGTAAATGAGATCTTTTTCCTTAACTTTCCTCAGCAATACAAACAGAGATATCATTAACGTTATATCCATTGAAGTGTCTCACCACTGGAACAGGAGAAATCCTTCAACCTAACGGTACAAAGGTGCTCGGCAACACAATCAGCCGGTCTTCTTTTGGTTTCTCCAGTGTACAGCTGATTGCGTCTCTTGCAGAAGAGGCAATAAACAACCCCTGCTGTGATGCATGACAGTAGCGTAGCCAGAAATTCATTTCAGGGGGATCAGAAAATATGCTAAATAAAATCACTGGGTGATCTGTAAAATTAAATTGATCAGTGTGACATGCTCATGCATTCGTGGTACTGATGCTCAGAAATTGGCCAAGATTCATCTACAGTGTAGCTGAAATTTACTTCTCTTTTTCACTCTCCCAAGAATGACTGGACATTTAGGTAAAGGTACAGTATAATATCATTGTTGTCAGGGTCAGAATAAAAATTTGGCCAAATGCACTAGTTTACAAAAGATTATAGACAATACTGGTCATACAGTATATGTGTGATCCAGTATGTGTGATGCTCCATGTATAAGTCAGAGCTGAGTAAAATGTGGAGAAGGAAGAAAAGAATGACAGGAGATCTAATTAAGCAGGTAACAACTGCATGAATGTCATCAGCATACCAGAGGAATACTGTTAGGACACACTGTATGTAGTCAGTAAATTGTTTATTGTTCATGAAGAATTATGGATCGTTAGAGAGAATTGGGTTCAGATGCAGTTATATTTCCTAATAAATAGTTCCTAATAAAGGGTCTGGTGAGTTTATATAGATATAGATGGATAATCAAATGAAAGAGTGATGGTTTTGTTGTGAAGCATTTTATTGTTGCACTTTGGATCCACTTGATCCTGAAGTTCTCCTGATAATGGTCACCTTAACCCAGTGATGAAACATTCGTATTCTGATGGAAGCAGTCTCTTTCAGGATGACTCAGCTTCCGTACTAAGGACCCAAGGGCTAAGTAAATTTTGGAGTTTGATGATGTTGAAAATGATTTAAATTACATGCCAACACAGTTACCAGATTTGAACTCAGTTTGGATCTCTCAATATAAGGGATTTTGGACAACAATTTTAAACACCAATCAAAACACCAATAAGGGAATGTCTTTTAAAAGAGTGGTATTTTTCCAGTACAATTCCAGAATCTTGCTGAATCCAAAGCATGTTTTCTGAAGCAATTTATCCAGAGGTGACAGAAATACAAACTCAATAATCAGAAGGACATACATGTACTTTCCTAAAAATCTACTCCACTACAAGTAGAAGTACCAAACTTCTACCAAAGAAACTGATTTTTCCAGATATCTATTAGACTGAATTACTTATAAACAGTGTTTTAAAGTTAAACACAATTGAAGTTGATACCACTGATAACATAAATGTTGTTGCATTTCTACAGAAATCTAATATGTTCTAACAATTTTTTAAAATCAAAATGAAAGTATAAATTAATAATGAAAAATAAAAGTACAATTCAGAAACCATGTAGGCACTAAAAGTGATAAAATTGGCCAAATTATAGGCCAATTTATTTAAAATGTTTAGCACAAGTCATATTGATGATTTTACTAGTTGTTTGAGTCAATTCTGGACAGAGAGGAGTGAACACTGCATAAGGTTTTTAGACAAAGGACATTATAGCTAGCATGATGAATTAGAAGAGATCGCCCCACAATGAGCCAAGTGGCCGCTCTGGCGTGCTTGTAGTTTAATTTTTAAGGAAGCTGTGGCTTTTTCAGATGCTAAAAATAAATAATAAAGTTTGTTTAAAAATAAAAATAAAAAAAGTTTGTGGAAATCTGTTTTATTGACTGAATCAATCCAGATTTTTTTTGACAAGGGCAGGTGAAAAAAAAAATCATAATTGAGAGATTATTAATATACTGAAACTAATGAAAGGTAGGCCCTGGACATGGTGCCATGACTTAATGGCAGTAGCAAGATTTGACCTTAATCCAATAAATGATGAGCTGCATTCCATAAATGAGGTGGCTTAACTAGTTAGCTTAGCTACCATTGCTACCCTGTATTAGTTAAATATAGACATACTGCCAGCATACAAAATATGTTAAGGTTAATGGACATGACGAAACTTCTATAATTGTAATATTGTTATGCAAATTATGTTCTTATTTTTGTGAATGACATTGTCGACTTCAATAGAAATTCCTTGAGTTTTAATGATTTCTAAATTTAAAAAAATAATGACAAACAAGATAATCAAACCAAACATGTAAGAGTTCATAACTATGTTAGCTAGTTAGCTAGATCATTTTTAATAATACCGTAACAATTAATATAAATAACAAATAACGAGAAATTTTGGAGACAAAAGAATCTGCAGCTCAGAGACCTTTGGTGCACCAACCAATCTGTGATTTCAAATTGACCTAACAGTGATTTCTGTAAACTAGGATTGATGGAATTGTTTTGTTCTTGTCTTCTAACATGTAAACATCTAAGCTAAAATGTACAGTAGTGAGTAAACATACAGGCTTTTTATAAGCAAATGTTAGAAGTAAAAAGTACCACATAACTTATGGAAAACACTCAAGTAAAGTACAGGATACATTAAAAAAACACTTAAGTACATTAATGTTGTATTTGAACTTAGTTACTTGCCACCTCTGAATTTTTCATTGCCATATTTGTATATAATATTTTCTCTTTGACATGGGATTTACAGTCTGACTCCAAAGGCTTAAGTAAGTAGAATTTTTATAGTCTCAATAGAATTTATATACAGCTATTAACTATAATATCCAAATATAATAAAAGATGGATAGATTCATTCCTAGACAACTGTAACGATTAAATGTTAACTTATTGCTTCCAAAGAATAGATTGGCTGACTGATGACGATCACCAAATTGGAGTTTACCAGTCTATAGGTCTGATAACTGTTTGTATAGGTTCTACATTAGACCATTTAAATAGTGTTGCCCAAATCCTTAAAATGACAAGTATTTGATTTTTTAACGGTAAGGAATGAGAACTCTACCATCTAAAGGCACAAATACAAAATAGTTACAGAGCTTTAGTAAGAAGCTGTGGTCAATAATATATTGTTGTGAGGCATTGTGTATTGTTATTGCCTGATTTTAGTACCGTGTCTGAGTTATGACCCCCTCTGTATATTATGAACGATCCATAGTATACAAAAATGTACAAAAAGCTGAGATCAGTGTTATGCTGTTGAGTGCCTTTGTGGATTGTGATAAAAAGTGTTTACAGAAACCATTACATGGCGTAATAATTGACTGAAGAATAAGAAATTAAACTCATAAACCAAAAAGTGACATTAATGTAGCCATACCTAATACAGCAGTGCAAAAAAGTCAAATATATATTGATTAATTTGGTTCTAGTTTTCAAAAGGGGTAACAATATAAAGTCATACTTTTCGCATTATTTCACTATATAACAAGTAAAGCTGACCTCAAATTCATTTAATTAAGCAGGTTAACAATGACATTGTTGACTTTAATAGGAACACCTGTGCACCTGCTCCTTCATGTACTTATATAATCAGTAATTGCATTATAATCAGTTAATTACAGTCGTGGCCAAAAGTCCTGAGACAAAAGTTAAATTTGATGTTTTAATGACATTCTATATTAAAGAAAAGACAAATAAATAAATGTAAATAATTTATTTTATCCAATGAAATTGCTATACAACAATCAAAATGTTGTATGAAGTCCCTTATTTTTTAAAACCTGCTAAATCCAGTTGGGGATAGAATAAAAAACATGTCTGTAGTACTCTGGTGTAACTCTTTTGGTCCATGCCTGCTTCATTGCTTCCTGAAGATCATTTACAGAAATTTGACACCAAATTCACAATTCACTCGAGAATTCCCTAGTTTTAGCCTTTTTTTTTTTTTTGAAGATGAACACCCCAGCTTCAGAAAGTAAACCTCTTCCCTGTATTCATTTCATCCATTAAATAAAACTTGCTGATTCTAATTAGCACAGCTCTTTAACCAGATAGGATCGACCTAATTAGTGACATCACCTGTTTTGCGAACATGGAAAAATATAATACATGGCATATGTTGTCTTAATTCTTTTGGCCACCGCAGCAGGATAATCCATTTAATTATGAGAGGAGCTTTAGCTAATGCTTACATTAAACATTAGAGCGAGGAAAAAGTAAACTCAGTGACTGCAGCATGGTTGTTGGCGCCAGATGGCCTGGTTTGAGTATTTCAAAAACCACCAATCTACTTCGATTTTTACACACAACACACAGTCTATTGAGTTTATTTAGGATAGTGAAAAAAATCTGTTGTTTGGGCAGAAATGCCAAAAACACCCAGTGTTTACATCCATAATGACCTGAAAAGCATGTCAGAATAGAGAACATGCTGGGCCTTAGGGTTGTACAAGCTTAACAATTCAAAGATTGGGAAAAAATAATATTCCCTTTTCAAGGGGTGTAATTGACCTCATACAGAGGAAGAAAAAGTGGGATTTTTATCACTTATACTATATTTCCAGTCTCAATTTGACCCCGCTGTCTCATAAATTTGGGCTAATTGAATAGACAGCGTTCAAAGTTTAACCTTGCGCATATTTTCTGCAGATGTTTTGACAATGTCCAGTAATTTCCATAAGGAATTCTGTTGCCTCAGGTATGCAAAGTCGAACTCAAACATGTCCTAATACTGTCATCTGCTTATCACACAAGCAACACCAAAATGCAAGGTGTGCTTTTTTTTTTTTTAACTCCCTTTCATTGGTAGTGGCTGCATGACTTGATATGTTGGTGAAATGTGGACACTGTACTACTGGGGGAAAATATATATCCATAGTCATACTGCACAATAGCAAAATGTGGCTTGGTCTAGAAAAAAAAAAGTTATTATGGACTTAATTCCTTGACTGTAATTGTAAGACTTATGGGTAGATATAAAACAATTATAATAGAAATATATTGCAAATGTAGTTTTATACAATATATGAAATTAACCAATAGTAAATAAACCAATGTTGATGGTTAGCAACAAATAAACTGTTTATTTGATCTCTTATTTGTTGTTTATAATTATCCTTATTTACTGATGAGTGCATTTCACAGTTCATTTACAGTAAGGGAATATAAACACTTTTACTGAGTTTAGAGCATAGTGAAAAACCAACAAGGGTTTATGAATTCAGTCAGGTTAGTGGATAGTGCACATGGGCAACACCACTGGGAGTGTTAGTCAAGTTAATGGAGGGTGCCAAATAAGCAGCAAGGGATTCTTCCAAGTGTGAACAGTACCTCCAGGCCATGTTGTTAGCAGCTGCCGTGTCATGCATGCGTACCTTATTGCTCGTGTTTGGCAGGTGTGATATACTGAAGTTAGGACCAAGCTATCACTGTGCGCCTAAAGGCTTGGTTGAATAAGGCCTGAATATTTCACAATGGTCATAACTGCAATTCACCCTAAGACAGGGAACAGCATTCCAAACCTCTACAGAACAAAGAAGGTGTCAGTAGGTCGATGAAAATATTGACATTACTGATTGGGACAAGCATGTTTTTCAAGAGCAGGTTTGATACCAAGCCACTGTGTTTTCTTTATGTGCTAGGAAGGAGGTCTCCTGCAGAACTGTCCCAAAAATAGCATTTTTACCTTCGTCCCCAGAAGTGCAATGTCATTCTCAGCAAGCTGGCGATACAGTCTTCGTTATTTTTCGCGTTCTTATCAAGAGATTGCATCAGCCTACCTGCTAGTTTGTGATTGGCATTTTTAAATCGACTCATACACCAGGTGTTGCTGCATTGGAGGAAGTGCTGGAAAGTCAAATCGAAGGGGCATTCAAGCTTTCCGTAAAACTGTAAAGAAAACACGATGGTTCAGGGTTCTAGGCTTTTTGGGTCTGGTTTTATTCCAAATTCAAAAGCAGGATGTCTTTCTGTCACTCTGTCCTGGCATTGTGGGCTCACTATTTCTAGCTTATACTTACTGTAGGTGCAAAGTGGCCTAAAACAGACAATGTAGCTCTGCTTAGGTCTAAGATCAAACCTATTCTTTAGCAGTTATCGACCTATTAAATACTGATTAAAAGAGTATCACCTAATTCTATTAACTGTATTCCAAAATATACTGTGGTTAATACAGCACAATTAATCAGAGTTTAATTATTATTTATCTTTGGGGGGTGATTGGTGATGCTACATAATTGACTAGTGGCTAATATTTGTATTGACGCTGGTGCATTATTCACATGCTTGCCAATTGTGTTTATTGTTAGCATTCCAAAGTAGACTAATTTTTATGTGCGCATACTTTTTTTGTTTGTTCAGTAAATTTTCAAAAATAAAATTCTTTTCACTGTAGGACTCTTTGTTGTAGTTATTATAATCTCACCATCTGTCACTGTCCAAAAGGACTGGCATCCCTTTTGAATCTGGTTTCTCTCAAGGGCACTTTTTTATTCCATCTCAGGGAGTTTATTTTTTTCCCGCTGTTGCCTCTGGCTTGTTCATTAGGGATCATTAGGGATTTCTGTAAAGCTGCTTTTTGTCAAAGTGGTATACCAATGAAATAAAATACATTTTACTGAATGTGATGTCTGCTTTTTGTATCTCAGATTTTTCTACCTAAAGAGGTTATTGTAACTGTAATTTTCATATTGAACATAAATAATAATGATCATTATTACAACCTTTTACTGGGGACTCCCAGTTGTTTGATATATTGTAAAAATAGAAAGAGATGCAAATGCATTCATTTGCCATGAAAATTTGAGATAAGTGACATAATACTGTGTAAGCATTACATAGTGTGCAGTTATCAATATTGAAAGATGTCATAAAGCTTTTGACAGCTTTGGATTTCCTTCTGCACAAATGTTTGCAGCTCCACTGTAAGTTAGACTGTGACTATCCTAAAAGCAGCAAATGTATTCATGATGATTTATTTATAGGCTGGATAGACAACCTCGGTGTCAGTCCGACAGCCCCAACTTGTGGATTGCAGAAAACGACTGGGGGAAAAAAAATCCCACTGTGTGTAGGAGTCTGCAAGACACCATGCTGGCTACAATTTCATTGTCAAGCTACAATGGAAATTCTTCTATTTTAATATAGCACTTGTGCGTTTTTCTTGCTTTCTCCCTGACTCACATAACAAACGCTCTTATTCCCCAAATACCCAATTAACAATTACGGACATTATGTAACTTCTATAGTATTCAGTTCAGGGACATAGAAAAAAAAATGGAATATGTAACATGAGAATATACATATATGAAATTAAATGTTACATGAATAGAAAGACTATGATCCAGGACTGCAATGAGGGGTCAATTTTGTAGCATCTAAGTGGCATGACACCACTAGCAAGCTGTTCTATAATAATCTATAATGTAGTGAAATAGAAGGCTATATTTAACCTGTTATGTCTACTAATTTAGTTTAATTGTGTTCATACAGACGACACAGTGGTGTCCATACAAATTTGGTGTGTAAAAGATCGAGAGCCATGACTTAATACTTAACACATTTAAGATGACTTGAACACCATCTACACCACTGACTTCCTCACCTAACATCAGTACCGGTCATCACTAATGCTCTTGCAGCTGGATGAAAATGGATTGTCACAGAAACATATATAGTTTAAGGGATTTCCAGAAGGGTGAACTATATTTTAAGCAAAAGGGGACTAAATCTAGATCAGGCGGAGGTGAATTTGATAATATCTATTCTCTATACGGCTTATCCTGTACAGGGGTGCAGGAGGCTTGAGGCACTAGGCAGGGTACACCTTGGACAAGTTGTCAATTTATTGCAACAGGGCAAAAGCACACACACGCACACGCACACACCCACACACACACACACACACACACACACACACACACACACACACTATTGGCAATTTGAAAACACTCTTTAAAGTAATTTGCATGTCTTTCGACTGTGGAAGAAAACTGGAGCACCCAGAGGAAAAGCAGCGAGCATGGGGAGAATGTGCACACACACACACAGACCCGATGAGGTACAGTAATCATACTCTCGACCCTGGAGGTGCAAGGCCACAGAGCTAACCACTACATTTAGGCATTTGGCAGACGCCCTTATCCACACAACTTGGTGGTCCCAACCTGGGACCTTCTGCCTTAACCACTGAGCTACCGCCAGACACCATGCCGCCAAATTTGTTTATATATTCATTAATATTTTTATTCAAAATATAGAACATATTCAATACACAATAAATAGGGGAATTAATGTGACATTCATTCCCCTATTTATTGTCAGTAGTTGGTCCAAGTTTCTACACATGTGGTGGTGAAAGACAAAAATAGACTCAGGTTGGTACCACCTAGTTATGTATAGGACATTGTTGCATTATTTAGTGTTCAATAAAAAAAAGACTTACTAAATACAGACTTACTGTTTGGGCAGTAATGCAGTGAAATTTCTCTCACTCTGATTTAAAAAAGATATGATTTATTTAGTATGATTTAATTGAATGGAAGTAAATTAGTTATGCAGAGTGTGATTCAAAGTTAAATCAGTGACAACTGGGTTAGTTCTTTATGTTCACTGTTATCATATTAAATTTACTGTTATGGACTGGGCTGCAGCAAAAATAAAACCTTGTTGAAAATGATCAATTTGGATTTAAAGCATCATTTAATCCTGGTGTTAATGCACTCTAAGAAATAAAGGTAATAAATTTTCCTTCCCCTTGTCCTTGCTGCTGAGGTTATCCCATAATAAATATATCTTTTGTACCTTTGGTATGTCCAAGTTCTTATACCTTTAAAAATAATTTACTGTGCATAATTGGAGATTAAGGACCTACGTGCAATTAACTTTATTCTAAAAGTCAGTTAAAGGTACACCACATGCACCTATGTAGAAAAAAATACACATTACAACTACAAAAGATGTCTCCTTGGTTTTAATGGTTCAAAAACAAAGAAAAGTACAGTTTGTCAACTTTATTTCTCTAAATAGGCATCACATTTAGACTGAGTAATTCGATTATGTTGTTTTAAAGCAATTATAAAACATTCCATGTTACTTGAAGAAGAAAGAAATACACTGAAAAACTATTTAATAATTTAAAAAGACCCAAATCTCACACGTTTTAAATGCAAACTTATATATTTAAAAAGTGCAAAAAAAAAAAAAGGTAGACTATAAATGTATGTAATTCTGCATGTAAATATATACAGCAGACGACAGGGTGCACAAGGGTAATGAAGCTTAGTTAAAGTTATTAGCCATGCATAAAACAGAGCACCTTTATGGCAAGTGCTGGTACACAAATGAACAATATAAAAAGTGCCAGTACTCTACATTTTTTTGTCTAACCTTACCATAGCATGCTTGTACACTATACTGTACGTCTTCTAAAATCAACACTGCAAATATAACATTATGTTATTTCCTGCTTTATCAGAAAGTGCATTCAGCATTAAAATACATGAGAGCATGATTTTATACAATAGGGAAGAAATGCTTTGTAGGACAACTATTGTAAGAAACAAATGTGAACTGTCAGACCAGCATCTCTCTTAAAGCACTGTTCCAAACTCAGGTTTGAATAAATAAAAGCAAATGTTTTCATGTTAGAAAAAAAACAAACAGGATAAATTATTAAACTCAATCTTACACAATGATCTCAAGAGTAAAAGCAGCGCTTTAATAAATCACAGATTTGAATCAGATGATTAAGTTTTAATAAAATGTTGTAAGTAATGATTTGTTAAGCCATGTTTAAAACAAAATGATGCAACAAAAATCTGAACTGAGATAAAACCAAATAATTATCTCTGAACTCATGTTGAGTCTGTTCTTTGTGGTGGGGAGTAACTCATAAATATTATTTTGTTTGTATGTGAAATTAATTTATATATACAGCAGGCCTTTATTCAACATGAGAGTTTGTGCTTTGGTGCTGACCTTAGCTACTCATAACATCTGTCTCTCTCATCATGATCTCGCTCTTTCTTCCTATTTTTGTCTATCTTTCTCTTTTCTCTCTTTTTCTTCCTCCTTTTCCCACCATACAGTATCTATCTTTCTCACCCCTTGCTCCCTCTCTATCTCACCTTCTTTCCCCATCCAGCTCTCTTTCTCACCTTATGCTCACTCTCTCTCTTCCCCCTTTTTGTGTTTGCCTTCCTTCTCCGTCTTCCTTCTTTCTTCACCATCTCCATCTTTCAACCTCTTGTTTCTACCTTTCCTTTCCATCTCTTCCTTTCATCTTTCCAGCCTCTCTCTCTCTCTCACACACACACACACGCCTTCCATATCTCTCTCTCTCTCTCTCTCTCTCTCTCTCACACACGCCTTTCATATCTCTCTTTCTCTCTCGCTCTCTCACACACACACACACCTTCCATCTCTCTCTCTCTCTCTCTCTCTCTCTCTCACACACACACACACACACACTCCTTCCATATCTCTCTCTCCCTCTCTCTCACTCTGGCCAGGAGGTGGGTCTTCGTGCTCTTGCTTGCTGTCAGTACTCTCAGCATCACTGCGCTCCTCAGCCTCCTCCTGTCATGGACTGTGGAGAGAAAAGCTGCTGCTATTCCTTCACCCTGTCTTCATAACGGAATACTTTCCAAAAGACATTAAGGATTTTTTTTTTAAATATAAATTTCCCCAATAATCTTTTTCACCCTATCTCATGATGTACACAGGCGCTCTTATGTAGCCCAAACCGCATTCAGACACGCCACACATTTTTCCCTGGGTTTTTTTTTTCTGTTCATCCCGGATTCGTTAACTCGGTTTTGGACCATGGATGTTGGGCTGTGTTTCGTGTCGCTTTTGAGGATTGTGCTGTTTTCCAGCGTCTTTCATTGCTGTGTGTTCTCGGTGCTCGACTGCCCGCCGGCCTGCACCTGTTCCTCCACCGACATTCACTGCAATAAATCGGACGGGGGGAATTTCTTCCCTCTGCTCGCTCTGCAGGACAGCAGCAACGGCAGCAGCGGCGGCGGAGACATCGAAGACCTGTTCAGAAACATCACCACCATGTAATTATGCTTTCGTTTTAAATTTATTTCTATCGCAATTCCCTTTTTTTCCAGCGCGAGCTACGCAACTTACTCTACTGGCGTTATAACGGGTCCTCTGGCTGCGCGTGCTAACTTCTCTTCCGTCCTTTTTTTCTCTGACAGGTTGGTCACTATAGCAACACATTTAGGCTGCTGCTATGGGCTACAACAACGGGAATTACTTATAGAAAGTAGTTTTATATTTCATATATTGTGATTTTTGGGTCATATTTTACTTTAGGAAAAGGTACCAGATAAATAACATAGCTACTTAAACCGTTAGTGAGTTTTGGTCGGTTTTACAGTATATACCGTGACCGTGTAGCCTGGCGGTGTTCAGGGGGATAAAATTAGCAGCAGCGGTAGCTTTATTCGCTAGAATCTGTTTAAGTGAAGGTTAATCAAAGTAGCGCCAACAGATATTTATTAAATAAATAAACAAGAACAACTTGTTAACCAAAATCTGTTATTTTATCAGCATATCCTATTTCGGTTGCTAGAATAAATATCTTATAATTCAGCGTCTAAACTAGACAGTTTAACACAAAAACAGATTTGTGTGTTAGTCTTGAACGCTGAGTGCTGCTACTTATTTTTTTAATAATGTATATCTCTCTATATATTTCTCTCCACTGCGGAAAAAAAACAGTCATCTCTTCTAAAAGCTACCCCGCGTGATTTCACGGGCTGAATCCCAAATGTCTGTCTGTTGAACATATAATGCACTAGGTGTGATGTAGAATGCTTTATGCGATTCCCTGCTTAGTGCACTCAGACCGAGAAGTAGGAGCGATTTGAGATTTGGGAATGAATTGCCGCTAGACACGATGTGAGAATATAACTGTATATCTATTGATCACATTTTATTTCATGTGTAATTAAATGTGTAAAGGTCCGGGGCGAGCTGGGAACACTAGGTGTTAAATGAACACTGGGCTTTTAGCTCTGTACTCCCAGCTGACCACATCATTATATCCATTGTCTTTGCTTTTACTTGTGAAAAAAAGGTACCACATTTATTTAGGTACCAGGTACTAATACAATAAGTAACAATTAAAAGACAATATGTTGGTAACAATTTATTATTTTTTTTAGTAACCCGTAACTCCTGAACACAGCCTTTTATTTTTAGCCTTATATTCCAAACCATATATATGTATATAACAAAAACACATCTGCCGAAAATATGTGCATAATGTTCATTGTCCATATGCAGACATAGCTTCTTTTTTTTATCCAATCAGCAACAAGTCCCATATCTCCAGCAAGAGAGCAGAAAGCAGCAGTTTTACGCCTCTGATGTATTCAAGACTCTCTGCTGCATTTCAATTTGCATGCTGTCTTCAAGGATTTTAGCCTTCATTAAAAGACAAGGAATGCAAACATACTTAGCTTGAGATGTGACGAGTCTGAATACTGTGTTTTTTTTTTTGTTTTGTTTTTTAAGCAAGAATACCTAACAAGTGTCAAAAAAAAGCCTGTGATGTTGTTAGTGTAGGTTAAAATCATTAAACGTACAGCTTCAGTGCAAATCCACATGAGGAAAATAGAATCTGGAGTGTATTCTTTTAGGATGTCTACCTACTGTATAACACTGGTATAGACATAAATGCTGAGTTGCTTTATTAAGGTTGATCCAAAAGTTCCTTTCCAATAAGCAGAACATTTTGGTCAGTCAGCGAAATCATGTAGCATAATGATATTTTACATTTATTTTATTTTGGTCCTTTTCTTCACTGTGGTAAAGGAAATAGCTCCCCAAATGGCTCCCTGTCAGACATATTGTGAGCTACATATGGTACAGAGCCATTGTTTTATACCTGAGGTAATGCACTAAACTAAGATGCTCAAAGCCATTTGGGTACCACATTTTAGAAGTAGCCATAATGCACAGGTCAAAACACAGGATTACAGGAAGTCGTAATTACCATCAGAACATAAAGGAAAAAGTCAAATTAAATGTGATTAACTAAAAACAGGAAAATAAGTAAATTATTAGTAAGAGGGGAAAAACAAGGAATGTGTAACATTTCTCTCAAAATTTGAGAGCCATTTAAGTCAAATGTGATGAAATTTCTCGTGACTGAAGGCGTAAAATTGATTTATATTTACAGAAGACTTCAAGCGCAATACGGTGATGAGACTTTTAGCTGCAGTAAAATGGCCATATGTCTGTGAATGACGATCAAGGCTGAGGTGGCTCGGAGCCCACTGCAGTCTTTCCCATGAACGTTCAGCAAATGGAACACTCTCAGGAAAAAATAGCCGGTTTCACCAAAAGGTGTTTTTGCAGGACAATGCATGACATCATACTGGCCACTGCACCACTTTACAGGAATTTGGCTGAGAGTTATTGCCACATCCCCCATACAGTCCTGACCTCGCTTCAAGTCATTTCCACATATTTGGTCCATTAAAAGAGTTCCAGTTTTTTAGCAGAGCAGTGACGATAATATGAAGCAGATTTCTCACGTACTAAGAAATCTTTCTACCTTGATGGTATCCAAGCACTAGTGAAATGTTAGAATAAGTGCATTAGTATAGCAGGGGCTTATATAGAGATTATATAGAGAAATAAAGGCAGGTACTCCTGGTTTGACTTGAATGTTTGACTTGAACTGGTACCCCTTGTAAAACTTGCAGCTACAGTACCAGCACTTGTTCTATTACAGTCAGACATTTTTAGACAATTACTACGTCCAGTAAAGACAAATAATAGTTATGATCTGTTATAACCAAACAAAATACAATATATCTAAATGCATATTCACTGCAACTTTATAAAGGACAAATACTGTGTGTAGAATTTCTGTACTAAACAAAATCCTTACATAAGCTCAATTAAATTTTTTTGATTTGTTTACTGTTGCAATAAGTTTGAAAACTATGATTCAACTAGCCATAAAGGTATTAAGAGTAAAAATGGATGGTCTACAGATAGCACACAGAGGCCACTCATTTCAGAATAAACCTGTCATCCGTTGTCAGAGATGTACCACTAGCTAGATAACAATGGCTATAAATGTGCACATTGATGTGTGGAAACAGACAAAACTTACAAGTGGTATTCAAATAAAATTTAACTCAACTGAACATCTTGGATAACAACCCAAAAATTTAACCAGTTGTTGTTAAGAGACACAAACATGACAGAATATCTAAAGTTTTGTCAAAATTTCCTCAAAATTGCTTTGAAAGAAGCAAAAGAGGAAAAAGTGAACAGGACGATGTCACTTGTATGTAGCTCCTGCAGTTTGGTTTAAGATCAGGACTTTAAATCCACCGTCAATGCAAAACTGGATTAAGCAAGGTATTGTTAAAGAGTACATTGCTAATCCAACATGGCTAAGTCAAGATATAATCCTCACAGGACTAGCTTTGATTGTGCACATTACACATTTGGGTTTAAAATTTGAGCTCCAAACATACTTCCCAGGCATGTGCACATAAATAATGTTAGTGCTGTTACATTAATTAATCTGGGTGCACTAGTGTTATTCAATAGCATGCCTAATTCATTACTGTAAATGATTATCAAAGTAACAGTAATCTATTTATCATCAAAGCCACTAGAATGTATTCAAAGATGACAAAGTGCTATTGGAGTTTGCTGATCACTTGGACAGCAAATTGGAAGCTAACACACCTTTTAGCATCGTGTACAGCAATGTTAAGACCAACACCGAAGCTGTTCTCCTGTGTAGGTGTCATTTCCTGAGTGGTTTGATGAATGTCATGCCAAATCATGAGAATGGCTCCTGAGTAATTTAGGCCTTTTAATATGAACATGTCAAAGGAATATTGAAAATCTGTCTGTTATTAATCATCTTTTAATAAATGGCAAGATTTTCCTGGGTTAAAACCAGAGCTTGCCTGTACTTTCAACACCATGGACAGCTCCCTCATATGTAGACTGACTGATTATCTATCTATCTATCTATCTATCTATCTATCTATCTATCTATCTATCTATCTATCTATCTATCTATCTATCT
>JAOVVA010000004.1:7785115-7799844 GCA_028565275.1 Leiocassis micropogon | reverse complement strand
GGAGACTATTCCGTGAACACTGGGTTGCAAGGCAGGAATACAGTTTCAAGGAGACCGTTGGCCACACACACACACGCACACGCACACGCACACACACACACACACACACACATACACAAAGTTCCCCATTCACTCACTTTATGTTTTTGTGAGGTTGGAGGAAATGGCAGAACCTGGAGGAAACAGGGAAAATATGTGACATGCAGCACAAACAGTAGACTGACCTCAAACTAGTCTAAACCAGTCTTTTCTAGTTCAGTCTAGTCCAGTCCAGTTCATCCAGGTCCAGTCTAGTCCACAATTCCATTCCTTGCGAAAACCCCAGTGAGGAATTTACACGGTATGTGTTTATATAGGTCCAGATGAATTCTGAAAGTGTTAAATCAACACTAGGGATTTTACTGTGATTAAAATGTATTTCTTGATACCATGCCTATCTTTGGAAGGATGCTAGTGGAGAAAGCACTTAGGAATGATTGATTTGTCTGCTAAAAGCATTGGAACACGACAGCCATGCCGTATGACTTTATTCAATAATTATTCCTTGTCTAATTTGAATCCATCAATGTGGCAGAAAAAGCGTTTCCGTACGAAGGCAAAATAAAATTAACAATGTCATTAAAGCCTTGTGTTGTTAGTATACATGACTATACAACAAACAATACTGTGCAAAAGTCTCGAGTTACGTGTTATGTCTTAATATTTGCTTCCAATGAGTCAGACTTTTTTGTATTTTTTTAAATTTAGGCTTGTTCTCCAAACTTTTTTTTTTATTTGGCTCTTATTTTTGGCAAGTTTATGGTTCTCATATTCAACTCAGTCCCTGTACCTGACCAGTTACAGAGGAATGTTTTTCACACAGTCACCTATTGTATGAATCATTTAAGAATAGAATTTATAAAGCATTAAAAAAAAAAATCTAACATGAACCAGTGAAGTCATGAACCAGTGAGAAACAGGCATAAATGAAGATAGATAGATGATCAGACCGCTGATTAGTATACTGGTGATGCTGACTGGAACAGACGAGAGAGGAAACGAGATGACTGAGGTTGTAACATAAACAAGCAATTTTAAAATGCAGTAAAACATTTCTTTCCATTTAATGTAATTTAATTTCCTTTAATATGGGCGGCACTGCCGCCTTGCACCTCCAGGTTCTGAGTTCGATTCCAAATTCAAATTCAAATTTTATTTGTCGCATACACAGTCATACACAGTACGATATGCAGTGAAATGCTTAAACGACTGCCCGTGACCTTAAAAAGAAGGTAAATTTAACTAAAAAAAGAATAAAATAAAATATAAAATAAAACTAAATAACTGTATAGTACAAAATATGCAATATAAGAGTATATATTTTAAATATATATAGAGAAATATATAGAGAAAAAAATAAAGAAAAATATTAAGAAATATAGAAAAATAAGAAAAACAGCTGTACAATATAGAAATATAGAATTTATGGAATTTTTTATGTGGGAATGAAGTTGAATATAAATAGAAATGTCCAGGGGTGTGCAAATATGCCTAAGAGTGACATATTTAAAGTGACTTTGTCTGTGTGCATGGAGTTTGCATGTTCACCCCGTGCATGGTGGGTTTCCTTCGGGTACTACGGTTTCCTCCCACTGTGCAGAGACATGCAGATTAGGATGATTGACGTTCCCAAATTGCCCGTAGTGTGTGAATGAGTGTGTGTAAGTGTGCCCTGTGATGGATTGGCACCCTGTCCAAGGTGTACCCCGGCTCAGTCGAGTGAGTGAGTGAGTGAGTGAGTGAGTGACTGGGTGAGTAAGTTTATATGAAGAAATGAGTGGTGGCTGAAGACTTTGCACATTTGCACATGTAGTTGCTGAGCCATAATGCAGTGCTATCATGTCGTATAGATATGCATAGATATAAGAAACCTCCCCTCTTGGCATGGCTGACTTTCCAAATGTCCCCCATTGAGTGAAATTTCATATTTTTGCAACACTAAGCAGCAATTGAATATAAGAATCATTAACACTTCAAAGCAAGAGAATAAGGGATTAAATTTCATAGAAGAAAGCTCAGAGAATGATTTTATTTCATGCAGAGGTTAAGGCAGGCTGGTGAGGCAGGATTTACACCGTATTACTTTTTAATACTGTTTAGCTTCTCTTTGATTCAAACTCACCAAAAGTAATTTGGTGAGTTATGTGAGGATTGGTAAGATTATTTAATTAATAGGGTCGAATTATAAGGCAGTCTTGTTTTTGCTAATTCTAGTTTTATGAATTTAATTGCTCTAACCTGATTCAATATTATAAAGCTATTCTTATGCTTTATTGTTAATATAATGTCTAGTAGAATTAAAAGTATTAATTAAAAGTTTTTAGCAGTAAAGTATGTGCTTGCTGCAGCAAGTACAATTGATTTATGACAATGTATGTCACTACAGCTCAATGTTACTAGTAATTATTATTATTATTTTTTTACCAGGGCATGTTCATTTTTTGATTTGCATCACCTGCAATATGCAAAATGTAGGATATCTGAACTGAAGTGCTCATAGTTGAGTCATATTAATTAGTGAAGAATCTTAATATTCTTAATCAATTCTTAACCTCTTTTATTATACTGTATACGTATACTGCTTCAAGCTATTTCCTCTTAACTGTACCCTACGTCAACCTCATAACAGTCAGACGTCCTGGTTCCTGTTATACTGTGGCTATGTTTTAGGTTTGTCTTCTATAGTGCTTTTCTTATTTATGGCATTGACAAGGGTACTCTGGCTATACATAGTGTATATCCATACTCTTGTGGAATAAACAGGTGCAAGTGAGATGTCACGTTGTATTCTGTTGTTGTCTCCAGCCTCCAAGCCTTGTTATTCTGTCCCAGTAATTCTCTTCTGACAGTACCATCAGGATACAAGGGTGAAGACTAAATACACAAAGAGACCCGTGAGGCCTCAGATCTACGATCTGGATCTCCGATCGACTATCAAGACAGCTGATTAAATCATTTCCTCCACAAAGAGTGAGGCTGGGAACATTGCCAGCTGTAGGCCCCCTTGTACTGCTGGCCACAGATTATATATTGCGCAGCCTCGGACTGTTAGGAGCTATCGAGGTCTGCTGTGTTTTCTTGGCAGCCTTTATCATTTTTTTTAAACTTATTATGCCATGTTATAAAGACATTAAGAATAATGATTTTGCTCAACAGAAAGCTGACCATGACAAAAAAATTAAATGTTTTACCAAATGCTTTTTTGAGTGGAATGCCCTTCATGTGTTTGCATTAAAAAGGACAACGGGGGACACAGAGTGTGGATGATGTACCCGCAATCATTAAGTGGATATATGACCTATTGAGCACTCTTGTTCAGCTCACAATTACAGGAATTTAAATGAGCATGTTTGCACACTGTATAATTCACAATATTAATTCATAATTAAAACATAATTCACAATTATATACAGTATTGTGGAAAGGTCTTAAGCCACCCCTCATTTCTTCATATTTTGTTTCCAAGGAGCCAGGCTTTCTTATAGGAGAGTAGAGTCTTGAGGAATCCGCCTCCAGGCTTCCTGAAGGACTTTTTTTGTCTCTCTTTTTCAGTCCTGTCCGTGTACCTGACCAGTTTCAGAGGAATGTTTTTGGTTTGTTAAGCCACACAGAGACCTATGAATCATTCAAACAATAAAAAAAACATTTGAATGAAGGCATGAATCAGTGAGAAACGGGTGAAGCTGATGACAGATGATCAGGCCGGTGATTAGTATACTGGTGATGATGAATGCTGAGTGGTTGGAACAGATAAGAGGGGAAATGAGGCTGCTTCTGAGGTTGTTACATAAACAATCATTTTTTAAATTGTATTTTTAGGCACTTTGCAGCCTGTCGCAGTAAAACATTTGGTCGTATTTTTAAAATTGAATCTCCATAATTGTAATTAATTTAATAATAATACAAAATTTGGGGTAGCTTAAGACTTTTGCACAGCTCTGTAGTTACAATAATACAAATATGTAGTGGTTATTTTCTAATAATTAATAATGATTGCATCAATGAAACTGACATATTTTGTAAGCAGTCTTACTAGTAGGTGATTATAATTAATAGAAGGGTCATTCTTACCATACGATCAAATTAAGTCGTGATCTTTTTCTAAAGATGGTTTTGTAATATTTTAGTTTCTAGGAAATAATCACATAAATATGGTTTATTCAGTCAATGGTTATATACATTAGATTACCAAAGAACCAAAAACAGTGCTTTGGAAGTGGGTATAGACAATAGCTTTAGAAATAGAATAGAAAGTTATTAAAAAAAATCCCTTTCCCAATTCTGCTACTACTAATAATGACAACAACTACAAAAGGACATGATTATCTAAACTATACTAAATCATTTCCCACAGGTAGACATTACCATGACAGTTAAAATTAGACAGTTAAATGAATTATAAAATTGCCACACTAATACATACAGTAGTATATTCGCTGTAATCCCAAATGCTGCTAATTCAATCCAATTTAATCCAATTTTATTTGCATAGTCCCTTTAACAATCCTCATTGTCGCAAAGCAGCTTTACACAATCAAAGGAAAATGTGTATGAAATGTGAGAAAATGTGTATGAATCAAAGTGATCAGATTGATCATAAATCATTTATGCGACTTGTCTCAACCAGTGAGTTTAAAAAGTCTGACATTTTGGGGGCTTTCATTTTAAATGTTTATACACCGTCAGTGTAGTGGCTTGAAAGGCCATCTTAGATTTGGTACCTTAACATTATCAAATATTGATAAAGTAACCAATTCATTTATTCATTCATTTATTCGATTATTCATTCATTTAGATAGTTAGCCTTGCTGCAGCTGAGGAGACGAGAGTGAAGTCTAAATAGAGACTGAGAGAGAGAGAGAACGACTTTGAGTTAGCGAACAATGTCATGCTGTCTTTTTATCATCACATGCACCTAGTGAAGGTAATGGAAAACTCGTGTCTCTGTTTTCTTTCCCCCACAGACTTTCATTCTGTCGCCTTTTTTTTTTTTTTTTTTTTAAGAAATAGATTTGGAAAGGCAACAATGCACAAATACTAAGGAAAACCCCCACAAATTAGGAGATAAGAAATAGAGCTCAAACAGTATGGAAGAATTCAAAGTATCATAACTGTACGAGCCAAAATAACATTTAAGTATATAAGAGAATAAGCTTATAACTTAGGGTTTCTTTTTTTTCCAGGAGGAAGATTTTAAGGGCCATATGGGGAAAGCCAAATAACACGAGACACATTGAGGTCTGTAAGTTAGTGACTTGTGACCAAACTATATGAAAGTTGCAAAATCTGGCACTCACGTTCTTTCTCCTTTACTGTTGTGAGACAAATGTGTTCGGTGCTGTATGGGTAAGGCTTCCACACCGAGTGACTTATAAATGATTAAAAATTCCAAGCTTGACTATCCTAACACTGCAGGGGTAGTGCAGGTGTTAGTCAGTAAGATAAGTGCAGACTTTTTTTCCCCTTTTTTTTTTAAATACCAAAATGATAGCTAGACAAAGAAAGTCAAGGAAAGATACTGTACATGAACTGAGCAAGATTAGGAATTAGTGGTTGAAAAGAGGTTGAAAACATTGTAAAACATATCATGGACTCATCACATCAGACACTAAGCAACTAAAGAAGCCTAATTAAGAAGACTGCAAGACAGGTGTGCACAAGCACAGGAAATGGGTGAGACAACAGAGGAGGAAGGTCAACCTCGGTGAATGTAACATTCCCAACTCAGCTGCAGATGTATATGATACTCTTTTTAAACCCTACTCATACAGTCATTACTTATGTTTGAACTTACCCGCAACATTCTCTGTATTCTCTGAAGATCCCAAAACATATACAATCTAATGGCTTTATTTATACCGTCACAAGTGAAGCAACAATGTACATGAATACAATATGCAGCACATCACATTCATGTTTTTTGTCGCGTAAGCTGCATATCTGTCGGCTTGCTTGAACCAGCAATAACATAAAAACCTTCTGTTTGGGGAGCCCATCGGATCTCAGCACCATGCACATCTCTGCTTTTAACCAGATGGCCAATGAAACTTTTATGGCAACGAGTAAATAAACAGAAAACTAATTGTGTACCTTGTATTGGTAAAAGTTTTGAAAATATTGTCTATTCATATTTCTATCTTGTGTTTGTGAGACCGTAAATTTAAATTTGAACATCTGTACAGCTGTACACTGTGACCTCGCACCTCCAGGGTCAGGGTTTGATTCTCGTCTCGTGTCTGTGTGAGTGAAGTTTGAATGTTCTCCCTGTGCTTTGTGGGTTTCCTCCTGGTAATTTGGTTTCCTCCCACAGTCCAAAGACACTCAGATTAGGCTGATTAATGTTCCCAAATTGTCCGCAGTGTGTGTGTGCCTTGTAATGGATTGTCAGCCTGTCCAGTGTGTACGCTGCCTTGTGCCCCAAGTCTCCTAGGATAGGTTCCAGGACCCCCATGACCCTGTACAACAGTATAGAAGATGAATGAATATCTGTGCAACTTTTCACCACTCATGAATGTGGCTATGTATATAAATTGTATAAATACATAGTGTACCCTACCTATATTAATATGGACCATGCCTGCCCTAAAACTCTGCGTATCAGATTACCAGTGTTGTACTTAACATCTGTTTTTTTGGGGTTTTTTGTGCATGGAAAATGTCAAACGTATCTCAAAACATGACTGAACAGATGGAAGGCAGATGTAATTTCATGAAGTAATTATTGGGAAATTATGCATGTCAGGCATGTTTGTGCAGCTTAGTTTTATATACTGACATTAAGGATAAAAAAAATATGAGTTCAAGCTTTATGCCAGATAAAAAATATTAGTGATGATCCAGGAGGAAATCAGATTTTCATTAAAGTGGATTATCATCTGAATCATGTCAATTTTGTGTTTAAACTTTGGGCTTCACTAGTTTGCTGAGTCAAACCAAATGAATGAAACCAAACCAAGCGCTAAGGAAGAAAGTGAGTCTGGCTTCAAAGTGGCCGCTAGTCTTGCAAGTCAGACGTTTAGCATTTCCTGTCTGGTATGATTCAGATTAGCTTGTTTACTCACTATTAACATCTTCAAATGCTTTAATAAAGAATAAATTTATTAATTTTAAAGATAGAGTTCTGTGAACCTGTATGTTTTTTTTCAGTCTGTTTCCTAAAAAAAACAAAAAAAACAAACTACACCTGTTAAAAAAGTGAAGATAACACAGGGTTTAAAAGTTTGTTTTTCCTAATGGAATCTGGCACATTGACGTGCATGTTCATGAAAAGACATCAGACACTCTGTGTACATTGAGATTTCTGGCAGCAACACAATCACACTAAAGGAAAAACCATGAGCTGCAGTACACAGGCAGTTGTGATTTTTATTTGTGATGTAAGAACATAAACCCATAAAAGAACAAAACCCCAAAATGTAAAACAATTTTATAAATTAATTGGCATTCCCAAATTGCCTGTAGTGTGTGAATGAGTGCATGTGTGTGCCCTGTGATGGATTGGCACCCTGTCCAGGGTGTACCCTGCTTCATGCTCTAAGTCTCCTGGGATAGGCTCCAGCCCCCCTGCGACCCTGTGTACAGGATTAAACAACACGGACGATGAGTGAGTGCAGTTCACTTTCATCAGATCACTGCAGACATGCCATACTGAAATGTGATCACTGCTTTATCACAGTTTTTAAGTTGTGCTTCGGGTACAATGTACTGAATGTGGGTACTTTCCCCAAAGTAAAGGAAAGGCTTTATTGTCCATTATATAATGGTTCCGACCGAGTAATCCGATTGCATGAGATGCATTCCAGGGGTGCTGATATAGAGCATAAATCCACTGGGATGTTTAACTACGCGTGTCATTTCATGTCACAGGTGTTCTAACAATCAATAATTGGTGTGTAGGACAAGGGATTCAAACTTATATCGTGCATAGCACACGAGCACTTTAGCACACTGGCTATTTTTACAACACTACTTGGGATTCAACCCCTGAAACCTGGAAGTTAGCTGATATGCTAAACTGGAAGTGGAAATTTCAAGACTATCCACCACCTCCATGGTTTATTCATCCCCACTTTTTGGCTACATATTACAGGAAAGAATTTATAGCTACTTTCACCCCATGTTAATTACATTCGTTCGGTAAGTGTCAGTCACCAGCTCCACTATTCACGGTTCGTTAGTTCCACCAGTCGTGGAAAGATATGTGTTGGTGGAGCAAAATAACTGGTTAAATAATCAAACAAATCATAACTGGTTGATAATAAGTGGTGTTTGTGAAACTACTGTACCGTATAAAAGCAATAACACAGGTTGTGGTGTTGTACTTAATATCAGCACTCCCACTCGTTATATTGATTCATTCTTTCAATCTGCCTAAATTCACTGTTGACCCTGTAATCATCAAGAATTACTTCTAGAATGAGTTTTAAAAAATTCCATTATTCAAAATACAGTTCTCAAATTGTAGGAAGTACTGTATGTCATAAAATTTCTTAGACTTACTTTCAGCAAGGAGTAGCTTTAGCTCTGCAACATCCTTTAATCCATTTTATAGATAACAGGATGTCCAACATGTCAGAAACCACAATCGGCAACCTTGTAGCTTGACCGCAAAGATGCAAACATCAGACTTCACACATAATTTGGATGATTTATTGCATTTGAGGTTAAGTGAAGATTGTGGAAGTATCAAGGTTTGCTCAAATCATTGCTTCAATCGTACAAGTCAGGCAGGTATGCTGCTTTAGATGGTGTTTCGGGAGTGAGAAATGGCCAACGTTGAAAAACCTGCCTTAGATACAGGTTCAGAATCCTCCTGCGTTTCACAGAGCAGCGTTTCTATTTTGAAACATGGGCTTTTATAAAGGCCGAAGTTAAAAGAACAACGTCAAACACTTCAAAATACTAGTTCGCTAAGTGATTCTGAAGTTTCCAGACTAAATTCATCCAGTCCCCAAACCACCTGGGAATTTCTCTGCCTGGAAGAGCGCTGCACAATGCCAGGCTTCAGATTGAAAAGAACATAGATCAATGCCATCGGAGCGCTTCTCAGACAGTTTGTTTTTATTAAATGTTCTCCCATCAAGTTAGATGTACCTGGGCCATAGATCATTTAAACAGAGTTGTTAATCATGCTCAGACGAGTATTGGAAAAGATAACAGGGTGCAAACAATTGTGAAGTTAAGTGTAAACCAGGAGACATACTGGATTGGGATGATTTGATTATTTAGTTTCATGCTTGGTCATTTTTAACCCATGTGGTTTCAATTCGTATCGCTAAAAGCCAACATGGAGGCTTGTGACAGATCAGTAGATTGATAGTAAAGAGACTAAAACATTTATGTGAAAGACTATTACCTAGTGAATATTTGGTGTGGCTCCATAATAGGCAGCTGAGAGTCTACATACTGTACAGTACACTGCCATTCGGCACACAGTCTGGCAACTTGTCTTCAATTGTTTTAGATATTCAGCTGTGCTCAATGTTCAACAGTGTCCCTGTTGCCACTGTCACAGTGTGTGAGATAAATACAGAAGAATTAATATCATAAACCAGAGTTGCCAGGTTCTAGCCCACATATATCTCAAGAAGCACACAGATGTCCACAGAAAATGAACACAGATTTTCCTTTCTTTTCTTAGTTTTTACATGGTCAAAACAAGGTCACTGTGGTGCACATGCATTTCTAGTCTATGACATTATCCATGCCGCACTCCACTTCTTCTCCTAATATTTGCAATATATTTTATAATAAGTCATAAATACATTGTAGCCACATACACGTTGCATTTGTTTGTGGTGATTCAATTGAGGTGATTTGTTAGTGGCTTACAACAGTGGCTTGTTAGTGGCTTGGTGGTTAGCCTTGTGCCTTTAGGGTCCGGGTTTGATTCTTGCTTCGGGTCTGTGTGCGTGGAGTTTGCTTGTTCTTCACATGCTTGGTGGAGTTCCTCCGGTAACTCCGGTTTCCTCCCACAGTCCAAAGACATGCAGATCAGGCTATCTGGCGTTCCCAAATTGCCCGTAGTGTGTGAATGAGCTTGGATTGGCACCATGCTTTGGATTGGCACCGTGTCCTGGGTATACCCCGCCTCATGCCCCAAGTCTCCTGGATAAAGTGGTATAGACGATAAGTAAGTGATCTGTTAGGATGGCACGGTGGTTTAGTGACTAGCACTATTGCCTCACAGCTCCAGGTTTGGAGGTTTAAATCTTGTCTCTGGTGGGTTTCCTAACACATTTCAAATTGCCTATAGTGTATGAATGGGTGTATTGTTCCTTGTTTCCTAAGTGTACTGGGATAGGCTCCAGGCCCCCCGCGACCCCACACAGGATAATCAGTATAAGATTATGGGTTATTTGCTATAAAACAAGAATTTGGCAGCTGTAGAGTATTTTTTAAACAAGTCCGATATGGTGTAAAATTATGCCAACTGTTCTGTCTGCTACTTCTTTTCCACTTAAAAAGTAATTAGAGTGAGCCTTGGGCCGCATGAATCCTGCTTCGAATGACCTCTAATGACACTTGTTACAGATCCCCTTTGCTTTAATAAAGTGATTGATGTAGATAAAGTGCTGAGTGTGCAGCATGACGATTGCGCAACATCTAATGTTGGTCACTCAAAAAAGTTAGTTGATATCAAATTTATGGAAGAACTGACTGATTTGGATGGTTCCTGCCTCAGTAGACCAGCTGGTGCTGAAATAGCGAAAGCCTTTGTTTGTGACGTACGAATGCAGCTTTATTTGTATTTACCGCACTGTCTTACAGGTATTGCTGAAACAAGCTCATGCTAAACTCATTTTAAGGTTCAGGGAACAGTTGAATATTTATCATGATATTCCTGTTTTGTGATGGACTGACCTTTTCTTCCCAACTCAGATCTCCAGAGCATCTCGGATGAGTAGCGTGCACCACTGTGTGTTGTTAAAAAGGACCAGGCAATCGACTGCAATTTGGTTTTAAGGCAGAGGGCTTAGTGTACTGCTGAGCTCATATTAGAGTGAGCCCGCCATCAAGGCTCTTTGGGGAAATTACAGGCCTAAGGAGGCTGTCTGAAACCGAGGGCCAGTAAAGCGCGGTGGCCTCTCCTGTATTACATTAACCGCAGTGCAACTCATTTGTAAAGTGTCACCCTCTTCCCTGCTGTAAACAGAAACATTAAATCTGCCAGATCCACTGCGCTGGAGTCTGCTTTCAGGGGCTTGTAGGCTTGCCAGGGAGTGGATGAGCACAGCAGTGTGCACGTGCATGCAACTGAGAAGGTTTTTATTCGGTACGTGAAGTCAGTCTGTCAGCAGAATATGTAATCTCTCTGTAGGAACAACTCTTGCTTCTGCCTAGGTCGTGTTTGATTTTTGAACGTCAAGCCATTTTCCTGTCCCCTGACGTTCAACGGATCTTTTTAGATGCAAAATAAAAAAGGAATCAATACAATCATTTCATTTCAGTTGATAGCATATAGCCATTATTGTTGCTGTGATTGTGACCTTAGTGTTCACAGTGTACATGAGTAACTGATTGATTTGCTCTAATTACCTTGTGTGGTTGTGTGGTTTGTCTGCAATCACTCCCTTAGGCTGTTTACTTCACCCAGGAAGAATTGCAGCTGTTGTTCTCTATTCTGTATATATATATATATATATTTCACAGGTGTTCCAGAGACTTTTATTTTTGCATTATTCAGAACCACAGGGACCATCCACTGGAAAAATGCACCAAACATCGATGGAACACACAGACGCAAATATATCCATTCCCTGCTGAATAAATTGGTGTCGATGGCATTCAATTTGTTTTTTTTGTTTGTTTTTTTTCTCTGCGTTTTTTTCAGACACATAGAGAACTGGACAGGACTGCAGATCCTGAAAGATGTTGACATGGAGCTGTACACGGGACTACAGCGGCTGTGAGTATACCACTATCTAAATTTAAATGCAGCATTAGTGCGATAAGTTGAACCATTAAGCATTTACTATTACAAAATCATATTTTATTTAGTTTTTACACTTGAATACCATGTGATTATAGACAAATAGTCATATCGCGACTGTTACACTTCTGTCTTGTCATTTCATTTAATTTGTTGTTTAATTAAATTTTTTAATTGACACAATTTTCTCAGCGTATCTACTTTTCATTTTTCCTCAAACATTTTTGGGAAAAAAGTTAATAGAGTAAATAATCATCACTTATCATTACACCTGTGACAGTACGCCTGGACAAAACATAAAAGAAAATAAAAAAAAAACCTTTGGATTTAACTGAGCCTTCCTTTGGAGTGAATTAGTGCAGTGAATAATATAGTTCAGTGGCAACAAGTTATTTAACCCTAACTGATACAGTGAGTAGCTTCTCTATTCTTTAACAACCATATCAGAAGAAATATTCTGTGGTCATGGCAAAGACGTTTCAAAAGGGCAAATTATTGGCCAGGTTGCTAAATCTACTAAAATTGTACTACATTATTATGACCTGGGAGGATGGGGGTGAACCATTATCTTCGAGGAATAAATATGATCTGGAATTTTTTTTTTTATAATTTTGATTGGAGATGACTTAAACGTGAAACCAAATCATAAAAAAACACCTGTAGAACTCACAGGTATGTTTAATAGTGAAATTAAGCGCATTTCCATATGCACAATGTGTAAAAAAAACTCAAAGGATGAGACCTAAACAGCTATGTAGCCTTAAGAAAACCACTAATCAGTGCGGCTAATTGGATAAAAAAAAGCCTGAGAGCATAAAGAATATCATCATGGTAAGAAAGGAGGCAAATTAAGTAATGCACCCATCATGCCTAGGGGCAGTGGGGCAGTGTTATAATCTGGGGTCCTTCAGTTGTCCAACAACTGAAGGTTTTTCTATCAATGGATTTTTTCTTCCGTGATGGCATGTGTATATTCCAAGATGACAACGCCTGGATTCATCTGGCTGAAATTGTGAAAGGGTGGCTCAGGGAACACAAGACATCATTTTCGCAAATGGATTGGCCAACATTGCTCACAATGGAGAGTCCAGACCTTAACCCCACTGAGAATCTTTGGGATGTGCTGTAAAAGACTTTATGCAGTGGTTGAACTCTCCCATCATCAGTGAAAGATCTTAGAGGGAAAGGAATGCGACTCTGGATGGAAATTTTATAAGCTTATCAAAAAGAAAACTGTGAATGCGTGATGTAATCAAAGCAAAAAGCAGCTCAACAAAATATTAGTGTTTGACTTTTTTGTCCGGGCTTCGTATGTCACATGCTTCTTCACCATTATTGGTGTAAAGCATGAATACCATTCTTGTATACCAAATTGACCATTATTCCTTGTTGTTCTTAAATGTGTTCTTCACCCCATACCTCTAGAAGTCATTCAATTTCCTCTCAAGAAAACAGCCACTGTAAAACAGGAAATAATATGACAGGGTGAAACAATCACATTATTCGACTTCCAACCCTTTCTTTTTAAGTGAACCCCAGGCCGCTGGTGAAAGATTGCTATTCTGGACAGCATCCGGGTTTGAAAACAGCTTTCACACTCAACCAAGCATACCAAACCCGCAGTGCAAATGGCAGAGCATCCAGAAATAGCTCAATTGTTAAAAAAATAAATAAATAAATAAAAATAACATACAAGCCAAAACGTATAATGGCTTTTAAAAACTGATTGAAGACATTTGATATAATCTCAGTTACTTAAGAAATGCCAAGGTCTTATTAATCAGGTCAATTAGAACAGTGTTTCAAAGTGGGGTCCGAGGACCCTCAGGGGTCGATCATTAATTTTTTTCTTACAGTGGTAGAAATCACAGACAATTATTTTTTATAATGACAAGTCCTTATCATAAGCTTGGTGTTATGAGTTATATCTAAATTAATTACTCAAAAATGAGCCTGCAAGTAATAACATGGACATAATGTGAATAGAAAGCTCTGCTCTCAATTATATAAAAATAAGCTTTATAATTGAAACGTTGGAATGTGTTCATAAAATAATTCTAGTTAGAAATAGTTTTTTGTAGTTAAAGGGGTTCCATGGTTGAAAAATGGCGAGTTAGAAAATAACTTACTGTATATACAACATTATGACTCATGGTTGATGTTAACATGCCAGTCATTAAATATATTTACCATAGAGCGTGTCCGGAGTCATCTGATTCCTCCACTTAATCCAACAATCACCCTCACGCTGGCTGTAAACTCCTCCCTCTTCCTCCTCATTGTTTCCCTTTATTTCTCTTGGTCTGTCGGTGCTCTAAAAGCAGTGCAGTCCTCTCCTTTCATTTGAATCCCTCACAAGTAAGAAGAAGTGATGGATCCCCACTCAGATTTGCATTTTTCTCATTAGCATTGCACTCTTCCCCTGCCCCTGTTGGGCTCTCCTAGTACGTCCTACGCTGTTGGGGTGACTCACACTTCCGCATCTGAGTCAACCACCAAACCCACTTGAGGTCAATGCATCATCTTCCTTCATTTAAATTTCTACCTAACATTCTCCAAGTGCTCATTAGATAAGACCAAGACCAACAGAGATGTCATTATTTCTGTATTAGGACAGGTTATGACAATATAGTTTTTTTTTTGTTACAGACCAGCCCAATCCAGCCAATGTAGTCCTGTGAAAATTTACATTTAGGCATTTGGCAGACGCTCTTATCCAGAGCGACTTACATTTTTATCTCATTACACATCTGAGCAG
>JAOVVA010000004.1:7757887-7779308 GCA_028565275.1 Leiocassis micropogon | reverse complement strand
AATTCTGTGGCTTAGAGTCACTATTTACATATATATATATACACACATACACGTACACACACATATATATATATATATATATATATATATATATATATATATATATCTGTGTATACAGTAAGTTAAACATATTTTCTCATATAGAAATGCACAACGTAGCAGCCGAAACACTAATACTTGTCCCTCTCTCCATAAATGATAGTAAAGCAGATTTTCTAATATGTTTTTTTGTGACATTCTAACACTTAAACACATCCCAGGTATCTGGATTGTGTCAGAGGAAATGCGGTCATTTTAGGTCAATCGTCACAGAGTAAATTAACACACGCTGGCGGCTATGGAGTCACTTTCTTGGCACTGCACTGGTCTTTCTGCACATGAATAGAAGACATACTAAGGATGTGGGAGATTATAACTGTAATACGTTTGTCTCACATCATTCTGAGCTGTATGAGGTGCTAAATTTGCTGAGGAAAAGGTTTCGATGACCTTACTTTCAGGTACTAAGTGTTTCTGACAGACTCCAGACACCATCTGGGAGGCTCTGTGCAGAGCTCATTGACAACGAAAGCAAAACAGCTTGGGTTTTCCATGTGCCCAGTTTATGCATGAAGTACATTAAGTCGATTTGACCATTTGTTATATTTTTGAAGTTCTGGGAATGGGTACAAAAAAAAAAAACCAATTAAATAGTTTGACATTTCTGAAAATATATAAGCTCTGGTGGGTAATGACTAGACAATTGTCTGTTTTTATCTTCTTCAAATGCCACCGAAGTGTTGTTTTACACTCGAGACCTTTCTACAGACTCCCCTGTCCGTTCAAATTGCTGTTGTTTGAACTGGTTTCATGTCAGGCCCCTGGCAGACACCTAAGGCAGAAGAAAGCAAGTGTGTTCTAGGCCGTCATCAAAAGACCCCAATGTGTAAACACACAGTCTGTGTTTAGCTGCTGCAGGGTGATGGGCTAATAGCTGCGACTGCAGGAGCAGGATGCAGTGACCGCTCTTCCGCAGGAGGATGCATCTCCCCGCTGTGACAGTGTGCTCGCATCAATAGCAGTTCTACACGTGTCACACTCGTTCATTGAACCATGCACGAGCCTCCGGGGACATGCTTATTCCCTGTAGCTGATAAACTCGGAGACGTCTACGCGCAGGGAATCCCCTGTGAATTTGCTTCTCCCTCTTTGTCATGTCAAGGCGACGTATTCCTGCTTTTTTCCATTTGAAAGCTTTCAGCACGCTTAGCTGCTGCCTGAACAGTGACAGTCGTGCTGTAATTGACAGATGAGTCAATCCCTTCAGATCCCATTCTGCTGGTGGCAGCGTCAGCCGAAATAACAATGCACTGTTTGAAGGTCTAGATGAGACGAAGTCGGGTTGCCTTTGACAGACGGCCACTAGAGCTCTGTGTATACGGCTTGGAGCAGGCAGTGGCAAGAATATCGTGGCTCAACTCTGAGACTGGGAGGAAGATTTTCTCAGACCTCGGGGAGTTGCTAGCAAAGATGTCTTCCATTCACACCTTGTCTGATCACCAATGCGGTGGGCCTTGTTCCAGCCTGCTCATCAGATTCTGGCTGCGAGTCGATTTTTCGCGGCGCAGGGAGCAGCTCAACTCCTGCTTGCATCCTGTGTGCTTTTTCTTCTTTCTGTCAATATTGGATGTCTCTCTTTCCCTTTTGGTCTAAGCTCAAGAACTTTGTCAGCACCCTAAGGGTACACTCAACCTGCCAGTAATTAGCTTGATTGAGTACATGAGTCTAACACAAAGAGTTGTATATCTTTTTAGCAAGTTGTTCTTAGCATACTCTCTCCAGTCATGCCTTATTAAAACTAGTCTAGCCTAAAAAAATAATATAGATTCTCTAGTGTATTGTGGTTAATTAATACAGCAGGTTTTTATTATTTTTTTATGACGCTGTTTCCATTTTCCCAATATTTTTAATTCTGTACATTCAAATCTCACAACCACAGATTCTATGCCTATTATAGCAAATACAATACAGTGAAATTATTTTCTTCCGATATCCTACCTTGGAGCTCAGATCAGGGAGCAGAGTCAATCATTATAATAAAGAAAAAAAACCCTGAAGAAAAGCCTTGCTCAAGGGCCCAACGGTGATAATGCTCAGACTCAGTTGACCAGAACCTTAACTATAACCTTAAACAACGATTACCAACAATCTCATACAATGCCATGATTGTGTTTGTCCCATAATGAAATTTATTGCACCAGGATGTGGAACCAGAACAAACATCTCCCTCTAATGTTCCATTCAGTTTGTTGTACATGTGGGAAATTAAAACTTCTGACGAATCAGCAGTGCTGGTTGTTTCATAAAACTATCACAGAATGCTCATGAGGTTGTAAAAGCATTGCGTTAGATAATATTACAACTGCGACCATCCTGAGCATTACTTGGCCATTTAGCCCTTCATCTGTGTTTGTTGGTGCTGTCATGGCTAAAATATACCTAATTGCAAGAAAACATGAATCTGTGGAAAATAATAGTATAAAAAAAGTTTCAAAAAGTGCACTGTTCTGTTCTTGTTCATGGTTCTTGTGTAGACAAAATTTTATGTAACTGTATGTATATTAATCTATAAAACCAAGTTGATGAGGCTCTATTCATAATATTTTAGCACATATAGATGGTCTCATTTCTCAAAATACAAAAACAAACTATTAGTCTGCTTTAAGCCACTGAGATACAGACCATGCAACTATAAGGATGCTGTCACTGCATCACAATAATGTATGTTCATGTTAATGAACCTTTCTTTGTGCCATGAGCTAACAATCAGTAAAATAACTATAGAACATACACTATTCCTAATTATGCAAAAGATCATCAAAGCCATACAAGTCAAAATTTTATTGTTGCTTCTGTAAGGACCATTAGCCCTTCAGGATGCACGGTATAACAGATTCAGACACTTGAGGGGACAGGTATGTTTATCCGTCATGTATTGCGCTTTGTAATTGTCTGACTGAATATAATTGTGACTGGAGCACCATTATTTTTCCTCCTCTCAAAAATGCTTTTCTCAGTATGCTGGTGTGGCTTCTGGTGAGTGTTTAGCAGGTAATCAGGTTTCCTATTAAAGCAACAATCAAGGATTTCATTTGAATGCAGTGGTTGCCATGGTGGTTCATTTCACTTTTTATTGATGACCAAAAACAGTCAGGATAAAAAAACAAACAAACAAACAAAAAAAAACAGATACTGTCTAAGCTACAATAAGTGTAGAAGAAGTGTAATGTGCCTATGAGGCATATAAGGTGTGGGTCCGTTGAAAATTAGGCAGGATTGAAACTAAGTAAAAACTAAAAATTAGTTACTTAATTTGTTTCTGCTTAGGTTGGTCTGGGATTGTACTGATCCATGAAATGGTCACAATTTCTTTCTAATTCATTTGCTTGTTTTATTAAATTGTACAATCCAATGCCCCCCCCAGACTAATTAGAAAAATAAATGATGTGACCATTCTGGGGCTCCATATGATCTCACTGATCATATATGTGAAATATATATAATAAAGATATGTAAATAATATAGTAATATAATGTACATAATACTGTCTTGATGATATAATGATGTTAGAATGCTAAATGATGTTGAGTTCTTGAAACAGATTGGGTATAAGGCTGATTATAACTGATTATAAAATTATGAAATGACATCAATTGGCAGCACAGTGGCGTAGTGGTTAGCAATGTGGCCTAGCACCTCCTGGGTCGTGGTTCGATTCCTGCCTCTGGTCTGTGTGCATGGAGTTTGCATGTTCTCCCCGTGCTTGGTGGGTTTCCTCCAGGTAATCCAGTTTTCTCCCACAGTCTAATTGGTAGTAGGCTAAACGGCAATCCCAAATTGCGCATAGTGTGTGTGTGTGTGTGTGTGTGTGCGCCCCTGCAATGGATTGGCACCCTGACCAGGGTGTACCCTGCCTCGTGCCCTGAGTCCCCAGGGATAGGCTCCATGTGACCCTGTACAGGATAAGCAGTATAGAGAATGAGTGAGAGTAACACAGTGGGTACATTACAGTGCATTATTGTTATTGCTAATTTTCAGATAAAATCACATCCTGTTTTATTCCTTACTTCATATGTGCATTTTATCATTAATCATTCAGTCTGAATTAAATTCAGAGTCTCATACATCTAAGAAGAGACCTATAATATTTTATGAGTTAGAGTGACATCTGTTTGGGTCTGCTGTGCTTGTGGAGACTCTGATGAGCTCTTGAGACATTTCAGCCAAACCCACAGAGGCTGTGCCAGAGACATGGAGGAGGCAAATCTTTGTCCTGTGCAATATCACAAGCACATGCTGCACAAATATGGTCACCTTCCTGTATCCTCTTCCTGTGAGAGTTTTTTTTTAAATCCAAGTTAGCATAAAAACCTAAAATAACTGCATGTACTGTAGTATAATATTCAATGGAGTATAATATTCAACATCAACACATAAAAAATGTTTGCGAGAGACATAATTCCTTTCTTCAGAGAACTAAGCAAGTCTGTTGTTACAGCCATATACAGTAAGAGCATGGTTCCAGAGGAGAATATGATTAGCTCTTCTTGACCCATATTCAAGTTCCTTTGGATACTTGGCTAGCACCTTGTGTTGGGTGAGAGCATCAAGAGCAGCTCACGTAAGGTCACGATAGCCCACTGTTTTGAATTTCACACAGGAGTGCTGCTTTTCTCTCCAAAGAAAGAACTCTGCCAGTTCCTGCTGCCATCTGCCCTCCTCTTCCAGTTCATCAGAACAGCTCAAGATGGCAGACCCAGGTGCCAGGGCATAGCAGCTCAGCAGATGACAGTTTTGAGCTGCTGCTGAGAGGTGCTGGCCCACTGTCAGATTAAGCTCATGGTAACAGCTCTTCGTTTATTATTGCCCTCTCACACCTTTGTTGTGCATTGGTGTCAGTCTCTGGTCTTGCAATCAACACCTTTGATGGTGCAGACTAAAAAAGCAAAGGGTAATAATTCAGCTTTGGATTTTTGCCCCTAGGATCATTTGCAACCAAGAGCTAACGGCTTCTGTTATTGGTGAAGCAATATTAACAGAGGAAAGGTTGAATTGATCCGTGAGTTTCATATGGAGGAGCCACTGGAGAGACGACCTGCTGGGAGAGACCAGCTGGAGGAAGAGTACCTTCACATCCTTCATTTTACCCAGACTCTACAAGCTAGAAATCATTCATGTCTAAAATGTTTTTATTCTTTATTGCCTCCAGTGTTCCATTACCCCAGTACTACCATCTACCACCACCAGCATTGCCACTTTCTATTTTTTTAAACATCTCTTGCTAGGATTATATCTCAAAGCGTGATGTCCGACGTTCTAAATTCATCTCTTTCAGCCATTTTGCAATCATTGGAAGCCAGTTCCATCAAAGCCAGACAATCAGCGGAAGGAGCATTTGAATAGCAAGTTGCTTGTCGATGTGCCCTTTGGAAAATGCTCCCTATTTCTTGCCATTTTTCAGCAGAAAGAGCTAAATTATATCAAGCATATGTGTCTTCATTTATCATAGATTGCTCAGGCTGTTATAAAGTATGAAACTATTCCAATGGACGTCCAATGTGCATCATAATAATTTGGTATAATAAAGGGCAGGGCCAATCAGTTAAAAAAACAACAACAATCATCTAACAATAAACAGAATGCTTAATTAGAAATCATTCATAGAAAATGATCATCCTTCTTTTAAAATCAACCTAAAATTAAAGCATAAAACATGCTTTTCAGTATTAAATCATTTTAGGACTTTGAATTTGAATTTGCACATACTCCTTAATGTGAAAATTATATCATTATAGCAGTTCTGTAAATTGAAAATCTGGCTTCTTTTGTCTTTTTTTCCTGAAAACTATGACATCATGCAATCAAGTACAGAACTTTTCAATATATAAAAATATGATTTAAACACATATTACACAAAACTGTGCAGAGTACACAATCATTATGTTTCTACCAAGCAAATGTATACGGTATACACTATATTGCCAAAAGTATTTGCTTGCCTGCCTTCACATGCATATGAACTTGAGTACTATGCAATTCTTAATCCATAGGGTTTAATATGATGTTGGCCCACCCTTTGCAGCTATAACACTTCAACTCTTCTGGAAAGGTTTCCACAAAGTTTAGTTGTGTGGTTATGGAAATTTTTGACCATTCTTCCAGAAGTGCATTTGTAAAGTCAGACACTGACGTTGGACGAGAAGGCCTGGCTCGCAGTCTTCGTTTTAATTTATCCCTAAGGTGTTCTATCAGGTTGAGGTCTTTCACACCAAACTCACTCATCCATGTCTTTATGTACCTCTCTTTGTGCACTGGCGCGCTGTCACCTTGGAACAGGAACGGGCCATTCCGAAACTGTTCCCACAAAGTTGCAAGCAGAAAATTGTGAAAAATGTCTTAAGCATCAAGAGTTCCTTTCACTGGAAGTAAGGAGCCGTGCCCAACTACTGAAAAACAACTTTATACCAGTTTCAAGTATTAGGGTTGGGAAGATAGGAAAATAGCATATTAACCTTGTATTCATGGAACCTTGGGTCTGCATAAATGGTTTATTACTTGCCTCATTTAGATCAATTGGCACTTAATATTCCCTTGTACAATGATCAACTATAACATTAAAGCTATTAACATTATAACCACCAAGGTTTTCAGTTCCCCTTGTGCCGCCAGCGTGGCTGTGGCCCTTCAGGGTTTGTCTCCAAAGGGCCTTGGGGGTGTACTGTGATGTTTGGCAACGAAAGGTTTTAGGTACCGTCGGCTGCTGGTGTGCATGGTGAGTTATTGTCTGTGGGATCAAGACCACTCGGTTTAGCCTTTGGTCTCCGTGGGCATGGGTGAGCCTTGAGTGCCCATGATCCTCTCACCACTTTGTTTGTGTATAGTTGGTGATCAGTGTTTAGTTCACCTGGCGGTGACGTTAATCCCCTGTGCTCAATTTGATAATATTAATTTGAAGTTAGAATGTTGACATTTTATAAGATACATACAGTGTTATTTGATTTAAACTAGCAATAGAGAGTTATGGTAACTTGGTAAGAACTACAAAGAAAGAAACTAAAAGAGCCCACATATGAAAGCACTTATTTATCCTATATTTTAACAACCTATCAGTGCAGATAAGCTTCTACTCCACAGCAAAATGTTGGTTTCCATCTCCTTTCAGCCATGATGCCAATCCTTTTAGGACTTTCAGTGTTCTTTTTTAATTTAAAGCAGGTATCTGCAGCTATGAATAATAGACAGCTGCATGACTCAGCCTAGGTGCATTGAGCGGCAAAAGAGCGTCAGTGGGATGGGAGGCACCGCACCTGCACCAAAGGGCCTTTTGAAACTTAGCTGTAGACATTTTGAAGAAATCTTTTCAGCTCTTGAACCATAGATAGGCAATTAATCTGCAGCTTCGTGTTTACCTTCTTTTTTTTCCCCCCAAGGTTAACTGGGAGGATTTTTTTGCGCTGGTATGACAGAAAGACGACATTTAGTCAGTCGTTCAGTGTGGGCAGTTTCACTCAGGCTGATTCACAGCACAGTCACATCCTTTCGAAGGATTGTTTGAAGAGGCTTTATACATAATTCTCTGCCTGATCAAGTATGAATGGGCAAAAGGATGCATTTGCTTCTCACATTGCTGGAATGGGGTGAAACAGTCTGAACCGCTATTCGAAATGGTTCATTCAAAGGTTAAGTTCAAAGGGATCTTTTCAAATGAATTTCTCATTCATGACGAAAATGATTTCAAGTGCCTGAGTACATCCTAACTTGAACCTGCGCCAAGCTCTTGAACTGTAGTAGCGACTCTAAATCACTTGGAAGTAATTTTTTTTAGCCACAAACAGATTCGCTAATGAGTTTTATTGCACCTTTGCAAGTACATCTGGAAGACGATCGTTTTTTTCTCAATGTGTCCTTATTATATTACTTATCGTACAAGGAATAAAACATGATGGGACAAAATTGTGGCAAAATAAACAAGAGGTTCATGTGATGCATCCCAATGTAAAGTGGATTTACCGTCGCCATCCCAAAGTTAAATATTCTGCAATAACACACTCCCCCAAGCTAACTCAGAACTTTAAAGGTCTCACATTTTACTAAGTTAACACAGGTCTCAGAGTTCATTCAAAGCGTGTCTGTTAATGCTCTAGCTGAAATACCTCTCAGATGCAATTTTTATACCATAAACTCCTGTTATTCTCCTGTCAATTCTACTTCAAATGCACCATTTCAAAAGTCTATGTAAATGAGCCAGAGCTGAGACCTGGCCTGCCAGAGAGTAGCGACAAGCTACAGTACAAGGGGCTCTTCTTGTATAAGGTCACAATAGGGGCAAATCTAATTGGCTTGTTTAAGCCACAGCCAATCCAAAATTTGGAAAAGGACAAAAAGCAGGAAATATTTTTCACTTGCACACACATGAAAAACAACCTGAGTGCCAAAAAAATGATTAAAAAGTGAATTTTGCATAATGAAGTCCTGTAACACCCTCAAACGTAATAAACCACAAAAGTAATATAAATTCGCTGCTTTTAATGTAATAATCCCCTGAACGCAATACATTTTCCTTCAAGAAATTTATTACGATTGTGGGATTATTCCATTATTACAGCATTGTTTTTTTTTATTGTTTAAAGTTTTAAATGTAGAAAATATTCAATTTCATTATTTTAAAATTCATTTTGCATGACTTAAAATGTTTGCACAGTACCGCATATATTACATCTTTAACACACAGTCTACATACAGTACTCTGTATATTCAATATGGGCAGACATAAAGACTGAATAATACAGTAGTAAGTTAGTTAAAATGGGGCAGCACAGATGGTGCAAGGAGTGGTATTGCATCAGGCTATTGAAATACACAGTGTAGCCGTCACAGCTCTTACTGTGGCACCGCGCAGGGTCTCGATTCTTTTTTTCCTTCCCCTTATTTGCCATGCAAATGCAGGGCTCGTCATTGTCCTTAGCATGGATCAAAAGGACTCCTCTCCAATACTTCTAAGACATTATTAGTATGCATGGGCGAGTAAACAACTATTAAGCACCAATAGATTGCCTCATATCGAGCGTCTATTTGTTTGAATAATAACTGTTAGGTTATGCAGCTCATAATGAAGATGTGGGTTCTCACTTATCAAGTCTAAATGCAATCTGACATGATTAGCTTTGCCGCAGAATTTTACTTTAAAGTGACTGTTTCATTTCTGCAATATTCTATAAGTTGATCCTGGTAGTCATGGTATATTCAGAGCTGTCTTTACAAATGCATTTTGTAGTAAGCTGCCTTTTTTGTGTGGTTAAGTATTGTTGTATTTGCTGGTTTACTTTTATATGTTTAAAAATAAGGGAAAATAAGGATTCATACGAATTTGATCCACTTATACAGGTGCATCTCAATAAATTTGAATATCATCGAAAAGTTTAATTATTTACGTAATTCAATTCAAAAGGTGAAACTCACATATTATATAGATTTACTACACACAGACTAACATATTTCAAGTGTTTATTATTATTTTTTAAATTATTTATTATGGCTTACAGCTAATGAAAACCCAAAATTCAGTATCTCAGAAAATTTGAATATTGTGAAAAAATTCAATATTGGAGACTCATGGTGTCACAATCTAATCAGCCAATTAACTCAAAACACCTGCAAAGGTTTCCTGAGCCTTTAAATAGTCTCTCAGTCTGTATGTCATGAATTTTAATAATATATAAAAAGTTCGACTTTTTGAATTGAATTATGGAAAAAAAAAATCAACTTTTTGATATTCTAATTCATTGAGATGCACCTATATGTGTATATATACACAGTATATATATGAAGAATGCAGCGAGAACAGGGTCAAAATGGAAAAATACATAGTACTATAGCCACATGCCTCTAACCAGGTACTTAGCATGTGCTTACTATGTTGCCATTGCGTCTGGAGGGTTGGAATAAATACTGTGACACGTGCAGTGCTTTTCAGCAGGAACCGATGGTGTAAGGAGCTGGATCCAGTATTTATGGAATTATTTATTATAATTCTCTGAACGTGAATATCTGATAACTTGCTGTACGTAAAGAAATATTATATGTGCTTAACATGATCTTCATGTGGCACATGATCTTCAATGTGACATGGACCTACTGTACCATGTTCATAGAACAAGCATGAAGAGGCCATTGTGAGAACTCCATTGATGAAGCAACAACGCAATGACATCCTAATGACAGAACGTGACCCAATCTTTCCTGTCAGCTCTGGTGATTGTAGGTCATCAATGAAGTCCTTAAGAAATGTTAATTATGCTGTTAACTGGTCCATGCCATTGTTACTATGTCCTCATTAAGGTCTTCTTGCATCTTCTCTGCAAATTAGACATCATCGAAGGAAACGTGAACGGAGAGGTGTAGTAGCGAATATTGGAGATTTTAATCTTAATCAATCAAGCATTTGGGGAGATTAGGGCGATGATGCACGTTTAAACATGACAGTGACCTTGAACATATAGCTAAAATGACTATGACCTTCAGCGGCCGAGTCTATCTCCTGACCTGATTCTCACTGAAAATATAGGGAGGATTTGGAAATTGCAAGATCCTCAAAGGGAACTGTGATACAGGTAATCTTGGGGAATTGAAGAGGACTGGAACATAGAGAGAGAACTGGAACATAATGCTGCAACAAGTTAACTGCTTCTTCCATTACATGTGTGGAAGCTGTAATGTCAATTAACCACTTTGGAAGTACTAATATTGTTAATTTGTTGTGTTCCAATAATTTTTTATTATTAATTACTATAAAAAAGGCCTGAATACGTATTTCACCTCACTGTATTGAGGTATGTTTTCACTTTAGCATTGCTCATGTTTTATCTCACTACAAAATTTTATCTAAGACTGAAGAAGATTTTTTCCCCAGTTGTCCCATGATACCTATATAAATAAAAGAAAGGTTTTGCCTGTTTGTCTGACCAGCCAGATTGCGTCACAGCATATAGCTTTTTAAAATAATATATATATATATATATATTTTTTACTCATTTAGGGCTTTTGCCTCGAGGTGGGGGTAGCTATACGCATGACTCAACAGAGCCGATCAATGCGATAGTTTACCATGTATACACAGAGTATGCAAAAGACACAGAAACAACTGTAATGTAACTACAATCTGGCATGATCCGCAATACACAGACACGACAGTGCGAGTAATCAGGGCGTACTCTAAATAAATGGGACGTACACTATGAAAACTGAGTATAAAGGAAGTTATGAGTAGTTTTGCCAGATTATGAAACTGTGGGTGTGTCTCAAGTCGACTGCTGGACAGAATTTATTGATATTTTGGCCATACTTACATATCTTCCTATAGTTGCACAATAAGTGAAATCAAAATGTTGAGTAAAAGCTAAAATGTTGTGCCGGGTTTAATAATATACTTTAAAATAAGCTACTAATTAGCTACTTCCTCAAGGTAAAAAAAAAACACCTGCACCAACAGACATTATTGAAAAGCTAAACTGAACATTTTTACTGGAATTAGTCAATATTCTCACTGCTGAAATAACAGCGCTGAAGTGGTATAAATGAATTTTAAAGTTGTTTTAGGATTTACTTTTTCGATTTCTCATCTGTAATTCTCTCTCTGATGGAGTGTACAAATTTTTATTTCTTTGTATTAATCGGCTAGGCAGGGAGTTCTGCTGTACAGAAACACAGGCATGTACGTGGGCTTCAAACCGAATAATAATACTTACTGATTACATTAAAGCTGATAAGCTTATTTTTAGCTTTAACCTTTTAACTAAAAACTTCAAACTCTTTACACAGGTATGGCTACTAACACTATATAATATAGTAGCAAATGTCATTTTGTTGGAGCGCCAGTATATACTAGATTTCCGCTGTGCAAATTTCTTTTCTGGGATGAAGTAAATGTCTGGCAATTAATCTAATGATTTAGCTAGCCATTTTTTGCAGTACATAAGCAAAAGTCCAGTTTGGGCACTACAGTACTTAAACATTACTCGATTTTGCTGTTGGCACATAGTCAACAGCTTGGTCAACATCCATGTTTAATTTGTTTTTTTCCCCCTGTAAACCTACGGTACACCTTCAGAGCTGTTATGCTTTCTTAGACCCCAAACAAGACACTTGTGGCATCTTCATGATTTAAACTTACAGTCTCTTGACTTATGGGGGCCAGGATTGTTATTTCCTATGCGCTGGTCTGTCAGGGCAGTGCAATAAAAATGACAGAGGCTAACAGTCAAGATAAACTCATCAATAAGGCAAGTTTCGGAAGTGGTAGAGTTGAAAATGGTGTCCAGATTGATAACTATTACAGATAATATCTCCAGCTCCTCCAGGGCATGCTTGTCAGCTTGTGGAGTACCTTTTAGTCAAGATGATAGGAAGGAGTACAAGAGGAAGTCATTCCTGCTGACAGCTGTCAGACTGTACAACTGTACTGAAGCTAGACTTTGGACAATGTAAGGATCATTGGGTTTGTAGACTGTTCAGGGTTGTTAGTCGGTAGGTGAGTGTGGCAAGGAAAAAGTCCTTAAGACGACATGAGAGGAACCTTGAGGTCGAACAAACTCTCAAACCATGGCTTATTTTGATCCATGTCAGAATTTTTGTGAGCTATAATGTAATGCAATTTTTAAAAACATATTTCCTATTCAGTCGTTTATTTAACTGTTAACGTTTATTAAAATATTTAAAGTTTAAACTATTTAAAAATAGCGAAAAATATTTATTGTTAAGAAAGACAATTCTAAAAAATTCGACATATGATTTTATGCAGTAGACATTGAATTTAAACTTTACAGTAGCTGGGTTTTTACAGACAGGGTCACGTTTAAGCCCTCACTCAGCTTCTACACAGAACACGTTCTTAGCCTCCCATCTTTCTTGTCTTTGCGATCACCTTCAGCATATTTGTTGGTCTCTACACTGGTTCACTACACTCGCTGAAACATTTGAGGAATTCAAGTCGAATCACACTAAAGGCCAGCACCTAACATGTTTTTAGACATGGGTCAGCAGAGAGGCAACCATTTTAACTAGAGTTTCAGCACCGAGGGTCATACAGTATGTGAATTTTAGAAAATGTTGAGTAGTAGGTACTCTGGGCTTTTTCAGTATTCTTTTTGCACTTTTGTGTAGGCTGGCTCTGGATCGTGTAATTATGATGTATCAAAGTATAGAGATATGGTAGAGGGGAAAAAGGTAAATGGCATTAATTGCATGGAAAGGATGTTTAGGATGAGCTTATTGTAAATAAGGTTCTTGTGATGAGCAGATGGTAGTCGATATAATTAGAGCAGCAGCTTATAGGTTCAAATCTAAGATATGCAGATGATTATCAACTGAAGCACGAGTGAGTCTGGGTATAGACCGTTTGTTAAATTCAGTCTTCCTAAAAGGGTACCCAAGGGAGATTATTCACAACAACAGAAGTCACAATAGCTGAACATTTCAAGCCGAAATAAAGCATTAGAATTGTTGAATTGTTTTATTGTATATTCTGTCCATCCATCCATCCATTCATCCATTCGTTCATTTATCCATCCACCCACGCACCCACTTACCCAGAAATATCCAATAATGCACTTCTGTTATGCTATTTGATTCCCATAATTAGCAGTGAATCAACAAATATCCCTGGCTGACACATTTAGCTGTGAGTAAAGAGTAATACCAAAGTGGGTCAGGTATATTGAGTCAGGAAAGCAAACAGCTGCTGTACAGAAAAATGTACTCTGACTTCCTATAGTTCTCCTATAGCACATGGGAATTAATGACTCCCTCTGTTCTGCTCAACACCATTGGTCCATAATGAGGCAATGATTACAAAAATGAAGCATATTTTTGTGCCTACTCAAGCTCCACATTAAAGCTGTTGTCTTGAGTGTTCCAGTAGCTGTTACAAATTACCATGCGCTGAATCTGTTATACAAAATTGACTAAAATGGCCTCTCTACAATTATTACTAATATTTCTTTTCTGTAAATTGGTTCTCAGCGTAGAATGATGAATTTACTACAAATCGTAATGTGGGCTGCCGTGTAATAAGGCCAATTCTTTTGAATCCCTCATTGCCTAAATATGCCTTAATTACAAATCAAAGACCGAGAAAAACAGGAGGGTAGCATTTTAGACTCTGAGACCTCTGACCTGATTATGCTTTTTTCTGTCTGCCACACTGTTAGTTTTTCAATTTCAACATTTACCAGCATCCTTAAATTTGCAATGGTTTTTCACATCAGATGACAAATTAATTTTTTCCCCTAATATATTAACTTTCAGTCAACAAATTATTCCTTTTTTTCTGACATTTTTCTTCACTGTGGTGAGCGGTGACCTTTTTAAAGAGCATCTCTTTAAATATGTAGGTGGTTTGGGCAAATAAACCAAAAATGAGACAAGACTGAAGATTTTTTTTTTCACAATGTTAATGCTCAGCGGGACACTCGGAGAGGAAATTCTGTAAATACCATGGGCTTCACATCTGTTGTGACCGTGTTTCTTCTCTCAGCCCTGTAATAAAATATTTATGTCACCAGGCGATTGTCTGATTACAGTTGTGATGTTTCCTTCACTTGGCTGAGCTGCTAGCTCGAGGCTCAGGAATTCACTGCGGATGATTCCCGCTGCTTAGTCACCAGCTTTGCTCTGACGGACTGGCCTTGATCTCTGAAAGACGCTGATTCAGTGAACCTACAAAAATAAAAGGCTACCTGTTCGCGATGTGGGTGACTTGACAGAAAAGAAAGGAAAACTGACTTCTTGACAGCTCTGCCGTTAGAAGTGGCTCGGTTTTATATTGTGGTGTTCCCACATATTTATATATTAAAAGCTATGATGAATATACTGTAAGTATAGCTTTAAAATAAGAGATGTCATCCTAACCTCAGAATAATCCAGCTATAACGACCGACCACTTGTTAATACACTGTTCATAAATACAGCTTAAACATTTCCCTTCTGCAGGCTCTAGAACAGAGAAAAATCAATGCCATGTTGGGATTTATGTAACATGGTTTGATAACCCCCTTCAGAAATTCTTGAGTCAATAACAAGCGTCAGAATACAAAAAAGGTACCACCTAGACTTCCTAAGGAGTGAGAAAGTGTGTGCATGTGTGTGTGTGTGTGTGTGTGTGTGTGTGTAGGGGGTGATGACACCAGAGACCAGTGCAGAGCCAAGCAAACTCCTCCCACTGCATCAGCTTGCATCGGCTGAGCTTGTTGCTATGGTGACGGGTCTCAGCAGCGAGCTGTGCTTGTTATAAAACTCATAAGAGTTCCCAACGACCCTGAAAATGAGCTGGTCATATAGTCAAAATAGGCTCTCTAAAGGCGGCCTTACCGCCTCTTCCTTCCTCAGCCTCCTTGGTACTACACAGAATCGATTCTGATATGATGAACTAACATTTACACACGTGTAACCCGAAAGACTACCTCTGGGTTTCTGTCAGCAGTGAATGACCATTTTTAGTGTATGTTGTATCCATTGGAAGAAAATGCATTCCTTCTCTTGATGTACTGCTCACAATCCCTACAACTACCCTATATAGATCAAAAGAAATTATATTTAAGCACGGAGCGCTAGGTGGGGTACACCTTAAATTGTAGGGCACACAAGCATGCACTCAGTCACACACTACTTGCAATTTTAAAATGACAGTTTACCTAATGTACATGTTTTTGGACTGTGGGAATAAACCTGAGTACCATAGATGAAACCCACCAAGCACAGATAGAACATACTTCACACACAGACCCAAGACGAGAATTGAACACTCGGGGTCAGTGCTAACCTCTACATCGCCATGCTGCCCATCTTATAATTGTGGTGTTTTTTTTGGGGTTTTTTTTTTGGAGTATTGGGCGAAGGATACCCCCCTCCCTGGAGATATATCCACCGTTTCTGTGGCAGTTACCTTAGGGGTTGAGCTGCCAGCATGATGCCTGATTATCATTCACACACTACGGACAATTTGGGAACACCAGTTAGCCTAACCGGCATGTCTTTGAACTGTGGGAGCAAACCCAGAAGGAACCCACCAAGAAGTTTACATGACAAACTTGCAAACTTGCAAACTCCCTGCACCCAGACGTGAGGCGGGAATCGAACCCTGACCCTGCAAGGCGATTGTGCTAACCACTAAGCCAATATGGGGCTTATATTTGTTATATAAAACAACATTTATTTTGCCTATTCCTTCTCCTAAGCTATTCTTTTTTACAGTACTATTCGAGGTTTAAGCAGAGAATATCCATTTACTGTACTTTTGACTCTTTTGTATAGTCCATAAATATTTGGACAGTTGAACGAAGACTAAAGGTAAAAAGCATTTATAAAAAGCAGGCATGGAAAGTGGTATTCACAGCATTCTATACAATACCCCATGATCCACCAGGCATAGATAACCAGGTAAATAACTTCTATTTTTTATTGCAAGGAAAAGATTTCACTCTGTATCATGAACATTCATTTTCTAATGTCCCTTTACACAAAGCATGACCCCAGTGTCGTTGGTTAGAAGCCATTTATGAGTCCCCAGCCAGCTTTTTGGCTTTTATAACCCCTAGCCTTTGATTGCCTCTTGAATTTTCCGACTGCAAAGCGCTCGAGTTCGCCTTATTGAGTTGGCGGAGCGGCTTCGTCCCTCGCAGCTGTGTTCCTTTTCTCTCAGCTCTTCTTGGCAGCGATGGAGCCTCTCCCTGACTTCCTGTTGCATAAAGCCTGCCTGGCTTTTGTTAACTCTTTTAGGAGCACTTGGACTGAGGCTGTTGCACATTAAATTTTGAGTGGAAAAAAAAAATAATAATAATAATTTTACCTACACACACACACACACACACACATTTAACACTTATACTGAAGACTTACATTCCAAGCAGCTGATGCATTTATTAAGATGAAAATATAAATGTATTTTTTTTTAAAGTGTAATAATGTTTGATGTTTTTTAACATATAAAGAATGGGCATGAAGGAGCTCTAGAATGACACAACAGATAAGTTTTCTATTGCAACACATATTTCGAATGCCAACGATGCCATAGCCATCCATAACTGGACACCAGGGGAACAAAATTTGCCATGCTCTCTAGGTGGGAAGACACATTTGGTCTCCACTGTCAATCATAGTGAAGTTAGCCAATCGTGTGAGCTCATATATGCAGAAGAGCGTAAATACACATTCCTCTGCTCTGTGATGCTGCAGCATAAGCAACAGTTAGAAAAGATGTGGTTGGCTGGCTTCACATAGGAAAGGACGCTAGCCTTTATAACCTGTTTGAAAGCTGATGTATGATATAAAAAACTGGGAAACGTTGCAAAGATTTCTGAGGAATAAAACATTATAACAGTAATTCCACTTAATGCTGGGCCTTATCTCATCACCCCATTGTCATAAATAATTAAATAGTTCTACATGAGCCTGCTTTAATTAATATTTTTGTCTTGCCTTACAGAAATCTATCCAAGAACCCACTTACTACACTCTCCTGGCAGCTGTTCAAGAACCTTCAGCTGGTCGAACTGTAAGTAAGGCACTGATTTGTGTGGGGTTTTTTAAATTCCTTCTTTTTATTTTTTTAAATTTATAATTATATTCCTTCTCAGGTTTCCATCACACCCATCACAAATATCTTTAGACAATTATGATTAGTAAAACCGTTGGCGGAATTTGCAGCGATTAGCACGTTTGACTTCACAGTCACTATGTAGTCCTTGGAAGATCCTGTGACTTGGTGAGGATGTGTAAACATTCGAAACAGATATCAGAGGTCAGGATACTTAGCAGCACGTGTGCCATTAATCATGGTGATTGTTCGGCTTTTGGAAAAATGGCGCCTTTTCCAATTAGAGATGCTTGATTGTATGGAAGTGTCCATATGTCCAAATGAAAGTCCTCCATTAACTAACGGCATAGGGCCGAATTGCAGTTTCGATTGTCTGCGATTTATTACGCAGCCTTTCTGCAGACACAGGCACGGCTCCAGGCTGTTTTTAATTTCATACGCTTTTCCTTAGTCATATTGCAGTGGTCATCTTCAAATTTCTAGCTTGACTGCTCGCTGATTACGGACAATTTACTATGCATCATTACAACACAGGTAATTTGCTGGTTGTACAAGCACCATCAGCACGATAGCTCACCCATATAAATGTGTATTTGTGTCAGATCTCGAAGCTTCATCACACAGCCGTAAGCAAGCGAAGCATTAGAGCTACTTAATTAAGACGTGGCAGAGAAATGTATTGGTTTTGTCTGCTGGGAGCCTGACCTCATTTTCTTGTTTGTCATGAATATTTGTGCACTTTGTGGTTAAATAAAGCATGCAGTTTGTTCGTTGATCATTGAGGGAGGTGCTGTCATTGTGCCATGCCTGAATTACTAGGACAGTACAGTTCCTGGTGGCTTAACAAGTCTCATGCCAGCCAGTCTCAACAATCTTCTTTGTATTCAGGGGCGTAAAAAAAAAAATCAAGACTTTAGAGAGGACCATGTTGCAGGAACATGACCCTTTCTTATCATACTGCTATAATGTTGAATGTGTATTACATTAATTCCTAGTTTCTAATGACCCATTATGCTATATTTGCTTATTTGGAATAACTATGTTTAAAAATCTCTTATAATAATAATAATAATAATAATAATAATAATAATACATTTATACTCTATAAATATAGAATTACATCACAGCTAATTCCTTTCAAAGTTGGTTATGATCAAAGATCAATTAAGTTTATGTGTGGGAGTGATGGTGTCTTACCTTAATTTGCATGAAGTAAAAGAATAAACAAGCTTTTCGTAACTTGAGGCTGCTACTGCGGTAACTCGGGCAGCTCTCACCCGGGACTACTTCCATAAACTTCCTACTTAAACCGCTTTGACTCAAGTTAGCCTGTTTAATTTTTATCGAGTGAAAAATATTAGTTTACAGTTATTTCTTTTTCTTTCTCTATGTGGAGGCAGATCCTCAATTTCTTTATTTCTTCTTCTCACTGTTTACTGGAAGAGCAACTGTATGCCCAGCTAAAAGAGGGCACATTATCGCAACAATCAGGCTGAATTGGCTTGCAATGATACAAGTAGTTAGCTTGTAAATTGTGAATTGCCCACATAACTACTCAGATGCTCTTAAACTTCTGAATTTAAATCTACACTAAATAGACGAAAGTAGGTGAACACTTAACCATCACAATCATATGTGGTTGGTACTCATATTCTCAAAGTTCTTTCGGAATTCCCTTTATCAGAAGTAAAGGGCCCAAACCTTTTCCAGTACGACAATTAAAATTGTCAAAAGCGAGGCCCATAAAGATATAGTTTAGCTTACCAAGGTTGATTTTGAAGAACTCGATTGGCCTCGACATCAATGAACACCTTTAGGCTGAACTGCACCTCTACACTAATTGAACCTGGGCATCAGTAACTGACTTCATTAATGTTCTAGGGGCTACATGAAGATAGCTCAGGCAGTCAGGGGTAGCTCAATTGTTTAGGCATTGGACTACTGATCAGACGGCCCCAGGTCCAAACCCAGCACCACCAAGTTGTCACCGTTGGGCTCCTGGGCAAGGGCCTTAATCCTTAAAAACTTCTTAAATGATTAATGAGATAAAATGTTAGTTACTGTGGATGAGAACGTCCGCCAAATGGTGTTAAAAAAAATTGACAATCACCACGATCATCATCCAAACTGTTGAGGAAAGCGTTCCTGAGAAGAGTGGAGGTTATCAAAACAAGGAACTAAATCTAGGATAGGATGTTATCTAGGACCAATTAACATATGGGTGTGATGGTCTGCTGTCAAAAAAAAAAAAAAAAAAAAAAACTTTGGCTATATCCATATAGTGTGACAGATTTGCTCTGAACATACAGGAACTTAACAAGAATTTAAAGTCTGGAAGTGTAATGTACCATGAGAGTCAAACATAATGATATAGAAAAATAATGTGCCTTCTAATGTCAGCTAGGAACTAATCATCATTGCCAACTAGGTCTTGGAATGCAACGTTTTTCACACAGTCTACAGTATAAATCCTATATATTGTCTATTAATCAGAATGCTGTGGTTTCAATATTAAATCTGAACTTAACCTACCTATGAAACTACCTATGTCCAGACATCCTCGGCCTCAAAGCTTATTACAGCATTTAATTAGTATAACTTGTAGGTTAGTTAAGGTTTAAATGGTCCAGGATGTCTTTACGGCCAGTTCTTTGAATGAATTTATGGTCGTTCAAAAAATGTGCTGTATTATTTCATCAGGTTTAAAAATAAGTGATTTGTGTAAAAATATGTGCCAGACTACTAGGTTTTGCTCCCTCAGTGAAATCCTGCAAGTAGGTTTTTTTTCCCCCCTCAACCTGAAGCTGCCATCAGTAACAGTGAATTAGGCTTATTTACCAGGTGGGTGTTGCAGTTTGTTTGTAATTATTTCAGTGAAGCTCAGCATGAGAATCGCTGATAAAGTGCCCACCTGCGCTCTTAGCTCCGCCTGAATCCGGCACAGTCCACTTTATCTTTGCTGACAGAAGAGGCCCTGTCACTGCTCTAAGCTCTTAGGCACTATATGTGCGTTCACATCTGCAGGATTTGATGATGCGCCCTGTTGGCTAAAACTGCCAGCAGAATACTTGAACTCACTCTAAGCGGGTTCAATAACCAAGTCCAAATGTTACACAAAAGAGGAGTAAATGTGTTTAATGTTTGTGACGGTATTATCTGGATATTTTATTGACGGAAAATGTGTAAAAATGGGTCCCAGATAAAAATGACATAGACCAAGCAACATTTTTTTCTACGTCTTCAACGGCCCAGTTTTGCTGAGCCTGTGCCCACTTTAGCCTTACTCCCTGTCACACTGAGCCATGTTCCCACTATGTCTACAAAAATTGCGTGAACGCAGTAAGAACATGTGCAACGCAGTAGAACGTGTTCAAAAACAGCCTGGTGAGGACGTGGTCGAAGCAACATGCATGAAGAGCTTAATAAGAACATAGTAATGATGGCACTGACCAGTTAACGATGTAACTAACAGGACCTCTAGGGCCTTCATTGACGTACTACAGTACAAGCATGGCATGGATGGGAAAGATTGGAGTTGTTATTGGAATGTCTCTGTGTTGTTGCTATGGCAATGGAGTTCAACTACCTTTTCAGCCTTGTTCAATGACCATGGTAGGTCCATGCCAGTTTTAGTTCATATTATGTTGTTCCAGTGTACAGTATAATACAAACCGGATTCCAAAAAAGTTGGGACACTATACAAATCGTGTATTTGTAAAACTTTTTTGGGATTTGTTGACACCATGAAATTTTGAATCAACATATTTTTCCCTTAAAATGATACATTTTCTCAGT
>JAOVVA010000004.1:7717047-7757787 GCA_028565275.1 Leiocassis micropogon | reverse complement strand
ACACACACACACACACATCACCATTTTGCCATTGTCCTGGTCTGTGCCTTCAGCTTGAAGCATGGAGCACTGCCAGAAAAATCATTTCTCAGTATTACTCCTGTTATACTTAGGCACATCGCCAAGGGTGGTCGCTGGGAAAATATGACTTACCCAGTTCAACATGTCATTCAGTGCGGTTATCTGTTCCTGGGTCCTTGGGCTGAAAAGCGTTTATCCTTACAGGACCTTGTTTTTCATTCAACACTGTGCGTGCATACAGCATTATTGCACTTAGAAACTTCACTGGTCTTTAAATGCTGAAAGATTTTATTGGTTCGTCCTTTTGAAAAATTTTATCCGCAGCTTTGTTTTGTAAATCATGCCTAACCAAGAATTTCTAGAACACAAATGATTATCATCCTGTACTTCAATAAAACAATAATGTTCAATAATGTTGTAATTTTACCATTTTTTCTTACTAGTCCAGTCATCCTTTTTTCATATTTTACCTTGGTTTATATTTCAATTTATGCCTCATTTTCTCATTACCGGCTCAAACCTGAAGGGCAAAAACCTGCGAACGCTATGCAGTTTGTAAGTAGTTAATCTAATGGTTGCAAAATAAGACAAAAGAAAATCTACTTTAAAGCCTGTGTTTTTTTAGATTATAGCTACGGGCTAATTCAAGCAAATATCACACTACAGATTCATTCATTTTGCATGAAAAGGGATGTGAAATGTTGGTGATAATAATGAAAACATACAGTGAAGTACTGCTTTCAGTCCCAAGCATACAGATTACTGGAAGGAGCATCATGCTGAGATGAAAGCGCATGTATAATGGTATACAGTGCAGTTTGTTGAATCTCTTCATTCTGATTCATTCTGTGACTTTCAATCGTTGAATCCTACTATTGTGATGATAATCATTTCTAGGTCAGGAATTGCCGATGTATATCGACTAGTAAAATGCTTGTTTATTTGTTTAACTTACTTACTTGAAATTACTCTTATTTGTTATATAATAGACTATTATACGGAGCGCAATTTATGATAATAGAAAATTGCACATCATCAAGTGACCTAGTATATTCGCTAGATAATAAAACTTGGAAAATAAAGAAAATATTTATGTTTACAGATGACTTATCAATGTAAAATCATAATCATAGAAGAGAACTGAATTAGTGTTTAGACCCTTTTTTTTTATCTCCAAATGATTCTCTATCCTTCTTTTCACATTTGTTTTGTTGATCTCTAAGCCAAAGATGAAATGGTTTTGTCCTCTATTAGTGCTGGGGCATAAAATCAAAGTACTTCAGATTTTCTAAAGGTTTGTGTAGTTTCAGAACAGCGCTTCATGTTTTTTTTTTTTAATAAACATAATTCACTTTTATGTAAAACACAGCTCTGACAATAGTTCGAACTACAAAGTATTTTTTATTATTAATGCATTCATTCGGTTTTATATTAATGCACTCTTTTTTAAATGACTTATTCACATTTACAAGTATTGTGGACCTTCGGTTTCAATTAATGTGATGTTATTTAACAAAGAAACCCATTAATTATAGATATGGTGAACTTTTCTGTGAAGAGACATTTATTTATGGAGTGGTAACAGTTACAGTGTGTACGACCATTTGAACTGATTTTGATTATTTTCCTATGACAACACTCCCCAAAGGTTGTTTTATTCCTCACTTAACACACATATTATCATCATGTAACCATTTTTTCTATCTGCTGTGTGCAGGCGACTGGAGGGAATCGTGTTCAACTGTGGCTGTGAGATTCGCTGGATCCAGCTGTGGCAGCAAAGAGGGGAGGCACGTTTACAGACCCAACAGCTCTACTGCAAGACCGGCGCCAACAAGATCCGCCTCCGTGCAATGAACATCGCTCAGTGTGGTATAAACCCTTATAAGCACCTCCAGTGGTCAGCGAGCTGTTACAGTTGTTGCTTTGATAACAAGGCAAAAACGAGTTACTCTGTACATAGTGTGGGAAGGAGCAGATTTAAAAAAAATAATAATCTGGCTAGGTTTAATCTCACACATGAGGTATGGGTAAAAGTCTACCAGTCTGTAAAAAAAAAAAAAGAATGTTTAGACTCTTGCAGTTTTAAGTGCTGGTGCCAACCAAGATGGCCTTAGCTGCAAAATCAGAGGCACTTGGGGTGAATGATATGCCATTAAAGTAAGATACAATACAATGACAGCATTTGGCAGATCCCCTTATCCAGAGCAACTTAAATTTTTATCTCATTATACAATTGAGCAGCTAAGGATTAAGGGCCTTGATCAAGGGCCCAACTTGGTTTGAATCTGGAACCTTCCAAGCAGTAGGCTTATGCCTTAACCACTGAGCTACCGCTGCCCTACTGTACTGCATAAGATACAATACAGTACAATAAAATACAGTAACACAGGAGGTTGCTTGCATATGACATCAATGCATTGCTGTGATGTGAACTGCAGAAGAAGTAATTTGAGAGTATTTGTTCGGCTTTAAATCTTTAATCCACATTGGTCCTGTCTAAAATCATGCTTATTCTAAATATTCCACACTACTTCCTCATTTCATTTCAATCTGTTTCCCCAAATCTAAATTAAAACGTTTGTACTTTGCCTGAAATTTGGTTTGGTTTGTTTCCACACTGACCGTAATTAAACAAAGCAAAAATGGCTTAACGGATGTACAAGGCTGAGCACGGTCACTGATCCTTTGCCAAGTGTGCATAGAAATCGCAAAATAACACACGCACAGAGAACACGGAATAATGAGATAATTACATAAATGGCTAGTTTCCATCATTTTGTGCATTGTGATCAGCTTTTATATTCTTTCTCTCTTTTTTTTTTTTTTGTCAATGACCCAAATATCCAGAACACATTACATTTCTGCAGTGCTACAGATCTGCCCTTTGGTTTAGATCTCATTTTCCAGTTTAGCAAATCGTACAGTATGTACAGTTCAAAAATACATAGGAAGTTGCTTTGTCATTGCAGCTGACCTTTGCTAGAGTTCTCTTGGAAGCAGAACAAGACCATGATTTTTAACCTGTTTGTGACTGCTGAGTTCTCACCTGCCGACTGTAAATGAACCACACAGTCAGGGAAACCATGCCAGGGTTTTCAAACCAAGCACTGAAACAGACTAAATATTGCAATTGTGAAAGTACCTTAAAGGATTTTACTTAAGTCTGAAAAAAAATAATGTTTTTATTCCAATTGGTCGCACAATCTTAAATGAAATCCAACACAACTGTACGCAGCTGTATCCAGTGGAGAAGACGTTTTATCTCTAATCTCTCCCTTCAACCCGCCTCCCGAGCACCTATAGATTATTCTCGCAAGAATCCTAACAGTGAGATTAATCTCGTCTTCTTTTTAATGCAGACCTCCCCGATATCAGCGTAACTCACAGTAACCTGACGGTGATGGAAGGAGACAACATCACAGTCAGCTGTAACGGTTCAGGTTCTCCAGTGCCTGATGTGGACTGGACCGTGAAAGGACTTCACTCTATCAATACACACCAGGTGACGGCTGCTCACGTGGTACATGCTCATAGAGCTTATACAGTAGATATATCTACAGTATTAGTAACCATATCCTATCTTGCATTCCCCCTCCACCCTCTAGTCAAATGTCTACTGGCCAAACATTCACTCCATCAACCTCACTCTCGTCAACGTAAGCCGGGACGACAACGGCTTTGTCCTCTCCTGCATCTCTGCAAATGTGGTTGGCATGACCAACATGTCTCTTCAGCTGGCTGTGCAATGTAAGTGCCCCTTACTCTTTTGGTATAATTGAGCAATTCTGAGCTAAATGCCTTTAGAGAAATCATTTTATTGGTACTGTCATGTGTAACACAAAACTAATTTTGCATAGGTGCCAAAAGAATTGCCTTGATACATGCTTACATTTTCAGAATCTTCTTCTTAGACAGTTTTTATAGTGTATTTACAGTACCTGCTTTTATTTATTATAGTATTTTTACAGTAAATGCTGTTTTGTTTCTCAAATTTTGGTTTAATTCCCAAGACCGATTTTTTTAATACACATCACGAAAGATGTTGGCCGTTTGGGAAAGCATATGATATGCACAGGAATCAGTTGTTGTGACAGGCAGCTGTGTAATTATGTGCATTAGGAGACCATTGAGTCATCTGAGCTTAGCTGGTGGAAAATATTTAGCAAACAGTCTGTAACTGCAATCCAAGCTTTGGAGTGGTACAGTAGGTGCACTGGTGCAGTGATGACGGTGATGATAGTATATGGGATAAAATTAACTACAGACTGATAACAGGGATTACTGTAAATACAGCAGATTAGAAAATAACAGAAAACTGTCTGAGAAGAAGATTAGGAGGAAAAGAAGTGCGAGGATAAAGTTTAAACGGTAACAGTGCAGTTCACACTTGCTGTCACGTTATATTCATTACTGAGCCCATGCCAGAAAAACTGCTGTAATATACGGGTGATTTTTTAAAAATGATTTTTGAGAAATTCAACTGGAAAATTATAGGAAAATTAGTAGGAAAATTGTTCTTAGTGTTTAATGTTAAAATTGAACAGAGCAAGATTGTATGTTCGACACAAATAAAGTTCCCTTTGTGCAGGGAAATTATGCTGGGTGCAAATATTATTCTCCCAACAAAGGGTGTATGTGAACAGAAAACCAAGAGCAGTGTTAGACTTTCATTAGTTTTAGAAATAAACAATTTATAAACCTATAGTCTTGCCCTCTTCTAGATGGCAAAAAGGACGTTATTTACCGGATGCCAGTGCCAAAACCCACATTCAACAGAACATGCACATGCTAACAGAAGGACTTTCAGCAAAAAATAAAAAAAAACCACATCTAATAATGTTATGTAATCTTAAACAACACTTTGTCTCCTTGGTATTTGCTTCTAAGTCATTCGGAATTGCCTCGGAACTGTCCAGGTTGTGTTTCACAGCTAATACAAACTGCAATTAGCTTCCAACGCACAAGGCAGAATCCATAATCCCTGTCTAACCCCTTTAAAAGCGCACTACTTGTTATGTGGAATAAGGGATTCTACACCCCCTAATTAGTGCACTAGCTTTCCATTTAACACTATTTGGGACTCAAACCCAGAACAGTTAGTTAGCTGTTACCTGCACAACATTTCATTAGTATTGTCTCATTTGCAACAGAAGCACTGAATTCGCTAACGTTAACGCTAACAAATGCCACCAAATCTAGAAGGAATCACATATTTGTACATCATCTGAGGTAATCATGCTATGATAAGAAATCAAACGTGCAAAGTCCACCACAACATACTGCATGTAAACATAATCAGCAGAACAGAAGCTATCAGTTGCTAGGTAATTGCAGGTAATCATCAAGTAATCTTTCTGTTATTTGGCACCGAAATTCACCTTGAATGTAATTAGCAATGAAAATACATTCTGTAGTAGCCTAATGTTGGTTTATGGTATTTCCGATGTCCAGTGTTGTAACTGATGTCATAGAAGTTGTGTGTCTGCAAAAAGTCAATAGTTGTTTGAGGGGAGTATTAGCAATTTAGATAACTATCCCTATTTGTTTTATCATCATTGGGATGCTGTAAAAGTTATATCTCACTCTGCTATTGATGTACAGTACATGCATATCCTAGTAGATAGCAACCATGCAGCACCTAGCTACTATAATACAATAGCGGAAGGGCACACCGGAACAGCTCGACTGTCCATAATTCAGTCTTCAATGTGTGTTATTATTCTGGGTTCTTAAATTTTTTCTCACCTTACCAAAAACAACAAAAAAGCAATAATGATAATAATAATAATTCAGGCAGATGGTTGTATGTATGCATGGTGCCCTGCCATGGACTGGCATTCCATCTAGAGTGTATTCCTATCTTACACCCTGAACAAACACCAGATCTAGTGCGATCCAGACTGGGACAAAGTGGTTAATAAATGATAATTAGCAAAGGATCTGCAACTCATTTTGTTGCAATTGCCTGTAAAATGGTCATTTATATTTCTGCCCACAGTTTGTTGGCTAGAGTTTGCTTTTCTTCCCCCCAAACATGTTTTCTGCTTACGTCTTTTTAATGCCACTCTTGTAAATTGCTTGAAATGAGCTAATGCAAAGAAATTAGAATTCCTCAAAGCTTCACCATCAACAGATCGCCATTTTTCAGCTGTCTGATGCTGGATTAGAACCAAATTTGCAAATAACAACCACAGAAGATTTCCAGATTATTCTCAATTGTTTTCCAAGACCTCCATATTGTGAAAATCAAGATTGGATGACATCATCCCTACATTATCTACTTAGGGTCTGATCGCTGTTTTATTCTATATCTTATCCTTTTTTAACATTAGTAAGTAATCGATTAACTGAGTTAATTAATTGAGTGCCTTTAGTTGAAATGGAATGATGAATAGTCTGTATTTTCCAGTACAGATAAAGAATAAATGTTATGATGTTTCTGATTTTTATGCAAAATTTATGATACAGTAAGAACAATGTTGATTTTTGTGCAGAATGTTATAGCATTCAAAGAAATAGGGTCCCTTTCATCTTTTATAACTCTGTATACATTATCTTAGTTAATGTTGTAGTGAATCCAGAGTCTGTTCTATTAATACTTTAAATACACACTGACTGTAACACCAGTCTATCATAGGGATAATTCAGACTAGCCAATTCACACACTAGCTCGTGAGAAACTCTGAGAAGCCAGATGAAAACATGTACATCGCCATAAATTATTATGTTATTGAGCTTAGGATTGGACCAGGTACCCAGGTCGTGTGCCACCATTAGAAATAAATTGACTGTGCTTTAAGTCAAATCTTGAAAGTGTAAAAAAAAAATGTACCTACATATGTACATACATACATACATAGGCATGGAAGCTTAGTGGTTAGCCCTGGTGTCATGCACCTCCAGGTTCCGGGTATGATTCCTGGCCAGGTTCGATTCCCGTCTCTGTGTGCATGGAGTTTGCATGTTCTCCCTGTGCTCCCTGGGTACTCTAGTTTCCTCCCACAGTCCAAAGACATGCAGATTAGGCTAATTGGTGTTCCCAAAATGAGTGTGTGTATGCCCTGCGATGGATTGGCAACCTGTCCAGGGTGTACCCCACCTCGTGCCAAGTCTCCTGGGATAGGCTCCAGGCCCCTGCGTACCCTGTGTACGGGATTTAGCAGTATAGATGATGAGTGAGTGAGTGATATATATACAGTATATATATATATATATATATATATAGTATACACACTAAAGAAAAAATCTCACCCTGCTCCTCCTCAAGAAGTTTAAAATGGTGACAAGATGGCAAATGAACTGATAAGCCAATTAACGAGAAAGCACCCCGAAGCTTTTATGTAAGTGTAATCAGAAACACTTAGTAGGCAAGGAAGGTGAAAAGAAAGACACCAGTTGGAATTTAATTACAGAAATAGACGTTCCATTTTGGGCAATGCTCCATTATAGGTGGTGGGCTTTCAGTAACACACTGTATGCTGTGTGTATGGATTTGTGTTAGAGAGCTGAGCCCAGGATATGACCCTACTGAGTGTCCAGTCTAGCAGTAGTTTCCATAAGTGCCAGCATCTCTCACCACCAAAGCCATTTCAGGCAGTAAAGGAAAAGTGTGTCGCACAGGAGACATTATGTTTAATAAATAGCACATGAATTTAAGCCGCTGCATAGAGGAAGCCATTTAGTTTAATCGGCGCTCTGATGAACGACGTTGACGGTAAAATGAAATGACAGCTCCGACTCAAGGAGGCGCGCTCAGCATGTTTAGCTGTGACAACACAGTGCTGAGTGCTATTGCTTTCCTTGTTAAGGAATGGTTGTGGAATGACAATGATAGATATGAGTGACTGAAGTGTCGAATTACATGACATGCAGCAGTTAAAACTCCCAAAAGTATTGGTGTGTCTGTAATTAGGACTTATCTTAAGCAGTTATGTCTATTTATCAATAGAGCGACACTGAAACTATTAGGGCTGAGCAACGCATTGTTTCTCAAGGTCTCATCGATGGGAAAGTAATACACATTTAAAGACAGATCTTTTTTTTTTGTTTGTTTTGGTCTACTGTGTTCTGCTGTGCTGAACATGATGAACAAAAAAGCTTTAACCTTTTCATTCAAACCAGAAATCACAGTATTGTCTTCTCTTCTTATGCGTCATTCCTATTTTGAATGAAAAGTTGACTGTAAACTGAGTTTTTCAATAACTGATGGTGTAGTATGGATGTGTCAGCAAAGCAGGCTGAAAAAAAAAGAGGCTCAAACGGAGATTAAACTTCAGGAGCATTTCATTCTGTGCCACCTGGCCAACCACTGCATCTTCTTAAACTGCTGCTGCATAAGACATCTAAACATACTACTGTAGGAGTAAAGCCCTAATGCTATGTACTATATGCATGAGCTAACAGGCCCCACTCATTACCAAGTGATAATCTCACTCTTGTCATAATCTCATGATGATTGACAGGCGAGAGAGAATAATCTTTCCTGGCAAAAAGTCAGTTATTCTTTCTTTGCATTTTACTGGGATTCAAACTTGCAACCTACCTCTTAAAGGACAAACAAATAGGCCATGAAATACTGCAATTCCAAATATTCATACATTCATCTTCAGCAACCATTTTATTCTGTTCTATCCCAGGAGCAACGTATTCAAGTTTGAGAATACACCCTGGGTGCTAATGATACTCGAAGGCCATACCGAGTTTTACTTTCAAAGATACTGAAACATGCCAGATGTCTGCATAAGTGCTGTCAAGTACAATGGGATTTAAAGTGACAAGGTGTTGAGAAGCTGCTCAAAATAGAATATGAATGCAATAAGAGTGCTGACAAGAGTGTGTTCTGTTCATGAGGTCTGGGTAAAGAATCCTTTTTTGCAAACTTTCTTTAAATGTTTACAGTCCCCGCATCATTGTGGTTGTGGGACAACCAGAGAAGCTGTCTAGGGCTGAACAGAGGTGTCTGAAATTGATCTATAAACTACAATGATGGGTGTAATAAAAAGTTGCACAGCCTAATATTTCATTCAACTATCTTTAGGTTTGATTACAGCGGGCAATGTGGTGGCCAATTAATGTGTGGAAATGATTCCTCAAGCTCCCAGAACCGCTCTGTCACAATTTGAGTCCTGAAATGTCGCTATGCCATCAGGGAAGAAAAACTCCATTGATGTGAGAACCTGGTCATTCAGTACAGTACATTCAGGTCAACACATGACCACATAACACTGCTGAGTCTGGACGTGACCAACCGAAGCAATGTCAGATCATACAGTGACACTGCTTCCAGAGGCTTGTACAGTTGGCACTATGCATGATGGGTGCATCGCTTTGTGATCTTCCCTTCTTACCCTGATGCTCCCATCGCTCTGGAATATGACACATGACCTTTGTCCATTACTCCAAAGTGTAATCTTTATTCTTCCTAGCAAACTGATGCATTTTTTTTCTGATTAACCTCACTAACAAGTGGTTTCCTTATGTCTGCCAAATGCCTAAATGTAAATGTAAATGTAAATGTTTCCTTATGGCCACACAGCCACTGTGATTTCTCGTAATTTCTTGTGGAAATGCTTTTTCTTTCACTATTAAACATAACTATTAGACCTGTGATTTCTACTGTCACTTTTTTTTTTCTGATGCTGCTTTTGGCAGAACATTTGGCAGATGCTTTGGAGAAGAACGTCTGCCAAATGCCTAAATAGAAATGTAAATGTACTGTATGTAAGTGATCTCTGATCACAGGCATCCATGGTTTCTTTGACCACATTCCTTCTACAAGGTTAACAGTTCAGCACTATCCTTGCAAGTTTTAATAATAGTGTTGGACAGTTTTTAACCCACTTCCAGTAATTTAAATGTTGTCTTTATTTGATGCAAACCAATAATTTCACTCTTTCTTAAATAGTGCCTTTATTCCTTTTTGGTCAGGCACTTTTTTATTTTGTTGTGTAAGCTTGCTAAGTTAGGGTCACAAAAAATAGAAAAGCAAGGCAATAAAATAACTGTATTTGTAATATTAAATATCACACTAGAAGGAAAATTATAGTTCTATTATAGGTTACAGCTGTTAACATTTCACAAGGTGTGCAAATGTGTGTATTTGTGTGTCCAAAGGGCACATCCTTAAATGATTTGTGGCAGGCCTGGGCAATAATCATGGCATGCATGGCTGTTGGCATTGTAGGTGCAAACGTGACAAATAACTCATTTGAAATCGACATTAACGTGGTAATATTTCATAATTTTGAGATACTGAGAAGAGATTTTTTGAATGTTCTGTTTTGTCTTCATAAAGTGACTTTCAGGAGGCAGTAAATCACGATGAAGGTGCTAAATGAATCTATTTATATAGACTCTGTACCTGTACTATTTTGCACTTACTGGGTAGAAACACCTCAAATCGCCTGTGTGTTTGTGCAGTTTTAGTAAAATACATTGTGTTGACCACATTGTTGCTCATTTTATTTTTTATCTCCTTTCCTCTCATGTTTTAATCTCATGTCTTTTTAGACTCAGCAAGCATAAATAGAACAATGTGCATTATGTATCAACTGTATCAAGATTTTCAGATTTCTGTTGTTTTGCCTTACTTCCCATTCATTATGTTTTCAGATAATACTGTAGGTCAGGAAAGCTACATCTGTGGTATACTCTTGATTTAAAAAAAAATCCATTTCAAAGGGATGCTTTAGTTCATCTTCAACATTATACCGCAAGTCTGCCTTCACTTATGGCTACTCAACAACCAGAGATTTTCTTTTTAGCTGAGATGAGCTGTGCTATAAAAAATCCATAAAAGGATACTGCAGCTATTGTAGATTTGGAGGAAGTAAATGGATCTCTCTCTCTCTGTGTATGTTTGGGAGCTTCAGCAGGACTCTGTAAATAACACCCCATATAGTCGAGAGGGTGTGTAAAGTGAGTGAGGGATGCTGCAGCATGCTGATTTCAATTCCCTAAGCCGAGCGTCAGTTGGTTGGTGTTGGGCAGCTCCCAACACAAAGGGAGGCATGTATCAATCATCAGCCCATCAGTTTAAGCCTTAAGGAAAAAAAAAAAAGAAAAGAAAAAATCAAATCAATTCAGTTTCTGGCGAAAGCAATCGACTGGCAGTTATGATGAACTCTCATTTTAATGCCAGATCACACGCTGCCTTAATCTGGAAAAATGAGCACTAATGTATATTTTGTGACAGCGAGATTACATTCTTAGATTTAACAACCACTTTCCATGGGAGACCCTAATTTAGCATTGTTCAGTGGCGCATAGTCAGCTGAAAAAGCTTTTCTTTGCTAGACTGATAAAATGTTGAAATGTTTAATACAAGGTGGATTTTAGTACTCTTTCAAGGTTTGATAGCTTTTTTACTATCCAGTAATGGCTATGATTTGTGTGTCCTCTGGGACTTGCCTCATCTCTTCCCTTGCATTACAGAATCCGCCTTCTCGAGTGCACTATCTTTAAGAGCTAACAATACAAATACACAATACACATCTGTATTCATAGATGAATTGAAGCTTTAAATTTAATTTGATTATGCACCATTAATTTTAAGTTGGAGAAATATTAGAGCAGATTAATGTAGAAATTTGTTGGTGCATTGAGCAACTCATATTTCAGGAAGCTTAGAAGATTAGCCTTTTTTTGGTGTGTTTTTTTCTTTCCCCCAGCATCATTTTATAATTATCGTAAAGAAACATAATGTAATAAATCGCAGTGTTGCATGATTAGATGTTGTTGGGAAATACACAAAAGAAATAAAGTAATAAAGTCAGACAGATGTAGGTCAGTTACGAGCAGGATAAAAAAAATCAGCTTGAGTAATCCAAATAATATGAATATGCAAAAGCCATAAACCTACAGTACTGTACATGCATACTCTTTGTTTCTAAAAATAAATTAACTTGTATGTTTTAATGTGATTGGTCCTTCTATTTGATGATGTAATAACAATATCCTGTCCTATGTTCAATACATTTTCCAAAGGGATATTTAGCACTTCCGGTTTATTAAGACAACAAAGTCATTGCTGTAACGTGTTTAGCACTTTATTTAGTCTTACGTTTTTAAGTCTTAACTTTATTTAGTCTTAAATTCTCTAAATGCTTATCTAATAAAGTTATCTAATAAGATAACTGTACCAGTAAACTGGTAAACTGGGGCCTTTGGTCCTTGCTAGGAAGGATGAGCATTGAGTACCCATGATCCAGTCACCAGTTTACTGGTACTGTATGTAATTGGTGATCAGTGTTAATGTGGTAAAACTAATACTGTATTTTGTGGTGTAATTACAGTAATAGCTTAGAGCACGTTTCATAAAATAGAGGGCTCTGTTCCAGATGTTGACCTTGCAGAGTATTTGAGGTAACCTAACCAGGCACTTGAAACAATACTGTAGCAGAACCACTAAACATCTAAAAACCTGTTTATAATTTAACAACTCTGTTCAGAATCCGTGGCACGTGTTAAAATTGATATGATAATGTGGAATGGTTAATGTTTCAAAGGTTTATCACCATTCACTCATATATTAGTTATCTGCTTATCCAGAAATTTTGTGCACACAGACTTTCATACATTTAAGTTGAATACAATTCAATCTAAAGGAATATCTTTGTTTACTTATCAGTTCTCCTCCTCCCTCTCTCCATTAGTTCCCCCAGTGATTATAAAGTTGGAGGAGCCTGAACGAAGACACCACACTTGCATCGAGTTCACCGTGCGAGGTTTCCCCCATCCCACGCTTCAATGGATCCACAAAGGACATGAGGTCCAGGCTCCGTACATCCACACTGAGATGGAGCTTTACCAGGACTACCTGGAAGGCTGCCTGACTTTTGAAAACCCAACACACCACGATAACGGGAACTACACGCTAGTGGCAACCAACTCGCTTGGCTCAGTCACCAAAACGGTCTTTGGGCATTTCCTGGAGGCACCGCCATTTAGTGAGGAGGATGGTAGGTTTTTTTTCATTTTTTTAAAATTTTTTTTATAATTTTAACATATAGACATGCTACTTTTGATAATGCCAGTGGTTAGTTGTTCAGATACTACGTAATCTGTATCTTATACCGTAGTACTCCATAGATAGATGTAGGTTGCTATCTGTATCTCATTTAACATGTCCTTTTTGTCTCTTTCTATTTCTCTGCTGTAAAAGGAATTATTGAATATGGTAAGTGTTTCTTTGGGATTGAACATTTTCAGAATCACGTGTGTCAGCATTTCAGGAAGTGAACTTTGTTTGACTCTCGTGATGCTCTTTAAAATCTATTTAACGATCAGAATGATGTTTCAAACACTCCATGAGAGTCATTAACCAGCTATTGAGTGCTTCCTCATGTGTTACTATAGTCTTTATCTTTTAAAACCAATTCTTTTTAAAATGAAGTTCTTCCTGCTGTCAACTCATCCGAATAAATGTCTTAGAATTGGTGAAACACGTTTCCTATTTCTCTGCCACAGATGTTACAAGGAAACAATAAGAAAAGTTATAGTAAAATAGTCACAGCCTCTGTCCTGTCATGCGTCCACCTGTACGCGGGATGCTTATCTGTCTGAAATCTGTTTAATCCCTGATTACTAAAAGCTGCTTGTGTACTGGTGTACCACAAAATATAGAACGAAGAATAAAACCGAACAAACAGTTTAAGCCCAGAGGAGGAAGACCTGTGCTTCCTGTTAAAACTGCATTGATATCACTTTAACCCATGGCACCTGTTCCATTATTGGGCAATTAATTAGCTTGGAATTACCCTTTGATCTCGAGTGCCGAACTCGCCAGACTACAAAATGCACTTTTCTCGAGCCAAAGGGAACCTGGTTCCAGCTTGTGATTACCTCCTTCCCTTTAATAAATCAGGTGCTCATATTATTTTCAACAGCACCTGTGAGTTTACATGGCATAAAATGATTTACCTTAATACCATGACATATTCCTTGTTATTTAATGGTTTTAACAAAGACTCCAAGCCAGGTATGACTTCCATATTGTTTCCTGACGCAATTTAAAAGTCTCTTGCTGTTTTCTAGGAGAACCCACGCCTGGGAGCGATGTAAACAGGCCAGACGAGGACTCATTCGGGGTGAGATGCATGTTACATTTAAGTGTTACATTTATTTACAGCTCAATGCTGGAAATTATTCTTTCCTGTTCACACCCCGAGCATTTTCTATATTCTGCTCCGCGTTAATGCCATGCTGTTCTTAATTACCCGCTTCGCTGCTCCCTCTGTTCCCGTAGATGTCTATAGCTGTTGGATTGGCTGCTTTTGGATGCGTGTTTCTCATTGTGATGTTTGTGCTGATCAACAAGTACGGCAGACGCAACAAGTATGGAATGAAAGGTAAGAGGAAAGTTGTTTGTTTAATTTGCACTTAAAGAGATTAGCTCCTTATTATGACTCGAAATGAATGGAATATATTTCTTATTCACTCACTCAACGTCTATACAGCTTATCCTGTATACAATGTCTTGGGGGGTCTGGAGCCTATCCCAGTAGACTTAGGGTACAGCCTGGACAGGGTGCCAATTTATTGCAGGACACCCACACATATATACACTCACATGCTCATTCACACACTACCGAAAAATTTGGGAATGCTAATTAACCTATTCTGCATGTCTTTGAACTGTTTGAGGAAACTGTACCGGGCAAAACCCATCAAGCACAGGGAGAACATGCTTACTGTACTTCCCAAAGCGGGAATCGAAACTGGACCCTGGAGGTGCAAGGCAACAGTGCTAACCACTAAGCCGCCAGCATGTATTATGCTAGTGGGAAAGACTCAAAAGAAAGTGTTTAAAAGCCCAGAAATCTGACTTGGGCGAGATATTTTCATCCAGGTTTTATTGATGTTGGGAAGATAATATATTTTGCTATATGACGTTTACAGTTCAGGCTTTGTTCTTTTGATCTGAGATGTGACACATTGAGTCAGGTGGCCTGGTTCAGTGAAGGCAGGTACTGTAGTTCTCCATGTACACTTTGTACCACCTTAAACCTTATGGTATTGTCACAACTTGTACCCAAGTGAGTGCTTGCTGGACTATGAGACTTGATAAAAAATTGCTCAGGCTTATTCAGAGCACAGATTTATGTGCAGATTTGTGGTGCTTTATGTACTGCTGTTAAAAAGTTTATGACAATATTTCATCTTAAATTAAGTCCCGGATCACAGGTTGCCATCCCTGCTCCTGTTCCTTATCCACTGTCCCGCATTTTTTATATTTTATACCTCAGTAAGGACTTTTATTTGGCTTATGAGGTAAATTAGTTGTGTTGGAGGATGGGAAAAAATGAACAAGATAGGGAAAACTGTATGACGGATGTTGTAATTTATTGAACTAGCATATTATATAAATAAGTCCAATTATATGTGATCATACACAAATTCCACTAACAGTTTCCTCATTTATCAGGGATAATTTGGCCAATCTGTATGATCAAAAATTCCTGATTTTATTATATGTAACTGAGTGTTTTTAATTAATTTGCTGTTAAATAATCAAACCATTATGCTCAATATTATACAAGCTAGAGAAGGTATAAAAAAAAGAAAATAACACAGATAACCCAGCTCATGCAACATACTGTACACCTGAAATGTAGATATAAGGTTTTGCAACATGTGATTTATAAATAAGCACCAGAGTTCACAAATGTGGATCCTCTATCAGTTCTTTAGCTCTTCAGGTAAATAAAAGTTGAATACAATTGCATAATAGAGGCAACATAAACCACTGACCTGGATGCATTTTTTTTAACAGCTTAACCACATGCATTGGCGTATCAGACTCAGATACATTCATATATGTTATTGTTTTTTTTTAACATTAGTATCAAGTGATATTTCATACCTGTATATTAGCCATGGGAGTCAGAAACCATTCCATAATTGACCATCGGTTTGAGTCATTGATTGATTGATAATCAGAATTAACTATACATTCACTATTTATACAGCCAGAGTACATTACTCATATATACATCATATAATGCACAACATGCATATCCATCCATTACTAAATATATTAAGGTTACAAACATGACACAGCTGTCAGAGCAGATGTACATTGTCATTGTAGGCTAACTAGCATTTACCATTTTACTGATAATCAATTGCGTGAAATGTACAGGAACTCGCCAGATCGTCAACTGTAATTAATGATCGACCCATCAGTAATAATAACATTGTTGCAACAGATGCAATTTGACCTATTGACATTTTGTTTGTATAATTTGCATGTTTGATCAGGATTGAAAACCTGCCATGCTTATATTTATAAGTCAAGTTTTAATTATATCTGACTACGGTTTTGTCTGAGCTTTTTATGTTCTAAAAAAAATCCCAAAAAGAAACCAAACTGTCAATAGTGTTCACATTATTGCCTGCAAGTGAGACTGGGAAACAATTTTGCTTGCTAGTTGATTATGGTCTTAAACCGCTTGTTACAAAAAATAGAGTACACTGCCATATCTCTCTATTTATTTGAGGCTTGAGTGAAATGTTTTTTTTTGTCCATATTTGCTTCTTTCCTTGGATCTTGTATAATGCTTAGTTTTCTTCATTAGATCTTGTGTAGTCTCCTTTTACTGGCTCACACCTGGTGTTTATCAAAACACCTACAACAATTACTGTACAGTGTTTTCATTTACTTGAGATATGATGATAGGAGATATGATGTAAATTGGGACATGTTGATTGCAGATGACATAAATTAATAGACTAGTTGGTAAATAATGTGCATTCAGTTTACCAGATTTTTTTTTCAGGGTTTTAAAAGAGTTCTTTGTTTTAAAAAGAACCAGATTATATGCACTTAGTAGGTATAGCCAGACTATGGCAATGAAGAGTGTCCATTTCTATCATTAACCATGGCCAAGAACTGCCTATATTTAAAGATAGGAGACAGACATTTGGCATATACTGCAATCAACCAATCAAGAACCCTTCATGAAGCCCATTGGCGAACACATCTTGTTCCAATCCCCAGTGCTTTTAATTCAACTGTGAAATCACACTTTTAACTCAAAGGGCTGCAGTGTTCAAAAGTTACTTTACTCATCATAAACATGTGTGCACAAGTGCATATAAACAGAAGTATGGGTAGGCAGCCAATCTGATTAAAACTTTCCAGATTCTGAAGCTTATGGCTAGATAAGTGCACAGTGGGTAGAGGATGGTTGGGGCTAAGGTTGAGACCAAAATAGAATAAAAAATAACAGCTTCAGAAGTGTGAATTGTATAAAGATAATCTAAATCTAAATCACGTTAAGCGCCTTCTTGGAACAAGTCTGAAGACAGAGAGCAATTCTGTGTACCTATCCACATGTCTGTGACAGGATAACTCTTTGAGGTGACAGACGCGAACAAATTTATACTCTTGCACTTGATGTGAATGTGAAAGTTGCTTTTCAGTCACATTTACCTGATGGCTTTGCCCGCCTCTCTCCATCTGCAGGTGACACTCGACCACGCCCACACTGCCATAATGTCTTTTTAAACTCGAGTAACCAAAGATCAGGATGAGCTGACAGCATTTACAGCAATCTTTGACTGAGACATTCAGTGTCGTTCATATACAGTACAGTATCGGCACACCATTGATGATATTAATTGCTAAATCTTAAAAAATAAATAAACAAACAGGACAATATGAAAATAATTGCAAAGTTGCAAAGTTGCAGTTCTGGCTTGGTTTGTCGTGGCAAACCCAAAGTCATCCGTCATCTTTTTCTCACTCCCTTCAAAAACGACTGCATGGAATGTGCCTGACTGCTATTTCCCCTTAAAAATCTTTTTGCTGCACCCATCAGATACCATTGTTTCACAAGTTGTGACGCATTCCTGTTCACTCTACAGACTATGAGTTCCTTTTTGTGTTTTAAGTGGAACGCCTCATTATATTGCACTTCATCCTGATCGACAAGGTTGAAGAGCTATAAAGGAGGTGGCGTTCAGACTGTGACGTTAATATAGAGCCTTTTTCAGCATCCCCTCACTACAATAATAGACCCACTTGTCCTGTTTTCCTCCTCACATCAGCTGGAGGTCTTAGGCAGTCATTACCCGAGGCTGTATGAAGCCGATTTATGCCTGTCTCAGGCGCTCTGGGGCCCTGTTTTTGGCAACTGCAGTTTGATCACAGCCTATTTCTAGGTGCCAAAGATAATCACAGTGTGTACACAGGGTGTGTGGCAGTTCTTTATTTTTTTTGTTCCCCCGGTGAGACCCCCAGATTTGAATGAAATCACTGCAGGGTTGCATGTAGCTTTACATATGATTGATTTACCTGCCATTCAAACATGGATGCTGTTTAGCGTCTGCCATGTTAATGATTTTGCTGCTGCTTTCATTCTCTTGTGCTAAGCGCCCATGGGCTTGATTATAAGAGCAGCTTGTATATGAGTCATAAGACTACAGAGAAAAAAAAGATGTCCATGCTTGTCAATAACAATATAATCACAGAGATTTTCCTTACAAGGCTACAGTAAGTGCAGGAAATATGTCTACTTAAAGTGATTTTTTTTCATTGTAGCATCAATTTCTTACACAAATTTTCATATCACCTATCTAAAAAAAATACAATATATAACGTTATTTTCTTAGGATCTATTACACTAATAGAGCATTGGGGATGAAATATACAAACATATTCTTGTTCAAACAGTACACCATAGCGCTGTTAAATTCTCACATCCTGGACGGAAGGTGTCAATTTATTTTCTATAACAGCAGCTCTGACAGCAGTGCCGGTTATAATTCAGCTCGAGCTCATTTAAGGAGACTAGCATGGCAGCCACTTCACATAATGTAAAGCTAATAATAAATAGTTAAAAGAAATTTGGATCAGAAGAGAATTGTTTTAATAGAAGAGTAATAAACGGTTTAGGATGTGCTTTTGTGGGAAAATAATCAACTTTGTATTGGTAATGCTAACTCTACTTTGCATCGCATCACATCACATCACATCACCCTGGCGCTGGTTCATAACCTACAACAGTGTGCTGCATGTTGTTAGACAAATATGTCTCACTCAGAATTGCTATAATGTTTCAACCAGCATCTTAACTACATCACCTTGTACACCATCTGGCAAAAAAAGTCACCCTTTTAGAAAAGTTGGAATCGAGCAAAGTAGAAGAAGAAGAAAAAAAAAAACTAAATTGCTAAAATTATTATATAAATTTAAACTAGGAAGTTCTGAACCGTCAACTTTCTGGAAGAAAATGTGGTTAGGAAAGAAGCACGAATGATCAGGGATTTCTTTAAGACTTGGTGAAGTTGCATCATACAAAAAAATTACAGTAGGAATTACAGCTATGATTAATAGTGAAAGTTAGAACGTTTCCACATGCACACATGTCACAAGGAACTCACAAGATTTGGACTAAACAGCTGTGTAGCCACAAGAAAACCGCTGGTTAGTCAGACTAATTGGGGAAAAAATGGATTTGCTATCAAGCATGGAGCAATGGAAAAAGGGTCATGATGTCTAATGAGTCCAAATTGACCCTATTCCAGTGAGATGGGCACAACAGGGTAAGAAGGAAAGCTCACAAAGAGATGCACCCATCATGCCTTGTGCCCAGCATCTTGTTGCCTTTGATTTGCAAAAAAAGAAGAAAAAAAAAGCAGCAACTATTCATTAAATTTGTATTTGTTTTTTAAAGTTTAAAGTTAAATTTAATGAACATAAGGAAAGTACTTTAAAACTCGCAATACTTTTTTAAAACAAAGTATTGAACGAGCATGATTATGGCAGGTAATTGACTTCATTCAAATGTTCCCCTAACCTCTGAAAACTCTGCTGGGCTGACCGTTATCAGTACTCATTGGTTTTCACATTTTGCATTTTTATGTATTGTTATTATATAGAAAAAAATGTAATTGTAAATCTGTTTTTGTTCGTCTTGCCTAATAAAATATGATCCTGGAGAACTAATGAACATTATGTGCATCCAGGGTCCAGGAAGAACACAGGGTAATAAGAAAAAATGTATTCAAACAGGACACAGGCTAATTAGCTTAATGCACAATCCCTTCAGTACATTTCACTGATTTCCTCCCATATGGGCCGCTTTCCTGGAGTGATATCCATATATTTCATTGCACCATTACCAGGATCGGATACTATTATTTTTTCTCTAAGGTGCTTCCAGCAATGTCTTTCTTATAGGCCTGGTGTGGGCCGGCATTTTGATTGAATTAGAATCCAATCCTTTGGCCCTGGTTTTTCCCTTTAATTCAATCTTATTGCTTGATCATTGCATGATTTTGAAGTTGTGGTCATAAAGAGACATGAGAGTTTCCTTTATAGCTAGCAGAACTGAGACTTGATAATATCTCAAGCCTGGAGTAATATTGCAGTCACAGGGAGCAGAGCTTTTTGTACAATAACTGTGGAAGCAGAAATTATCTAGTAGTGACTCATGGCTAGCACATTAGAAGCTGCGAGATGGATTTTCAGCACTGGATAAATGTTGCTCTTCTATGCTAATTTTAGAAAGTGAAAGAGAGACCAATGATGTCTTTCCTGACCTGATGAGACCGTTATGTTCTCACAACTATGCTTTTTTTTTCGTACTTATTTCTGCGGGAGAGCAGTGTGTCATTATAGGCATGGGACAGTGAAGTGAACGGTATGCTGAAACTGCATTGTTGAACTGGCCATGCTAGCTCAAACATGTATTAAAAGTAACAATTCAGAAATGAAACACATGCAAATAAAGCACAAGTGTCCAAGATCAGCCAGGACATGTCTGCTGTCAGACGTTTCTCCTTTTAATTTTGGGCTATAGCTACAAGTCTAATGTAGCTAACAAGTATGAACACTTATTACTATTTTTTTTAGATTTGGCTGGCACTTTAAAGAAGCAACTTACAGTTGATAAAGGCTACAACTGAGTGACGGATTAAGGGACTTGCCCAATGACCTTGGCAGTTCTGGGAGCTCAAAAATCCACAGCATTACCCACTGAGGTAGCAGATTAGTGTGTAATATGGCAAAAAATATCCTAGAATTTTTTAAGACATTTCTTTGATGAAGGCTACATATATATTCCTGTAGGAAAATTTCCTTTGAAGCCCACGACACTGTGCTGATAAAAACCAAGAGAAGCTCTACTCCTATGGCTGTCTAAGGCAAATTCAAATATAGCGTATTTAAGCAAAGATTATTCAGCAACTTCTTCAACTACATGCTCTTAATACAGAGTTTTAAGTCCCACCAAGAAGTTGTGCATCTCTAGAAGTAAATACGAGTGTGGATGGGTGGGGTTGCATGAAAAAACCTCTGTTCTCTTCACTTTTCCTGTCTGGACCCAGAGCTTTTTCCTTACATTAGATAGTTGGACGATCCTTTGAAGGGCTAGAACCCAATCATAAATGGCTGAAATGGTAATGAGCATGACTTAAACATATCCATGCTGGTCTGAAATGTTTTGAGTTGCAGGAATACTTAGTTCAGAGAATTTATACGAAATGAATTTACATAATAGTATGTCTACCCATTTAATCTTTGTCGTTTAAAGGTATTCTAAATTAATTATAAGTAATTATAAAATTCTGTTTATTCTGATTATTTGCATTCATTTCCGTACATTCTTTAGTAGCGCATATACGTACACTGCGATAGACACTTACTCAAAAACATTACATGTTCGATAGGATAGTTGGTTAAAAGCATAGCAATAAGAGACTACTGCTTTTTAAGACTGATTACATCATAGCGTTTTGCATTAGCGTCACATTTTGAAGGCTCCTTTAAATGCGGCTTTCTTGTTCCAACCAAAACCAGACATACTACAAACAGATATTACTTTTTAATTATAGCACTGTATCTACTGAGTTTACATTTCTATTATTAATTGCATCTTATTGATGTTAGGTAAATATACCAGTCTATTTTACTTGCTTTCTTTATTTAATGTCACTAACGATAGGCTCATTCCATTATCCTTTTTTATTTTTATTTAAGATGAGTACCTCTCCATCCTTGTGTGCCCTGATGAAAAGTGGTTTAGTTCAACCCGCTGCTGTCATTTTGCTTGTCATTAATGATGTTACATGACATTTTCTTTTTTAAATATCGCCTGGCCTTAAGCTATAATATATCCAAATCGTCCCATTTGAATAAACATCTGTATTGATTTGAGACTTGCTTGCTAAGTTAAACAGTAGTTCTGTAAAACTAACATAGCAAACTTCAGATTCCAAACATGACTACATTTGGGTTAAGGGCAAAACTGTACTGTACTGTAGCTGAACTTTAATGATAAGTCCCATGCTTTAGTCAAATACAGTCAGCATGTTTTTACTGTCCTCACCAGCCTTTCATCATCCTCTCTCTGCGGTCACAAAAGGTTAGCCAACTCTCCACTATAGGCCTGCAAATAAGCCACAGGCTATTTTCCACTCACCGGTTAACCAGAGTGTTCCCTGCCAGAGAGCGGCTTAGTGTCAGCTGCTGGTATAGTACACACAGAACATATCGAGCTACTCACAGAGATGCTTGCGTTTGAGGTTAACGTTACATGTAGTTTCATCAACAGATGGGCAGGGGGGAAAAAGAGGCAGAAATATAGTGGTGGAAGAAATGGTTCTGCATTTAACACATTAGCGTCACTGCATAAATACAGCTTTCTCTCTGGTGTTGTACCTCTCCATTTTGCAATTTTGAAAAGATAAGTGCCTCACTTTGCTGCAGGTGGATATTAGATAGAGCCTCTTCTTTCTTGATTTTGATCCTTTCTGCTTTTCTGCAGTCACAACACATTGTTGGAATTTCTAGTGAGATAAGAAAAGTGCTCTAAGATGGCAATAAAAGCGGTTTGGAAGGGCATTGGTCAGGTATTCAGACTGAAATAGTTTGTCATAAGTGCAAGAAAAAATACTCTTCTTGCACTCAAATAGTGCCAATTCGGGTATTATGCCTATTCCATATGGCTTTATACGGTATCATCATTATGTCTCCTAAGTATTTCTTTAGTTTTCAACTACCAGTTCTGGTGACCTTGTGTGATTCATAGTCTTCGATTCAGGAGTGGGTTCTACTGTTGCAGCCCATCCATCTCAGGTTCTGGCATGTTGTGAATTCTGCGATCCTTTTTGCCTCACCATGGTTGTAAAGAGTGGTTATTAGACTTACCATACTCTTACTGTTAGTCCCAACAATTCAGAAAAATACTTATCTATATATATTAAAGAAAGGTTTTATCTGTACATTGGCCAGAACTCGCTCTTTCAACAATACTGTATCTTTATGTTTCATACATTGGAGGACCTGAAACCATTCTCGGAAAAAAGTGTGTCTATATGTCTGTCTGTCTGTCTGTCTGTCTGTCTGTCAGCCGATTTTGTCACAGCACCATGCCAAACTGTACCAAAAGACAGGCAGACATGTACGTGGGCGTCAACCTGAAATAAATATTACTGATTACATTAAAGCTGATCAGCTTACAGTATTTTTAGCTTTAACCTTTTAACTATTTCTAAAAACTCTTTGCCCATCAACGACAGGTACTAACCCTGTTTAATACTATTACATACAGTATAATATGCTTGAATAGTGTTTTGAATAGTGAAAAGCTGCTTTTGAAACGCTTCACTCACTCATCGTCTATACCACTTTATTCTGTATTCAGGGTCGTGGGGGGGCACACACACATATACACGCTCACACTCCCCTATCCCAGGAGACTTCCTCCCAGGCAGGTTACCCCCTGGACAGGGTGCCAATGAATCGCAGGGCACACACATACACACACTAGCTCACTCATTCCTACACTACGTGCAATTTGGGAACGCCGATTATTGGAGTAATTATTAAACTGGAGTACCCGGAGGAAACCCACCAAGCATACAGAGAATATAAAGTACAAACTCCACACACGCAGACCCGAGGTGGGAATCGAACCTGTACCGTAGAGGTGCAAGGCAGCAGTTCTGATCATTAAGGCACTGTGCGTTTTTATATATATTTTACAGACATAATTTACACAAGTAAATAACACCTTCTTAATGTCCCTCATAATAACCAGAATTGCCCCTCATTCAAAAAAAAATCTATAGATTTTTTTTTAAATTGGTGACAAAATCCTCAGGCTTCTATGGATAACCTGAATCTGCCTTTACAAGTCAGCCTGTTAAATATTCAGATGAATGTAGGCTTCGTTTCTCCTTCAGTCTCGGATGTGTCTTTGTCTCTGCGCTACAGATCACAAGTCAAATCAACCAATGGAGCATTTAATTGTTCTCCTAGGCTCACCTGTAGTTCTGTGGTTACAGTGGGGCTCAATGTGAGCATTAATAAATGCCTTTGACCTGCCCACAAAATGAGATTGCTATATTCTCTGCAGACAGTCATTATAGCCTCGTGAAGCCAATATAAATGTTCTCTTTTTCACTAACATGCACAGTATCGTAGCAATACCTCATTCTCCGGTGCCGAGCTTCCTAAGGATGTGTTGCAGCTGACCTTATTACCTGAGAGTAGTGGATGCTGGAAAACAGCCTCTGAGAGGGTGTCAAGGCCGTCCTCTTCATCCTAAACGTGCATGAAATGGAGATTGAGGTGTGTTGTGTGGTGGAGATGAGCGGTCATTACAGGCTGCTCAAAGGAAGCGCAGTAAATCAATTTAATGACTGCAAAACGGCTCGATCTCCACTGCCACAACACCATTAAACATGATTTAGAGCGGCGTAATGCGCACATGCTTTGATAATGATGGGCGTGATGATACGCAGACAGCTCAACACCACCCTACGGAGATTTACTCCTCTGTGACAGATGCCGAGAACAAGTTTGTCAGGAAATTAATTTTTTCGCACCCTTTTCAGACGATGCGAAAAAAAACCTTCTACCCCTTGCTAAGATCGCGGCAAATGTTATAGAACGCTCGCGTAATGGCTAATTTGCGCACACCCTCTGGGTAAGATTTTCAATGCGGGCACATTTGATTTTATTTCTGAGTTTGTTGCTCGGGTAACTATCTAAGGGGCCGGGAAGATCTCAGGAGATATCGACTTTTTTTTTGTTTTTTTTTTTTTTTTTCAAAAGCAAAAACCGTAAACAATGCTGAGAAGAAACAATTAATAATCAGCTCACATGTGGGTGCTTATGTCTCCAGCTCAGAGGTTCCTAAAGCATGCTGACGCCACCTGTACACTGCATTAAAAAATGAGGGGCTGTAGTGGAACTGTCATCTATAATAGGCAATTTCTGTGATCATCATGGTGTGTTGTCACGGCTGTCACAGGAGATGTGGCTGCGGCTGGCAAGAGTGCTAGAGGGAGTGAGAAATTCTTTTTATTTCCATGCTACATCAGGACTCTCCCACATACTCCTGGCTGGCATGCAGTGACTGGCCACTTGATTTAATGGGGCCACTACAAGCCTCGTTTATCGTAGCGCCAGCCCAGGCAACGGAAAACAGAGATGTGCATTCACACGTCCGTTTTACATCATTTCCTTTTTTGAATCACATCTCAGCATGCCCTGTTAGCTTCTTGGCAAGCTGGTATCTACTAATCATTCATAGCATTGTATTTTTTTTTTTTTTTAGCATGGAGTTCTTTTGTTGACTTTTTTGTTGTAAAGTGTAAAATATTTATTTATACCTAAATCCATAATGGTAATAATTTCAGTAGTACAGTTTTTTGATTATTGAGATTATAAAGCATTTCTGATTTTCAAACATCCGTGTTCCACCACAAATTTAAAGTTACAGGAAAAATATTTGTATGCCAGAGAAGAAAGCAACATATTATCTGAGTGACCACTTGATGCTGGGTTTTGCATGCAAAAAAGCAGGTGCAACAGTCTAAGTTCTCAGAAGGACAGTGTGTGGTTCTGCAGGATGCTCAGGAAAACTTTGTAGTACCCATTGTATACACATTGTTTTTAAACCATGTCTATTTGACACTAAAGAAGTCTAAAGTATAGCTCTCAATCATTCACTCATCTTCTATACCACTTTACCCTGTATTCAGGGTCACGGGGGGCCTGGAACCTATCCCACCGGACTTAGGGCATGAGGCGGGGTACACCCTGGACAGGGTGCCAATCTATTGCAGGGCACACACAGATACACACACTCACTCACACACTACGGGCAATTTGGGAACGCCAATTAGCCTAATCTGCATGTCTTTGGACTGTGGGAGGAAACCGGAGTATCTGGATGAAACCCACCAAGTATCCAGATCCAAACTCCATGCACACATGCAAAACATGCAAAATCCATGCACACAGAGACGGGAATTAAACCCGGACCCTGGAGGTGCAAACCACTACACCACTGTGCTGCCCTCTAAAATATCTGTACTTTAAACACAGCAAAGCCTTCATACATCTACATGTTCGCTCATCTCTAAAATCATACAGCTCCACATTTTGCAGTTTATCTCTAACAAGTTGCATTTGTTTTTGCTTTTTTTCCCACAAAGAAAGTGAACAAATAACTCTTTGTGGTTAACTACTATACATTCTAATGTAATTCACGACAGTAACTTCCATTAACAGTAAGATCCATTAAATGCAACTGTAAATGGATTTTTTTTTAAAAAGTATATATGTAGAATATTCAACTTGTTGATGATAGCTGCTTCACCTCACATCATGCAGCACCACACCACCCTGTCACTGAGGTTTTTTTTCCCATAATTACTGGCCCTGTGAATAAATGCTTGTTTTTTTAAAGACATTTTCTTCAGTTAGGGTTCATATAATTACTGAAACAGTGTACTTTTATTAACCTTTTTGTTGCAGATAAGTCGTACTGTTGGTGGGTTTGCAAGATAAATTTTAGTTGAAATGGGTTTCATGTTAGGCGGCTAAGTTGGCTTAGGGTTAGGCGGCCGTGTTAGGCGGCCGTGGTTCGCCTTGTCACCTTGCACCTCCAGGGTCCGGGTTTAAATCCCAGCTTGGGGTGTGTGAATGGTGTTTGCATGTTCTCCCTGTGCTTGGTGCGATTCCTCCAGGAACTCTGGTTTCCCACCACAGTCCAAAGTCCAAAGACGTGCAGATTAGGCTAACTAGCATTCCCAAATTGCCCGCAGTGTGTGTGTGTGAATTATTGTGTAAGTGTGTGACCTGTGCTAAATCGGCACCTCGTCCGGGGTGTACCCAACCTTGTGCCCCAAGTCTCCTGAGATAGGCTCCAGGCCCCCCACGACCTTGTGCACAGGCTAACTGACTATATACAGAGACCAGGCTTCCTATCAGCTGCCTTTATAAACTGTTAAACGTCATGTGCTGGGTCTAAATATGAGCTTACAGCACTGATATTGTCTCCTGCATCTTGCATGTTGTCTGAAGCTCCACCCACTGTTTCCTATTGGCTGACATGGTCTGTTAAACCTTCGTCCACCACTCTGCAGTTGGGGCATTTCCAATAAATACCAAAAAGTGGAACAATGTGAATGAAGCTTATCAATGTTCTTTTTTCTGATGAGATCATTTATATTGGTCGTAACCAAACTACTGTTTTACACATTTCATGCAGAAGAAAGTAAGAAAGACTTTGTTTCTTAATGCATTGTTTGATGCCATGCAAAACATTTTACTAGTATAATTTCTTACAAACGTTACAAGTTATGATAAATAATTAAAAAATAGAAATAAAAAGTCTTTTAATGGCTTAAAATGCCAAAATATTTAATTTACTGGTGAAATATTGTACAAAATATACAATTTATGCAAAAACTGTAGGGGAAAATATAATGCCATTGTACCAGAATCGTTTTCTTATGTTTTCTCATGCGTATGCCTTCATGATCTAATATGTGGAACCAATCTTTAACCAATCAGCCAGTATTATCGTTACTGATGGTTCTAATATTGACCACACTTACACACACCACACATATTCTGTATCGGAATATATATCAGTATATAAAGCACACTTTCACTTCACTGGTGCCAAAATTTCTGGTCCTTTTTTTTTTTTTTTCACAAAGAAGGCCCTTAGTGATTCTTTGCATTAAAAAGACAGTATTGTTAAATTGCAGAGCACCAGGGAGATGCTTTTTAAAAGGGGCAGTGTAATTAAATAGCTCATTAATTCCTCCTTTCATTTTAAGTCTCAGTTCTAATTAGTTATAATTCAGCCCTACGTGCATACTTCTTCTTTTCTGCTCCCCTTCTGAGCTACGGTATGATTAGCACCTGTAGTAAAAGTAGTTAACTACTTCAGACAACCTAGAATTGATGCCAGTTAATTTGAGAAGCTAATATGAAGGCGAAAGTGACACAGCAGAGGTCAATTGAGATGCCAGTCAAGGAATTCAGATTGAATGAAAACAGTCCCTAACTGGGACATGTAAATAGGACACGTCAAATGGCTTACACGGCCACATAAGAATGTTTCAAATTTATGCTCCTGGCTTTCTTTATCACCTATTATATGCAGAATTTAGCAAATAGCAATCTTTTTTTTTTTTTTTTTACTTTTCTCATATTTCAGTTATTGACATTTTTGTTAACATTGCATTGACGTTTAGTTTGCCGCAAAAGTGGGCCATACTGTATGTGTGCAAACACAAATTATAAATCTACCACGCTCTGAGCTCGAACTGTGCTCCTCAAAAAGATGATGACAAATTGGCACAGGGGCAGATGCAAATCACTGCTCTTATTTAACACAAACGCTGAAGTGTTTGTTGAGCACTACTGTACCGAAAACACTTCCTGAAAATAGCTCTAATTGTTTAAATCCCAGATGTGGGTGGAAGTCTTTTTCGTCGTCTTCTTTTTTTTCTTTTTTTATGTCACAGAAAAGATGTCATCACATGACATGACGAGCGTGCGTGCAAGAGGGCTCACAGCTCCTGTCTTTTCTTCCTCAGGGATCAAACAAAAGGATTGCGCTGATTGTTAGTCGACCTCTTTTTGATTGGCCCCTCTCCTCCTCTGGGAATACATGAACAATTCTGGCAATTTTATATGTCTAAGTGCTTTCATTTGTGCCTCATTTCATGTTCGGGGATGGAGGGGGTTTGAATTATAATGCACATTACACAGAAAGCTAAAAATGAGATGTGAAAGGACGAGAGCGGCCGAGATGATCGCTTTCCGTAATCAAGATGGTTAATAAAAAATGGTTGGTTGCTTATCGTCTTCTCCTTCCCCGTGAATCTTTTAAGGAATTCGTACCCTTTTTAGAGGAGAAGGAAATAGCCGAGTATTTGATGGAGGTTTGGGGGAAATGAGCTGTGAGCTTGTGGCTATTCAGAGCTCTAAGCCAATTTTTTCATATATATCCTATTTTAAATTTTAAACGCATCAAGAGTGAGACCATATAAAAGGACGAGGTGGTTTCCACATCTTTTACATTTATCTTCCTACAGTATCCCTAAATGATGAAGGCATTATCTGTAAATGTAAAGACCCTGAAGTTCTTTATCAGCAATGAGCAAACTAAATGACACACAAACTAAATCACTGTCAGGCCTCAGTAATGTGTTGTGCATTCTGTAATGCATTTCTGCTCACCCCAGTTGTAACGAATGTTTGTTAGGAACTGTAGCCTTTCAGTCTGGTCGTTCTCCTTTGACCTTTCTTGTCAAAATGGCATTTCCATCTGTAGAACTGATCCTTTTGAGTTTTTTTTTTGTTTTGTTGTTGATCTTTTCTGTACCTTTTTCTGTAAAATAAAAACATAGAAACAAATGATAGAAACTGCGTAAAATATAGATACTGTATTTTCCCCTTGGGAAAATTTAATAGGCCATCCCTATCATTGAGGATAGGCCACATTTTGAAGGGTCAGTCTACCCTTTTCCATATTAACTTAAAGACATCATCTGCTATATTGAACTTCCAGCTGTCTAACACACAGTATGATTGCTAAACAATCTCTGCTATCCGTTATCACCCAAATGAGGACGGGTTCCCTGTTGAGTCTGGTTCCTCTTAAAGATTTTTTCCTACTGCCATCTCAGGGAGTTTTTCCTTGCCACTGTCGCCCTTGGCTTGTTCCACTGGTCTATACAAATAAAATTAAATAGAATTGGATTGAATTTCACTGTCCACTTTACACCAATCTTGTGTAATTTTCCATCAGTGGGTCCTGCGTCCCCTTGTGATGGTTATATGGGCATCTGGTTAAGGGCTTTGCCCAAGGGTCCAACAGTGGCAACCTGGCAGTGGTGTCAAACCCCCAACAATCCAATCAGCAAATCACAGCCTCAAAAACTCTGAGCCGCCGCTGACCAACCCTAATACACACACCTATAAAAACTAAATGGAATGAACATACAAGAGACATTTAAATAGTGTGTTATTGAAGGGAAAATTGCTTATTTAATGAGTGAAGTAATGTTGCACAAACCGCACAAACTAGTAGTTACTCATTTAAAAACTGAAATGTAAACCTGTTGAATTTACATTGTGGCATCCTTGAGATTGAAATACCTGGAGATCCACTGAAATATTTCAGACTATTCCATCTGGCACCAACAACCATAAACTGATAAATTTGTGGAAAAAATGGTGGATGTGGGTGTCATATCGTTCTTTTCTCTATTTTTTATTTTATTTCTAAGAATGGATTTGAATGCTGCTTAAACACTTTGTCTTCCATATACAGTATGTATTTTTATACTTGTGCAACTAAAACCTTTTTTTATTACCTGTAAATCATATTGCTTACCATATAGATTTTTTTCTACCCTTTAGAATTTTGGGTAATTTTCCATATATTCATGGCACACAATCCTAATTAGATCCATTTCTATTGAATGCTCAATCAAATATGTTTGAGTATATCTAATATTTGATGATATTCATATAATTGGAGAAAGAAAGCCATACATTCCAGATTTGTACATCAAATCTATTTATGACATTCAGAATTGAGGCAGCCACTTGTGAGACAGCTGATCAATTCTCAAGCCAAAACATGTCGATTTTGCTTGGTGTTGGAGAGAAGAAAAAGACATCTCCCGTGGAGACATCCTCTGACCTCATACTTGGAAAAAATATGAAAAGAAATTCCTGAAACTGACGGTTGCTAGTGAACAACTATTTTACAGTTACAGAGTTTCCAGAGTCTCATTAATCAGTGGTAGGCAAAAAATGAAAAAGTATTTTATTTTTTCCCTCACCTAAATACCCTCACTTTTATTAGGGGAAAAAAAAGCTATGAAATAAAACATGTTTTTGAACAAGCTTTTTGTATTTTTAAGCATCTTCATACCTTTCTTGCTTGTAATGAGACAGTGGATATGAAATCTTTCATTTTGAAATATGAGTAGTTTGGAATGAAGCCACATTGCTAAGTAACTCTGCAGTTCAGACAATGAAGTTATTTGTCTCAGTTTGTGCATCGCAAAATAGAGCAGACACAAAAAAAAAATGCAAAAAAGATTGTAAGGGAAAGCTAGAAGGTGTTCATGCAAAATAAGATGCAGAAAAGGATGCTGGCCAGGGCTTTATTGAAACAGCAAACGGGAGCTGTTTGCTTTCTCTCAAATGCAGATAAGCCTGGGGCAATGTTCCACAGCCTCCACATTGAATATTTATATCATCACAAATAGGCTAAGGTGTGAGAATTTCTTTTTTCTTTTTTCTTTTTTTTTTGTGTGTCGTGTGCATGCAGGACTTTCGGATAAGCCAGTTTGCATTTACGGACTTAAAGTTTTGTCAGTATTCATATGATTATTGTTTCCTACATTATTATTTAGTATATTTTGCATCTTTTCATACAGTTTTATTAAACAGGCACACTTGTACGTATAAAGCAGTTTACACATAAAGTAAGCACAAGCCAAATATAGAGCTATGAGAACACCCGGTATTGATGCGGGAGTTACATGACTATGCTTGCTTTTCAGAAATAGCACAAGACAGCTGTATGAGTTAAGAAAGGAAACTCCATTCTGATGCCAAGAGCTAAAATGTGCAGTAAGTGCAGACTGTACAATGTAAGGACAAATATAATGAAGGAGATACAAAAATAAAATGTCATGCAAAATAAAACTCATGAGTGCCAGATGAGTTGAGTCTTTGAGATGCTTTTTAAGTCATTATAAGATGGGTGGGTAGTACTGAGCATTACCCACAAGTAATGTATAATATGAGAACTCTCTCAGTATAGGAATTCAAATCATGTACCATGGTGAACAATTCTGGTTTGTTTGTTTTTTTGTCTTTTTTCTATATTACATGACAGCTCCCCTACGGCAACACATTGATTTAAGAAAAGAACACACCAGGAAAAACATTAGACAATTCAAAATGGAAAATAGCTAACAGGATGGTCTATAAGCTTGACCAATTCAACTTATGCTTAGGTAGATGGGAGTTAGTGGATTTTTAGCAGAAAATACAGAAAATGTACAGTAGTTCACTCACAGACCTTACTGGATATGAGGGAATGTAGGATTGAATGAGTGAGTGACACTACTAGTGATACTACTACTGCTAACCCTTGTTCATCATTTATCAGTTCATTAAGACATATACTGTACAATATCATAGTATGGGCACTTGATAAACAGATCTAAGGGAAGGGATCATGGGAATGCCAGTCAGGCATGAAGAATGAAATAGATCAAAACTGAGCAATCAAAATTATTTTGGAAATATATTATTTGGATCATTTAAAAATATTGTGATGTCATACACCGATCAGACATAACATTAACATCGTAAATAATTAACAAATTACCATTGATTATCTCAACAATCACTCCGGTGACCAAAGGCCAGCTCATCCGGTCCGAACCCACAGAAAAGCCAATGCAGCTCAAATTGCCAAAAAAGTCTCGCCAAGACATAAAGGCAACAGAAAACCAAATGCACCACAGGCCACCCACACACGTTCCAAAAGGCGTCACCCTATCCTCCGAACTGTTGTAGTTCTACAGAGTTCCTACTGTAAGTGATCAAAATAACCCAAGGGAGCTGGGAGGAACTTATTTTTTTCAGGAGTTTAGTAGGATCCTCTATACTTTTTTGTTTTCAGCCAGTAATAGTGTTTGTACAGTTCTAAATTAGTGAAGCATAGGTAAGATCTTGCCTGAGGAGTATCATTTGGCAAAAATAGTCCTTTGTGTGGTAAAACAATCAGTACTTAGAAATGGACTTAGACTGTCACATCCTTCTGTAGTGTTGCCTTTAGCCATCTCCCTTCAGAGCCATCTGGATTCATGAAGCTGATTGATGATTTGCCAAGATTTCTTGTGTGAGGTATCAGTAAAATCTCTAAGGCTATGATCAATCTGAAATGTTCCCCCTGGATGGTTCCAGTCCATTACAAAGTTGTGTTTGAAAGGCTGATTTTTGTTTGAAAGGCACTTTCCATGACTCTTTTGTACAGAACGTTGAATAATATGGTGCCTTGAAATTGTAGCTAACTCTACAGGGTGACCCAAATGTCTCTGTACATTGGGCAAATTAACACACTTTATCACAATGTAACTTGTGTATTTTAAAATTTATTTAAAAAATATATACTCTCCATGATTGCCATTTCTTCCCTTTGTCTTTCCCACTAATGATGAGCTTGTGTTGTCTGTGTCACATGTCCATGTAATTGCTTAATTATGGTAATTTCCCCTATGTATGGAAACTTTTGGGACATCCTGTATAATGATAGAGTAGCTCCCCTCATTATCCCCTCGTAACAAGATGCAAGGAATTAAATGCATCATTTAGACATGACATTTTGCAATAAAAATACATGCATGTAGAAAGTATTATACTATCACGGAATTAATGAAGCTTTTCTGATAGAGTAAAATAAAATAAAATAGACTCAACAGCAGGGTCTGACTTTGTTTGTTAAATCAAATGGAAACCTTTGGTGTTTGCTGTTGAGTAAGTGACAATTAAAATATCAGTCATTCAGATTGTAGCAAACTTTATGCAAGTCTTTTAAAGTCCCTTGTTTTAATTGCTTATCACCTCTGTACAGTTTGCAAATATGAGGGCTTAAGGGTGTGTGTGTGTGTGTGTGTGTGTGTGTGTGTGAGATAGAGAGAGTATGTGTGTGCACGCCTGAGACGTCTCAGTGCAACCCAGTTAAAGGACACACAATGTTCTAGCTGCATATCTTTTACTACAGCTCCATCCTCTGAGGCAAGAAAATGCTGAGACAATGGTTCCTGCAGCCACCTGCATGGCTACTTGAGTAGACTCAAACAATAATTACATTTGCTTTCGGCTTGACGACTGATTGAGCCCATTATCCTAACCCAGATTCAGCATGACACTGGTTCACCTCGCCGATTGGAATTGCGACAGCTGTATTTTTAGACCTTTCCAAGCAGTATTTGGCCATGTGGGTATCGGGAGATTTTATTTGGCAGTGTGTGTTGTGTGTGTGTGTTTTATAAAGTGATTTTACTTTGAGTCTGGTGGACTTACAATCTTATTTCATCACACCAAGACAGTTTTTGGTTTTACTCATCTGCTATTCTTATGACCTAATATATTCAAGTTGTAGAACATGACAGGATGAGAGAGAACATCAAATGATATTAGGCATTTGGCAGATGCTTTTATCTTACAAAAAAATGCTTTGACGTTTCAATCATTGGATAGATCCTTACAATGGGTTACTAGGTAACTAACTTGAACTACGATCAGTCGAACATTGTTTTGGAATTGTTTTTTTTCCAGATCGCCAGTGACTCTGCTGGAAGTTAATTCCACTACCTAGGAGTCAGGACAGAAAACAGTCTAGATGCATGTCTTCCTTGATCCATGAGAGATAGTGGGACCAGTCGAGCAGTGCTGGAGGATTGGAGGGAATGTGGTGCAGTGCTGGGTGTGATAGGTGCTTTGAGATAAGTGGGTGCTGGGCTTTTTTTAGCTGAGAAAGAAGAAGTATGTCTTACGGGTGAGCTAACCTTGGTCTAAAGGCATTTTTACACTTGGATCAATTACAGGGGTCCAAACACAGGCCCAATTCAGGGATTAGTTGCCTCCACAATGGAGAATTTCTTCTAAACCATGCAACAATTTCCCAATTCCAGATAGTGATGCAGGATTGCCAAGACACTTGGTTTATTCATTTGCTGTTTCATTTGTCACGAGCACTCAAGTAATGAAGAACCCCACTTTCTGGATAAAAGATTGTTTGCGATGTTGTCACACCACAAAGGTGAGCTAATTACAGCACTCCACTTATAGGATAGTGAGCTTCAGCCAGTACCCACAACCCTTTCCAAACCATCACAAAACATTAAACAGGAAGCAATGACATTAGACAGCATACACTGGTAAGATCAAATAGCTTAAGCTAAGTTTTAAAAAGACCAAAAGATCCGTTTCTGAAAAAAGTTCTTGTGTGTTGTTAAAAATCATAAACAAATAGAACTGGATGGAAATAAACCACTTACATTTTTCTGAATATACTGTAGGACTGGCCAGTGTGCAGGTCTATGGGTGTTGAAATGTAGCTTGTACTGTATGTAGAAATGTGCATATAAAACAGCAATAGAACTAAAATAATCATTACACAAAGGGTTGCATAGCCGATAAATGATAGCACACCATTCAAAAGCCATCTCACTGGCTACCTAGTGGAATCCTGCACTCAGATTTAGTAGCAAAAGCATTTTGCAGAGTAAGTATGGATGCCATATTAATTCTGTGTAACACAGGCTTAAATATTAAATGAAGCTTATATTATGGAATATTTGTATTTCTTACAGACATTTGTTGTGATCAGTCTTAACAAAAAATTATGAAAACTCCCAAATATGGAAGTGTAAATGTGAGAGTTAATAGGTGCATACAGTACACGAAATAACATTTAATGGTACAGTTTAAGGCTAGTACAATTAAAATGATAAAAATTTAATTCTCCTATCTCTCCAATGAAATTCGCACCTTATACCTGAAGCATTTAATTTTACCAGACACATGATTCACATGATTACCCATGATTCAAATATTGGCGAGGATCTTGATTAAGTAAATGGCTGCCAAACAAGGTCAATGTAATTTATTTACCAATGGAATACCACACAGTCTGACATTTAAAGGATAAAATAGCCACAAACCCAAGCTTTTTTTGAAGGCGGAGTCCTGGAAATTACACAGGACCGTTCCCAGATTCCCAACAGTTATATTATACTGTATACTGTAATTATGCTCTCAGCAAAAAGCTGATCAAAAGGACTCTGAATCCAGTTCAGAATTCAGTAAAGCTGTTGAAGGAAGTCATATAAATGATGTGCTATCTTGCCTCTGATTGTATAAAACTGATTCCATAGTTTAGCCAGACTGACCTGACCTACAGTACTGCAAATCAACTTAGGAAAAAAAAGGTGCATGGATCATGGTGGTTGGTCCTGGTTCACGGTAATCTGATCCCTATATATACATCTTTTTTATTATGTTATATTAGATTTGATGTCTGATGTCTGGAGGAAAGGCATTTGGGCATTTTAAAACATGATCCAATTCAAATCCATTTGACATCTGAAAAGATGTTTTTAATAATAATAATAATAATAATAATAATAATAATAATGGTAATAATAATGTAGAATGTAATACCATGTATACTGTAATTCTGTACTAAAAAAACACGCTCAGAAAAAAAATATATTTAAATGTTTTTATTTTTTATTTTTTACAAATTACAAAGATTTAAAGGTACCCCACACAAACCTTTTAACATCACCCCCCCCCCCCCCCCAAAAAAAAAAAAAAAAGTGAAAGCAGTATAAGCCCAAATTCATTTGTTTATAGTGTTATTACTTAAGTTTCATACATTTAAATGGGCTAGTGTGTAGGCAAGAATTTTAATGGTATAATATAAAATAATTTATGGGATCATTTTATAACTTATCATATATAAAATAGCTTTAAAACTACTCGATCCTGACTCACTTTCTTATTTGAATATCTTTCTTATATGAATTATTTATATAGTCCTATGGCATATGGACTGTAAATGTATATCATTTGTTATTTTGCTACATGGTTAGTTTCATTACCATTAATGAAAGGAGTCTTTGTCCATATAGCACCTAGAATGAAAAGTTAAATAGTTAGAAAACATAAAAAACAAATTCCTGGCTTGGCCTGCATAGCAACAGAATACTGTAGCATACGTGATATTTATAGTCAGAGGAAATAACAGCATGAAATGCGCATACCATAACATCCTGCTGGTTCAGATGGAGCATTACAACACCTTCTCTTTTTACATGTGCTCTGCGTCCAAGATCATGACAATTTTAAAGATGACAGTGTAATGCAAAAGCATTTTGATTGGCAATGGCATGGTAATCAGACTTATTTCATGCATGAAGTGCTACGTGCAGAATGAACCTGCCTTGAGCTCTTAGCCTGCTAAATAAACAAAAATAAATCCTGCAAAATAAGTTTTCCTAGGTTTTAAAATTGCCGGATTTTCAGAGAAACAAAGTCACAGCCCCTGGCACTAAGTGTTCCAAACTGCTGAAGACACAGTTTTGTTACATTTTGCATTCCTCAAATTCATAAATAGAGCTGATGCAAGAACAAACTACCAATAATATGAAAACGCAAACACTTGCATTGTTTCACGATGAAATAATGGACACGTATTTTGAAAAATGGCACAGTCCCACTGTGTAATTGTCACCAATCAATTGGATTATACCAATTCTGGGATCATGCATTCTAAAATTACATTAGTATATTGGATAAACATGTGAGTGCCTTATATGTGATGAATAAATATTTGATTTACTGAAAGTAGAAAGTATTAACAAACAGCTAGGAAAGAGAGAAAGAGAGAGAGTCAATTTAGGTTCTTCAAATACATCCTGCTCTCATCACTGCTTTAAAAAAATGTCAGAAGGTTCTTTTATTATTTCACAGGATATGATTCTTGATTTGAAATGACGATCTTTTCTGCCTACATATCAAATACACATTCCAATGATAATATCGGTGAAAATGAGCTTTCTGATTGAATGAGCCTGGCTCTGCCTCTGGAATGTGCAATGTAAAATCCTGATGCATGATTTCCTCCCTGCTCGTTGTAGAAATAGCTCCATCGGCAGCATATTCGTCTACAGTTTAAGCACGCAATCTCCTAAACCTGTGTGTGTATTGTTGTTGTGGACTTGGTATTGTGGCCTTTGAGTGAGACTCGGTGAAGGGAGTTTGCTCCGCTCTGCTGGAGCAGCTGAGTTTCAGGGCATTTCCGAGGTGTGATCGATTGTGGCTTTACAGTGGCCAGCACAACTATCTCATTTTTCCTCTCCCCTTCCCTCTGAGCTGGTAATAAAAGGTAAATGTTTAATGCCCTGAGCTCAATCGGCATACACCACCCAGCTGCCTAGAGTGATGCCATATTATCGGGTTTCTAGCACCTTTCTGTTCTGCTGGCCGCCCGAGTGACTGATGACACCTGAATATAGCACCCATCACTTTAATGCCCACAGAGACGAAGGGCTTGAGTCACACTTCTGCCAAAGGAAAAAGTTCTTGCTTTCTAACAGCTTGATATTCTTACAGGAGATCTATTGTATAAAATGTCCTGGAACTTGGAATTATAAAATTCTGTCTGACTTTTTTCGTCAAAACTGAGGTATTAAAATTTCTTATTCTCCGACAAGATATTAACATAAAGTGAGTTTTTCTTTTTTCTTTTAAGTGATAAGAAATTTTTATACTTTTTGTTTTATTTGAAAAAATAAAAATGCACAGCACAGTTTTGCTCTATGGATTGCAGAAACTTTTAGGCTCAATAGCTCAAAACTGCTCAGAATGCAGTTTTGAATGCAGTATATTTACTGTACCCTTCTTTAGTTAAAGCTGACTCCTTTTATTTGTGCTGGACTTCACTCTTAGACTTTTCTCATTACCACCATATGACACACAGCCGGTTATTAAATATGCCACATTAAAAAAGTGTAATATATGCGTAGATAGAGCTCTTGGTAATATCAGTTCATTTCAGTTGTTAGCTTATTTTATGTTTAATTTTAAATTAGATTGCAAAGTTTTAAAATTCCATTTTGATTTCTTTTAACTTTCCCTCCAGTGAAAGGTTTATATACTGTATTTTCACCTTTGGTTTTATTCTTCATCTCATTTACATAGCACCCCTAAGGCTATTGCGCAAGGCTTCTGAGTCAAACCATTACCAGCTGAAACACATGCATGCCAGATTTAGATTTTATGTGAACAGATAGGTGATCCTTGCCCTCCCTTATGCTTCAGATGCATTTTACACCCTCATAAACAAAATGAACAATTGCACTGATGGAGAAAACATAAATCTCCTCCTTCATGAAGACTCATAAATATTGATGTTCTCCCAAGCCATCTAACCGGAAACAGAGGAATGGTTAGTGTAGCAGTAAACTGAAGAATATACTGTAATATCCCGTATAACCTCGATATACTGTATGGTCTGGGTTAGAAATTATACTGACCTGCATTTACAACTGCAATACAAAAAAATCTTCTCTTCGGGGAAACATTATACTGAACTAAAACAACAATTTTTTTTTTTTTTCATGAATGATATTTTTTCTAAGCACCAGAAAAATTGTTAAGTCCAACAAGGACTGTCTGTTCATCTAATACCATTGCAATTAAGCTCCAGTTATAATTGTAGGTCTCTTATAAAAATAAATAAATAATAATTAAAAAACCGTAATAACTTTCCATGTCGCTTTTGATCTGCTGTACTTTGAAAGGCCGAACCTCTCCACAGACTTCTTCAGTACAGATTTATTTTACAAACAAAGTTTTTTAAAAAATAGTAATGCTAATATCGCAAAGAAATTGTGTTACAATTTATCGTTAAGACAGGATTTTTTGTAATAATTATTTTATATAACTTTTAATATAACTAATTTAATAACTTTTTTGTGTTACATGAAACCCATTTCCACTGTCACCAGATTCAATTTGACAATATTTATAGTAACAATTTACTTGACTGTTGTTGTTGGACTTTCAGCTGGTCCCATTGATGGGTCCCATTCGATCCGCACACAACTTGGCACAGGTTTTATGCCTTATGCCCTTTCTGATGCAACCCTATCATTTTATCTGGGCTTGGACTGGCACTGCATCCAGTGGCTGGGGTTTGGGCATTGTTGGGAATTGAACCTAGGCCTTCTGCATGGCAGGTGAAAAACCTACCACTGAGCCACCAATGCCCTGACTGTACAAAAGGCACATTTTAAAGGGCATCTGGTTAAAACTACTGTGTCGTAAGGCACATGAGGCACCTTTTGATGCATTGGCAGCATTATTAGTAACTGTGGCAAGTAGTTTGGGACAGTAGTGGTTAAAATAGTTAAAGCTCTGGATTACTACTCAGAAAGTCTGTGGTTCAAGCCCCGGCACCACCATGCTGCCTCTGTTGAGCCCCTGAGCACCCCCAGCTTCCTAGTGGAGCATCACTGCAGTATAAAATAAAACATGCGTCATTAGAACAAACATATCTGCAGTAGTCTGGGATGAGGGTGTGTAAAATACGCAAACTGAGAGTGTTAGCCGCTCAAATCAAAATGTTGAGTAAAAGTGATTTTATGAACAATAATGTTGCGGATATAATAATATACTTTAAACAGGGAGTGTATTTGGACGAAAGAAATACAACTTGGCTTAAACAAGATGTAAGATACTCAACCTAACAAAATGTTAATTCTTTGTATTGATGATCAGCTTATTTTTAGCTTTAACCTTTTAACTATTTCTAAAAAGTCTGCAACTGTCAACGACGGGTACTAAGAATA
>JAOVVA010000004.1:7693922-7716947 GCA_028565275.1 Leiocassis micropogon | reverse complement strand
TGTATATATATAAATGTGTTTCTTTTTAGTTTTTACCTTGTCTGAGTTGTGTATTAAGTTAGTGTTCATGAGTGTTCATGGTATAGATTTTAAAGCACAATATGATTAATAACACCAAGATGGTTCATTTGTCCCCCTTGTTTAATTAAAGGGGTAGTTTTTCTTTTCTTCCCCCAAGTCTTATACAAATAATGAGGTTAATAGAAATATATGGCAATAGGTCATTATAAATACAGTATGAATACCATCATTATAAATTTCATTGCTCTGAACACAGACTGTGAAGTTTTTTCTTTTCTTTTATCATATGTCTATTTCTGGGGAAAGAAAAATATTTAAATTGGTCTAAGTATGTAGCTTTGAAAGATACCAACTTGATTTAGCTCAATGGGACCGTAAAAGCTTCCTCTGAGTCTTATCTGAACTTTGGAATGCATTTTTGCACTGAACGAGGGTTGTGGAATTTGGCCTTGATAACTTACATTGTGCACACATTCCAGGTGACAAACTTCTAGGCTGGTGTGTAAAGCATCAACATTTAGAATTTACTTAAATGCACATCAATTTTTATTTAAAACAGATTTGAACAACCCAAACTATCCCTTGTAGGTCAAGGCCAGTGAGACATGTCAGCCACTAGTATTAAAGCCACTAGTATAAAAGGAATTTTGCTTCACAGAGTTTCTACTTATTTATGACTTGATTTGCTACAGTATCAATCAATACGTATCATTTGCTTCCCTCATTTAATTAAGGGTGAATCCACTGTGAACTGGGTTCTCAATTTTAAGGCCACCCTGATGAGAGTAGAGAAGAACATTGAGTGCCACGTTGCTTCACTTCTGGAGTTGCCCGGGGTTAAGTGGTTTTCTCGAGGGCAGTGTCCAGTGTGAGGGCAAGTGCTGTAGAACTGCCATTTCACTGGGACAAGGTCAGAGTGCTGTAGAGCCCATTTGAGAAGTTGGATTATCCTCTACTCATCAGGCTGCAGTCATGCAGTGTCACGGAGAATGTAAACGAAGCAGGAAATGGCAGGCGTGCAATTTCCTCCGAGGTTCCTGAGGATTCCTGACAAATTTAAAAGTATGTACACTGTAAATGCAATTGAACGTTGCATTATACCGCTTATTAATAGCCGGTTTCTTTTTTTTTTCATCTGTATTAATTTTGACTATTTTTCATAAAGAAAAGCAGGCAGCAAAAAGTCAGAGGGCGATTTTTTTTTTCTCTCCAGTTGTGTTTCTGTAATTGGTTAGTCTCATCATAGTTATATTGTCCCCTGTGTAGAAGCTGCAATTTACAGTTGTGCTAAGCAGTAAACATAGACAAGAAGCAGTGGGGTTGCATGAATCAGTCTGTCTCTTGGCCACAGATTGCATGGAAATATTTAAAATGGTTCCAAAAGGCTTTTGGTGCAGTAAAGGCTACAGAATGAATGCGGCAAAGGATGGGAGGACTTTCTATTTAAAGTCATTCTCAATCTCAGGATGTTCCATAAAAAAGATCAGTTTGTCAAATAACAGTCGCTGGAGTGTGTATTTAAATGAAAACTAGCAGCTCACAAGAACCAGATCCAAATTTTACTCAGGATTAAAGCAGCTTATCATCTATTGTTCTATCTATTAGATATGTGGGCTGGAGGAGAATAAAAAATTTTTTTTTAGGGATACCTGGACAAAGCTTCATATTTTTATAAAGCCAGAATTATATATAAATATACACAATCTATAATATTTCATAAATTATACATTTACATATATAATATTTCATAAATTATACATTTCTCCATCATGCACAAAATTAGCTAAGATCTATTCTTATCTGACTGCCTGATTTGATGTTAATATACATACATGCATATATATGTTTTTAATGCATATTGGATTTGAAATGGATTTTGAAAAGTGTCTCGAGTTCCAGCGTTTTGTGCCATCTTCCATGAAACAGGAAAGTGTAAAGGGGAAGGCTTTGATGTTTTTCATAATAAGACAAGCTGTTTCTCATCTTATTAATTTTCACGAGAGAGTGAGAGAGACAGAAAAGCTGGTGAGGGTAATTGTAGTTTCTATCTTATAACTGATGCTAATTTCTTGCATATTGGACATTCCTCCATTGCATGGAATTAAAAAGGGAAAAATATTTATGACGTTGTCTTTGGGTTTTTTTTTTTATTATTTTTAAATGTGCTGTTGTCTGTCCACAGGTCCTGTAGCAGTGATCAGTGGGGAGGAAGACTCCGCTAGTCCACTTCATCACGTCAACCATGGAATCATCACGCCCTGCACACTGGACGCCGGTCCTGATGCCGTTGTGATAGGAATGAGCCGCATTCCCGTGCTGGAGAACCCGCAGTACTTCCGGCACGGACACAACTGTAATAAACCAACCACCCGTGAGTCATCCTCACCCCTTTCTCGTTCAGTTTGGGTCCAAAAGTGGAACCTTATTCAGTCTTTATGTAGTTAATTTTCTAGTTCACGTACATATGAAGTGTGTGTCTGGAACAGACACACTTCATTTATCTTTTATTAAAAGATGTTAGGGCAACACCATTCATGCTTCCTATACAGTATATTTTAACTCTCACTGAATAGCGAGCATGGTAAACAGAATTGTCAAGAAAGCAATCCTTCATTATCATGTTTACCATTATATTTCATGTGCTAATGGACGTTTAAGGGTGTGACAGCAATAAATTAGCACCAGCGGGTTTTTTTGTTTTTTTTAACAAGTAAATATACTCAATTTAACTTTTTTAGAGAGAGGAGGAGTTTATTCCCTCAAGCCCATATATGCCAGCTGGCACTAGTCACTTTTACATTCCTTCACCTTTTATTTTGTGCCCACATGTGTATACACACTAATCACCAGGAGGAACCCATTCATGATTTTGTGTCTATGTTGCTGAAATATGAGTTCCAGATATTGATCTCAGAGTTTTTGAAGTAGGGATTTATGATTTTGTCGATGCTTCCCTGGCACTTGCATACTAAATGTCATAAAGAAGAACAAGTAATTTGCATTACTGAGCAAATTTTGTCTTGGATGCTTATCTGAAAGTGGGGTAGTGGTGCAGCGGGACAGCTCCAAGTTGCCGGGTTTGATCCTGTGCTCTGTGTGGAGTTTCTGTGCATATTCACCTTGTGATTCTGTGGGTTTCCACCAGGCTTTCTGATTACCTCCCAGTTCCCAAAAGCTTCTCAAGAGATGCAGTGGTACCTCAGCACACAAATTTTAATCCATTCTGGAGGCAAATTCTTAAGTCGGAATTTCACATTGCGGAACGCATTTTCCCACTGGAAATAATATAAATGCAGATAATATGTTCCAGACACTCCTAAACATTATTACCAATTTTCAACACTATATTCATATTTTTGCATATAAAAACAATCAAAACATTTAGAAAATAAATGCAAAAGAAGTAGAATATATAATATATTGACATTAAATCTCACTTGACCATAATTTATGATTCCTCTTGGCAGCGGTTTCTTAACAAATGGCTCCGTTTTCCTCTTGAAGCCGTCCTTGATACCTTGTAGCGCAGTCACAAAATGGGTTTTTATAAAGCTGCCAGTCATTTTTTATATGTCATCATATACTTTATTATCTGTTTCCATATGATGTTTTTACTCTTGCGAGACTTTCTCTCTAAATCACGAGGGGAATCCTGGTGATGCAAGGCGGTCAGCTGACCATGTTTAAAGGGAAAGCGCGAGGCTATCACTCAATTGTTGTTTATACGCCCGGTCGCCATTAAGACTGTAAATCCTTCTGTCTCTTTGCGGATATATAAAAATTTGGATTACTCACCATTGGAACAGTATCACAGGACGGCGTTTTTTCATCATCATGCTCCCGGTGCACACACTTACAGAGTATAAAGGACTTGCGACTATACATTCATTTACGTACACATCAAAATATTAATGTTGTTCTTCTAAGGACTGGCATCCCATCCAAGGATATACAGTATTCGCACCTCACACCCTAAATTTTCAAGATAAGCTCTGGATTTATGATCCTGGTCAAGATCAAGTACATCAGGTACTTTAATACTGATAAATGTGAATGAGTAAGTTCTGAATGTCTTCTCCATTACTCCTGAAGTACAAATAGCAATTTTAAAGTACATTTTGTAGAAAAAGATTGTTAGACAGAAAGGGATGTTGTCTGTCAAGCAAGTACAGTATACTGCAAGAGTGGAGAGAAGCAAGTCTGGACAAAGCAGCCAGTGTGTTCATAAACTTTGAGGTGTCAAAGCCGAACATATTGACATTGACATTGTTTTATATATACAGTATATATATAAATATATATGGTATAGATGAGTGAGGGAGTGAATACATTTTATTTCATTAATTCACTTCTTTGCTTTACAGTATTTTTTCACATACATGTGCTTTGAGAGAGTAGGCTACTGTTGAAGCCTACTTTTATCCTCATTATTCATTTCCACTAAAATCTGCACACAGCCACTGTTTGCCTTTGGCTTTTTAAAGGTCAAGAAACACATCCTGAAGTAGATTTTAGTAGGCGTTCACCCTAGTCATTACACCAATGTATAGTGTCATTACTAAACTACGAAGTGTAGGACATGAAGGAAGAGCAGCTTTGATAAACTGAAGTCTCTCCTATTTAAAAATAGATGCCTCATGAATTGCACAGTCCTGCTGTCAATGCAAATTGTACTGGCACAAATACCACCCTATTGTTGGCCAAATGGAGGTTCTTTACTGCTCTTTTGATCATTGGTGTTGCTAAGATTTATTTTTTGGCTTTTCTGAGTCTCGGTGGCCTACGCATACAGATGTAGGCCCGATCCTAATGTGGAAATTCTTCATTTAAATCCTTTCGAATAAATCAGAACATGCTGTCCTTTTGCCACATAGATCCTTTTTTTTTTTATGCTTGTCACAAATAGCAACAATAAAAGGAAGCCAGTTCATTTGAGAGTGATGAATTCTTTTATTCTTGCAAACAACATACATATACACACTAGCAGACACATTGATATTCCCAGCACACTGCAGCGGCCTGTTCGCTGTGAGCACTGTGATGGCCATGTGGAGATTTCGGAGAGTAGGAAGTAAAATTCAAATTAAGCTCACATGAATAAATTAACACACTATTCATTATAGATGTGTATGTATGAATTCTTTATGACTCATGGCCAGTGCATGTACACCCCCATCAAAACAAGGGTGTGATATTTCAATGACATTTTCTTAAAAGATATGCGTCTTCTGCCTCTAGATTTTAGGAAGTCTGTTAGAATGCTGTTTAAAATTAGAAACACATTTGGATCAATCTGTTTTTTGATTTGGCTCAAAACACACAGAGTTTCATATGGTGATAAAGTACATTATCTGTAAAGCAATATTTTCATCCAGGTTTTGTGAGACTATGTTGTTGTTTTTTTTCTTTACTTGGAGCTCTATCTATGATGAGTGCCTACTGATAAATCTTATAGACTAAAGCTATTTTCCCCCCCTACAGTGTTCTTGCCAAATTATCTTGTAAGAATGGAGACATTGCTGAAGGAACCAATATTCAATGAAACAACATAACAGTTACTCAGAACTCTAGGATTTTAGTACTTACAGTATATTTGAAATAAACAGTGCAATAAAATACAATTCCAAGCAGAAGAGGTATTAAATACATAGTCATTTAGTACTGTACATACAATACTGGTTAACTAATCTAGCTAGCTATCGTCTTACCTGGTTAAGCAGAAATCCCCCAGCGGTATGAACGGAAATATGAAAGTTTGTACTAAGCACAAAATATCACAAATTCTCTAGGTTCCTCTAATAAAAAAACATTATTAGAATATCCGTCATTACAGTATTAGAAAGTTAGGTTTTTATGTTTCAGTTTTTTCTGTTTCATGTTCATGTTTTTTTTTTTTCTTTTCTTAACATCGGCTTAGGTTAAAATATTCACAAGGGTTTGCATTGCAATGAATTGGCACCATGTCCTTGGTGTACCCCGCCTACTGCCCCAAATCCTCGGAGCCTCATCTCCATGGTTGCTGTGACCTTGGACTGGATAAACAGTATAGAAAATGAGTGAGTGAATGGTGGACGCTCCATATAAATGTCAACACACAGTATGCATTTCTAACATGTGCATTTCATAATATAGTGAAGTTTCCATTAAATAGATTTATTGTTAATTTTCATCATTGGAAAGTATCTTTCTGCAATTTTGTAGCAGTCAGAGGTAATGCTGTAACTTTAGGTTTTCTGATACAGGAATGGGTTCAGGAGGGATTTGCGGTTTCTCTGTAACAAGATACCTTTTTAAAGAGGCTGGCGAGGGAGCAGGAACTAACTTTTTCACAGTTGTTCCACAACATTAGATGGTACTACAAAGGGATAAAAAGTATGCAGTGTCATTCTTGTGTATAGCTATAACTTTGCCAATATGAAAGGGTTTGTGGTTTCTCTGCTACAACAAAAACTGTGTTTTTTTTTTTTTTATTAACTCTAGTAGAAAAAGTGAGGCTATTTATAGCTGCTATAGCATAAGGGTTGACAAGATAACAGCTTGTTTTGTGGTGTTCCATGGCATCAGATGTAACTATTAATAAATAAAAGGTATGTAGCCTTTAATAAGGAATAAGGTAAAATTTAATTAAAAAAAACTTGACTGGCAAATGACTGTGGTCTAAAAGGAATAAAATTAATTAAGATGTGCTTTTATTGCCATTATATTTCTGTAGCAGCACACCACAATGTGTTTAATTCCTTAAAAGAAGTTTTAAATTTATTTCTTTATTCATGATATCAAACAAATTCTAACTTACCATCAGCCAAACATGGTATTGGGGCTAAAAAGTGTCTTACCTCGATGAAAAAGTAAATTTTACAGATAGGATCATATAACACCATTTTTTATACTACTTAATACTTAATACTTAATCTTCTGATCCATACTTCTTTTTGATTGTAAACATGCATGCACATTTATATTTTCATCAGATAAAAAGAAACATTTGCCAAATGCAATTTCATGCAGTTTTATGTAGTGTCCGTAACTTTTTTGGATTCAAGTCTTTCAATGATCTTAATTGCAATTCAGATGAAACTTGGCCAATTTAGATTTCACATGAAAGACATAAATCTGAAAAAGTGTTCTAAAATTCTAAAATTAAATAAATTGTTACGATATTGCAACATGAATTTGACATGGTTACAGACACTACAGATTTTTTGCTTTTTAAACTTTTACCAAAAACCGGAATGCTTTAACTTAAGCAACAGTTTTTTTTTATTTCTAGAATTTTACACCAATTTTAATAGTTAAATCAATATGAACAATTTGTATTTTAAATTATTATTGTTTGAATGCTGAAAATGTAAAATATCACCATATAATGATCATAGAAAATCATCTCACCAAAATGGCTGAAGTTAGCAACATGAAATTTTTCGGGAAGCAAGATTAGTCCCTTCCCATGTTGCATAAACTTTAGAAGGAGCTTCTTTGGCACACACATTTTCTGTACCATATGTATAACATAAAAAAATTATAAATCAGCACCAATACTGTGTTTTGAAGGTATAAGGTCTCAGAAACAGAAGTAGGAAGTTCTGAAAGTATCGAGTTCCCAGCCATCATGAATGCACTAGTCAAAAAAATCATCAGGATGTGTCATAAACGCACTTTTATGCTGTAGCTCAAGGCTTCTTTGAGCAGAAAAATATTTGCAGCTTGTCAGTCAGGTGTCATTTATTTGACTCCATGCTGAGGCTTCGCTGTACAAAGCCGCAATGTATTTTTATTCAGGACGTCTGGTTTCCTTAGACACAGCTTTCTCCCCTCAGAGTCTGATTACAGATATGACCCTTTTGATCTCTTCTGTCCAGACAAATAAGACAAAACAATAAACATTTGTTCTTTTTGTTAAATGGTTTACAAAAAAGACCTAACATACCTCCTGATGTGTAAATTTGTATCAACTTCAAGAAATGTAACTGGTTTATTTGGGCTTAAATCATCGTCGGTTTACCTACGGACAGACATGGATAAAAGAGCCATGTTCACTGTATGCATACTCAAAACACAAACAGGTAGTGGAGGAAAACAGACATACGTAACACTGCTGGGAAATATACCTCGAAACGTAGTACTAGAATAACATGGAAGCTTTGCTATTAATTTTTTACATTTCAATTTCATGCCTGTGGAAAAGAAATATGAGAGAGAGAGAGAGAGAGAGAGAGAGAGAGAGAGTGAGAGAGAAGCACTGCCCGAGTCCAGGCTCTGAGTTCTCTGCATCTATGTGGAGCTTCATTTCCCGTGTTTTGCCTGAGGCCAGACCCCAAGGGCTCTGCCTCTCTCAGAGGAACTGCCTTTCATCCCAGCTAACTTGCTAGCTAACATCCTCAGGAGTTTCCTCTCTTCTCAACAGTGTCTCATACAGGACCTTCTTTTACAGAATAAATATTTAATATTTGTTAATTATTGATTAATGTTGCCAGCAATCGATCATTATTTATCATCATTATGAGAAAGTACCATGGGATGAAAACATACTGAAATTCTTTTGTAAGACATTACCAAAAGTGTTGACAGACATAAAACTACTTTGTGGCGGAGTCTGAAAGCAAAGCCTTTCATGTCGTAATGTCATTAAAAATTATTATTATTTTTTTTACTCATATGCAGTGAAAAATATTAACATCCAATATTTCCAGTACAGTATTATGTGACACAAAGCATTTGGACAAATGTTATCATTTTACACCCTGATGAAGCCGACAGACAAGAATCTTTTCTCTGCCAGTCCAGTTGTAGTCATTTGTCACATGCGATCAAAAAGTCCCACCGCAGTATTTATTTATTAAATCTCACACAGTATTGCGATGTGGTGTTCTTGTCTCCAGAAAAGCTGCTTGAAATTTTCCACGAATTAAATCCGTCTATTTATCGCCAGCTTTAAAAACGTGCTCCACTAGAAAAACACGTTCCTTGATGGTTACCATTTTCACACAAAAATACACGCTCGATGTTAAGCAAAGAACTCCTCGGATACCTACAACAAACTGGTGGCGCCAAACAAGAGCGCGTAAACGCACTACTGCTCTATGTGGCCGTTGCCGAGAAACTTTCTGACACACAGTACATGATGAATTATGAAGGCATTTTTGCATTTGCCAGAGGTCCACAAGCTTGTCCTCTATCTACACTGTCAAAACAGTACTTGTATTTGTCTTGGCTTTTTTTCTGTCCCAGCTGTTGACTCAGTCATCCAATTACATCACTTAACATGTCACACAATAAAGCTCAAGCATGTTTAAAAATAGTCCTTAGATCATTTTGAAATAAGATTAAAAGGCTAAAGATCACAGAAATCACATTTTAAAGTGGACAGTTTTGAATTAAAAAAAGGATTTAAATTAGGCAGATAGGCTGTCTGCCATTATTTGAAGCCCAAGATAAAAAGAAATGAACCTTTGGAAATGACATTTCATTTTATTTAGAGTCAAATCTTTATCTCTTTGTTGTCTTTTGTCTAGAGAAATATTCCTTTTTTTTTTTTAAATAAAAACTAACAAAAAAACACCACATCCCGCCCATTGAATGGAGATCATTAAGAACCCAGTGATTATTTTTGTTTTCATAATGTTTGCACAAAGAGCTTCAAGGTAAGATTTCATGTGGACCCAAGACTATGAGTAAAAACAAGAGGACAAAGACATCGGTTCCTGTGGATGAAGTGAATCCAGATAAACGGGGATCTCTCCACAGACAGCATATTGTTAGGAATTATAATTGCACAACTCCTCTAATCTAGAGTGCACTTAACCCCATTACAGTGAACAAAATAAGAAAGTGATATCATCTTGTGAATACGAATTGTTCTTTATATGAAGATAAATGACATACTGTATATAAACCATTGTGTTGTAACATATACAGTGGTACCTCGGCATACGAATTTAATTTGTTCCGGAGGTGAGTTCGAGTTCTTGAGGCACAATTTTGTATTGTGAAATGCATTTTCTCATGGGATATAGTGTAAGTGCAGCCACTCAAAAATATCCAATGCATATAAAACAATCAAAACAGGCTTTGTTTCATCGCAATCGTCCCACAGGAAGAAAAGATATGCTAATTTGAAATATAAATGGAAAACGCCCTTATATCATTACAAAATTGACTTCGAAAAAAAATCATCACTTTATCTCAAAATTCAGAGGCGCTGTACATTTTTTTAAATACCCGCTTATGAGTGTGCAATTCAAATTTACTTAATAAATGCGATCTCAGCATTCAACACACTACACGGTAACCCGTAAAAACATTTTTATATTAAAATTCAACAGATAGCGCTGTACATTTTTTGAAACATGCTTATGAGTTTGCAATTCCACGAGAACTAAATTCACCATATACATGGTGTTCAGTTTGGCTCAGTTTGGTTGCTTGTATGCTGAATATGCTTTGTATGCCGAGGCAAATTGCTTGCAAAATTTAAGTTCTTAAAATGATAATTCTTAATGTTGGGCATTCGTATGCCAAGGTACCACTGTATTTTGGTGTAATACTTTTTTGATGTTGGTATTATATTGGGTATAAATCTTTGCAAGTAAGTATGTAGTGTGTGTTGGAAACAGGATCAGAGAGAGACAAAAGGAGAATATGGTTAGGCAACCCATCCCTTTTTTGCTGTCAGGTGTGTTGGGAATGGCTCTTTCAGGGGATGGGACAAAGCCAGTCGACCACTTAATGATCACATAAGTGAATATAAATTAGGTATTTGAGGCAAAAGTGGCGGTTTGACCCGTCCTCGCGTCTCCCCTCTTAGATTCCTATATTCCCTGTGCATGAATGATGAACGCAATAACAGTGACTATGAGATGCCATTCACAGCTCGAGTGCATTTGCCCTCTGTTGTCAAAGATTTGTGGGTGGAAGTCAGAATTCTGACAAGGTGGCATAAGAGACGAGTCATGATGGGTGTCTGGCTGATGATGAACTGGTGTGGTGCAAACGTTTAGTGATTTAATGCTGTGATAAAATCACATTTTTGTCTTTTCTCATCAATAATGCATGATGTTTTTACTGTACACAAAGGGAATTCACGTGTTTTGAGATATCGAATCGAAGGAGAAGCAGTTTCTGAAATATTGAAACAAGCCCATCTGCTATGGTTACACTGAGGGCACATTTCCCCCCATTTTGATATTTAACGTAAAATTTTACTTTTAACCTATTGACTTGTATGTGCATGATTTTTACTTTGGTTAAAAAAATCACAGCAGTGCAATACGTACAGTAAGATCATGTAGATACTGTACAGCTGAAGAACTTAAATGAATTAAATGTTTAACATTTAATTCAGATCGAATTAAGAAAAATGTGTTCTCAGTGACTTTGGATATGGGTTTTAGTATCAGACTGGGTCAAGTATTTCAAAAACTGCTGATCTCCTCGGATTTTCACAAACGAAATTGTTTAGAGTTTACATGACAGGGTGCCGACCAGCGTTGGAGACTGGAAGGCTACTGTAACTCGAATAATCACTTATTACAGTAGTGAGCAGGAAATGCATCTCATTATGCACACAATAAACCCTAAGGCAGATGGGCTGCAGCAACAAAATACCTCACTGAATTCTAGTATCAATTTCTTTTGCATGTTTCTTAACCAGAAGTAGTGATAACATTTTAAAATCCAAAGTCCAAGCTCCCCATGCACGTTGTCTTCTATCGAGATTTTTACAGCATCTACATCTGTACTGCGTACTCTATTTTGTGAGCATTCTCGAAGTGTTAATTTAACATTGAAATCTGCACTAGACTGGTTTTCCAATATTGATAAAGTTTAGACTTTAATGAGCCACTTGGAGGTGGAGGTGTGAAGAAAATGTGTTACTTTCACAAGCGTTTCCAAAAGCCTTTGTAACTGTTGATTTAACAAGCCAGAAGAATTCACAGTTCTTCTTTGTTAATTTCCCAGCATGTTGCTGGACCAAAAACATTGATGAATATTAACGTTCATAAAATATTCACAAGCTAAGAAATTTGTGCCAGTTTTGGTCATTTTTTTTTTTGACAGAATTTGACTGTCATTTAGGGTAATTAAAATGTTAACAAAAAGCATATGAACTTCATAATTAAAGTAGCAACTATAATAACCTTTCTAACTGTCACACAATTGGACAAAGCATTTTAACATGCTTAGCCCATGTGAAATGCCTCATTTACATTTTTATGCATTTGGCAAACAGTATTATCCAAAGCGCTTTACATGTGAGGCCGAATAGTGTGTATGCACAGAGCTGAGAAGGTCACAGCACAGGCTTTTTAGCAATTCATGGGTTTGAACTTGCGCTGAATTTTTAATGACGAGTATTACAGGCGCACATTACAGACGCACAGACAGACAAAGACAAATAACAACGACCAACATTCATCTATGGGCATCAACCTGGTAATCATATATGGGTGACAGCTTGGAAATATCCGTCATGTGACCGTCATTTTTACCTTTTCTTCTAAATATTCAGTGTGGCCACAAAGTCTGAGTCTATAGGCAAACATATGTTCTTTAATAGAAAGAAAACTGTCTATGGATGCAGACTTGTTTATTTTTTTAGTTTACACTAGGAAAAGAATTATCACTTTGATTATCAGATGTAGATTATGTAGATTATTATCTACATCAATTTGTCTCATCACCTGCTGTAAAAGACAAACTAAAAAAAGCCTCATCTCTTAACTCGCATGATCTCTGTTCATGCTAACATCGGTGCTGTTAGATTCAGTTTATTAGGTAATTTAGACATTCAAAAGGTTAATCTGTTGTCAACTGCAATGTGGAAAGTGTGGAAGCCCTCTTCGCTTTTCTCGTTATCATTTGACTGATATACTAAATCAGTTAGGCTTATGTCTATTTTGCTACGGCATGTAGGCCTCTAAATTCCTCAAAGCTTGATATTTACTGTGTAAGGAATTCACACTTTTAGACAGCTTCAGGTTTTAAACAGCTTTAGGAAGACGTGTTTGCTAAACTAGCTCCTTGCCTAACATGATCTTTACAGGAGCAAAGACAAGTCAAGTGTGAAACTGAAGTAAAAATGCATTTATTAAATTAGTTATTTATTTGTCATTTGTTAAAGGTGGCACCATGGCTTAGTGGTTAGCATTGTCACTTCGAGCCTCCAGGGGTTGGAGATTTAAGTCTGTTCTCCCTGTGCCTGGTGGGTGTTTTTCTCCCACAGTCCAAAAACATGCACAGTAGTAGATTGACTGGCATTTCTAAATTGCTAATTGTGTATAATTGTGTGTGTGTGTTTACGCCTTTGTGCCATGCAGTGGGTTGGCAGCCAGTCCAGGGTGTGCCCTGTCTTATGCCCTAAAATAGAAATGCTCCCTGTAACATACAGTAGGTACAGAGGGATGGATGGTTTATAAAATTCAGACCCAGGTTGTCTTCAACTATGGTCTATAGGAATCAGAATAAAAAAAAAAAAAAAAAAAGATAACTTACTACAGTATATATTAGCCGTGTACAACATGACTGTAATCACAGTTATCTTTAGATCATCACTACATCATGTTCCTTGTGTGCAAAAGATGTGTTTTCTTGGACTTCTGCCAATTACCTAACATCAGGTTGTCCATGTAGACTGCTTCTTTCTGTCAAACAACTTCCATATTTGATTAAATTCATAGGCAATATTAATTCAGATTATAAATATGTCTTTCTGACTGCATTGTTTATATTGCCATTTTGAGGATTTCTGGTCTGTCAGGTTGCCATGCTACTGGAAAAAAATGTGTATTATTCATGAACATGAAAACTGCAACAAAAAAGAAGAAGAAGAAGAAGAAAAAATTAATTGGCTCTGACAGAGTATAAAGCAGTGAACAAAAGCAGATAAGCTGGTTCACCATGATATAGGTCAAACACACAACAGTTAAGGCTGTAAAGATTGGCTTGAAAGGTTAAGTTCAAAGAGTTTCAGGAAACTTCAACATTGTCATGCATTTTAATGAATAATAGACAGACAGGGCACTTGGGATCGACTTAGAATGCAGAGCAAGATTTTTGGCAAAGAATTTTACACTACATATTATAAGGAAACTGTCCATCTGTCGATGGATTTTAGTCCAAGGTTGGTCTAAATTTGGAAATGGTGTGTGAACAGTCAGGACAGCTCTGGTGTGAAGTACATTTTGTGCTTTGCACACTCATAAAATAAATATTTGCAGTTCTTTGAAATGAGCACTTACTGGAAATGTTGTACTGTTTTATATATTAAGGTTCAGTACAATGAAATATAATTTATATTTATATATAACTTTTTTTTTGACAATAAACCGACAAAAAAGATTTATATCTTTTCTTGAAAATGAGAAAAGTCGCAATACTTATGGTGCAACTGAAAAAAACTAAAATATGACACATAACATTTTAGTTTCATAAATGAAGGTTATATTGGAGGATGTGTTTATATCCAGAGGCGTCAGTCGTATGCATAAGGACAGTTGTGCGTGTTTTAGGAAGGCTAATATCCAGCACTATAATGAAAATGACTGAGTGCCGATGCCTAAATACCCCAAGTGAATTTCCACAGCTGGTTTAAAGAGGCTTTTTACAATTGACTCTCATTTGCATATAGGTCTTTTTTTTTCTAATGGAGCTCAGAGGAATGCAGAAAACCCATCCCATTGTGAATGAAACCTCCAGAACTCCATCTGCACAGGAAGTGACCTTTCACACACTATGAAAATAACACACCAACGAATATACATCATATACTCACTATCATATAAATGCATTGATACTCATGCTTGAATTGGCAACTACTAATGTTTAAACAATGAATAATCTTATAAGCGAGAGCTCATAAATCGCCCATATGCTGAAAAAACGCTCTGCAGTGTTTGTTCCTGAGTTAATCCAAGTTTGTCTCTTTAACTGTCTAAAGTATCTTCCTGTTTAATGTTGTATGTTTGTTTACTGGCATGAGACCATACATCTTTTATAAAATCATGTTTTTTTTTCTTTTTTTCTTTCTCTCTCTCTTAGACGTACAGCATGTGAAGCGGAGGGACATTGTTCTGAAGCGGGAGCTGGGAGAAGGTGCTTTCGGAAAGGTCTTCCTTGCAGAGTGCTACAACCTCAGCCCTACCAAGGAGAAGATGCTGGTAGCCGTCAAGGTATGTAGTGTCTTATTCGGTCAGCTCTGTTCAGTTCAGTTTAGGTTATAGTGAGCCACTGTAAATTCATAGCAAAAAAAACTTCATGTCTGTATGAGTTTCTCTTCTGTACCCTGGTTGACCCCCTAAAAACATACTAGTATTGTATATACAGTAGATTGGCTCCAGATGTGAATGTGTGTCTGCATGGTGCTAATGGTGTATTCAATTCAATTTTATTTATATGGCCAGTGTATTTTAGATGTACCATGACCCTGAGCAGGATAAAGCCCTGAAGGTGAATTATTGAAAGGAACAGTACAACTGCTTCATTTTGTGTGCTTGGTGAAACTTCTCCATCAGTCTGAACAGTTAAAAAGGAAATAGGATTTCAAATTTTACCTTGAGAGTAAAGATGAAGTAAAAAGATTAAATCAAAAAACGTAAAGCTCTTTTGTAGTTTATGATGATATTATGTGATATTATAGGAGGACTGCTATAGTCATCAATAGTCCAAAATGTTCCCCATTTTCCAGCTGACTGAATATAGTGTTCAGTAAGACATCATGAATAATGTTTCCACATTGTTAAAAAGTACAGTAATCTGCTGTAAAATAGGTTTAAGACAATACAATATTATTAGTTAGAATGAAGCAAACATTATGGAAAAGTTATTGTTAATAATTACACATGGCACATCAATGTTTGCAAATGTTATGTAAAACTCTCATAATGAAAGAAAATATAAAAATATACAGTATATAAAACATTTTTACAACAAAATTAAAATTAAAAAAAAGGTTAAAAAAGGTTAAGCCACACTCAACAATTAAACACAAATAACAGGCATCTTTTAGCTCAGGTATATAAAATAGTGCTCTCCTTCAAGAGTGTTTAACCACATTAGTACACCGAATAAGAGAAATCTATTTAGAATTTGCAGGTATTTTTATGAGGGTGACATGAGCAACCGGCCACAGCAGCATCTTGACGGCGCGGCACAGAAAGCATGAAAAGAAAAACAGGAAAGAAAATTACAGAATGATAACCTTTGCGCAATTAGTTTTCATGTTGTCATGTGGGTTAATTAACCTCTGATTTTAGCTTATGAGCAATGCAGGGGACTGGCTTAGGAAGGTCCCTCACTCAGAAGTATGAGACAGAGAGACAGGTACTGTAGCTAAGTCTCCCACTAGCTTACATAACATTAGGACGTTCTATATAGTTATAATTATCTATATCATTATCTATACTGTATGTATTGTTTTAAATGTCTGAATAAACCATTTTGAAGTCAGTGCCTACCTTTTTCAGTCATGACACACAGTATCAGACATCCTGCACACTTTTACATGTACACTTCTTTTTGCTGTATTGTTTTCAGGATGAGGTCACAATTTTGACCCCAGTTTTGGAACCGTTAAAGCTTCTAAGACAGCTATTCAAATACATTTTTGTCCTCAGAATGGCTGAGGATCTGCCAATACTGGACCATTTCACTCTGACTTTACCCCAATTTATAGTCCAGGCATTTTAATCGATGGCGGGTCGTTTGCCTTTTTTTATAGAAGGCACAGAGGTCTGTTGGTCTTATTGATTTTTGCATGTTTTAGGTGACATTCATCTTCGTCCAAGTCTACAGTATCTCTTCAAGCATCACTGCTTCGTCTTGTAGAGCATACAGTGAATTTAGTTATATGTCAAAATGAAGCCTTCAGGGCCGATCCTCTCCATTACCTAAGTGAGCTCATCAGATGTCCTGTTTTCCTGATGGTTCCATTTTGCCATGCCAGCAATAATATCGTTTCCGGCTACTGTTTGGGGCTCGTAATGATATTTACAGTTGAACATGCGCTCTCAGCAACTGAACTCTTTCTTCTGATTCAATTGAGTGAATTAAAACCATTACAGCATAAAGATAAACTCACAGATGATCGCTCCTCTGCCTCAGAGGTACCACACTGTGGAGTGAGGGTGAGACCGATTTGCAGGCAGATAGCACACACCGCAGTGGCGCTGTTGATTGGGTGTCTGTTATGCAGGGCAGGAACACGGTTAAGGACATGGCACTGAGCTACAGGAAACTAACAGATTCACTGACAGGGGGGATGGTGAGCCATCTGTAGTGTTAGCGCAGCTCTCCATCTGAACATCCACGTGGCATTTTTTTTTTAGATAGTTTCTCATTGAGCAGTTAGATCAGTCCATGTGATGTTTGAGCTCCAGCTATTTTTTTTTAAGGATGGGTATAATTGATTGAATTATATCTCAGAAAGAAATATTCAATACCCAAAGTAATGAAGTGTGGGAGGAAGCTGCAGGCAACACTAGGGGATCTCTGTAAATGTCTGCAGAGGATATGCTGAACATTTGTGGCAGCATATGAGGATCCCTTCTTCATCGGGAAATCGCATCAACCTGCGCAGTCACTCACTGCAACATGTTGCAAGGTCAGTATAGAGAGTATTTAGTGCATTCGGGTTTCATACATTTGAGCACTGCCACATTAAAGTACACTGTAGAGGGAAAACTGCTGATTATTAAGGATTGTCAGAGACAATCAGAGCACTCGTGTTTGGCACAGTGGTGCATCATTAAAACAGCATATCCATATCTGATGCTATTTCACAGATTTGTGATAACATCATGCATGCGCTTTGAGTACTGAGGTTCTGAATATTAAACCTACTTTAACAGATGGGGGCTAGACTCATTACATGTAGGGTCATGTTAAATTCTTGAGTTTAACTGTGATTGAGGACTAATACAGTATGACACCAACAGCGGTGACTTGTCATGATATCAGCTGGTACTGTACGGGATAAATCTGTAAGTATCTCAACACTGTAATTGTTAGGCTTGAGCAGTGCATTGTATATCAACGGCGTTAAATTAACGACGTGGGGCAAACAATTACACATACCGAACATAAAGCCAGACAGACAGCTACAGTCTTGAGTTCTAATTCAAAACTCTTTCAAAATGTATAATGTTCTACTGGGTTCCATTCCATTTCCTTCGAATATCAAACACAATAAATAGAATAGAAATAGTAAACAAAAACAATATATTAATTTAATTCACGTTCATTACACTCATGACTGTATTTCACATGCGCCTTCTCAGTCACTGCTGGGTGACGTGTTACGGATGTGTCAGCTACAGTAAGTGGGATGAAATATATCAGGCCAAATGGACATCGAATCTAGAGCTAGATAGCACTTGACTCTGTGAAGCTACACACTTGGCTAGAAAGACATCAGCCCCAGTCTATCTTCTTCATAAAGATTATCGTTAAAGGCGAATAATCTGATGAGGGGGTGGAACAGTGACTTACTGAAGTAGTTAGCACTGTCGCCTTGCACCTGCAGGATCCGGATTCGATTCCCGCCTCACTGTCTGCGTGCATGGAGTTTGCATGTTCTCACCATGGTTTTGTCCGGCTTCTCCGGTTTCCTCACTCAATCCATGCAGATTAGGTTTATTGCCGTTCCAAAATTCCTCATAGTGTTTGAATGTTGACTGAAGGTGGGAATAAATACAATGATCACCATTGGCCTTCCCTGTCCCTAGTTGGACTACAGAGGTTCCTACTGTAGGCAGATGGATGGAATCTGTTGAGGAAGCCAAAAACAACCTTACATTGATGTCTTTTTCCATTGCTTGCCCATGGATACCCACCTACTGCCCAACTTCTTACTGGAATTCACAAAGCACATTAGAGTCAACAAAATCCAACTTGAATTATACAATTTTACCGTCTCTTCAGTTTATAGTGTGAAATTTTGGCTGTGCCATTCTCTTTCTTAAACAGTATGAGTATGAGCTATGCAAAGTATAATGCAATACACAGAGTGTCCAGTTACAAGTGACCAAATACAAAATTACATTTTATCTCATTACACAGGATCTTTGCCTTCTTCTTAATTTAAGTCCTCTGTGTTTGTTAGCTGTCACCTCGATATCACTCTGTTCGGTGTCTGGTGCTCAAATAGAACCAGAAAAAAATGTGTGATTCAGATTATTTAATAGTGTTTCTTAATAAAGTAGCTGGTAGCTAATAATATGTAATTAAACAAATGGATTTGTTTGTTGCATAGGGTTAAACATGGAACTTCAGTAATTCTTTATGCTGTACGTGTGTTATGTGAGCATTTGGGATGGGAAAACATTTAATGAAACCTAAAATCCACCCCCATAAGTAAAGGGTTTTTTTTTTTGTTCTTTGGACAGAAATTGGATTTGACAAAAATAAAAAGGCCTAATTGTGCCACATGTCTAAACAAAGTCAGCATTGCATTTGCTACTCCTTCTGCACCCAAAAATAAAGTTTGCATAATTATCGTTTTATTAGGAAAAAAATTATAAGTCATTAGACTAGTCTTATCAAGACAATTTGGCCTAAGGGGTATATTTTAGTTTACTAATTTATCAGTCTAGTTATTGTAATAAATAATTACCACCATGGATGTACACTCAACTAAACATCATTATTTATCCTGCTTAATTTTTTCATATGGCCTCACATCAGTGTGAAAAATGTGATTTATTATACCGAGAACAATCTCTGCTGTCATTTCAGGATTTACAGCCTCTTCTGCGATATTTCCTCAGGATAGGCATCTGAGTGGACTTTTCTTCCATTTTTTTCTTCCCTAAATTTAATTCAGTTTTTTTTTTTCTCTTCCACAGACCTTGAAAGACCCGACTCTGGCCGCCAGAAAAGACTTCCAGAGAGAAGCCGAGTTACTCACCAACCTGCAGCACGAACACATCGTGAAGTTTTATGGCGTGTGTGTGGACGGCGACCCGCTCATCATGGTGTTCGAGTATATGAAGCATGGAGACCTTAATAAGTTTCTAAGGTGAGATGCCTTCCTTTAGAAAGCGAGCATCGGGAACAGGCAGTTCTAAAGCAGCAATGAAACTTCCCATCAATGAGACGCTCAATATTGCTGAAGCAAAGTGCTGTTTATCACGCCAGCGGGATGCTGCCACTTGTGCCAGAAGTGCATTTTGATGATTGCATCTGTCCTGAGTAATTTACCACGACAAGTCAGCTTGCTAGGTTACGACACAAGTGTAAGGAAGATTGCACATGGCGTACACATAGAGTAATTGCTACCCATGTCTCGCATCCTGTGTTGTATGGTTGGAGAAATCTTTTTTAAATAAAAGGTCTTATTACTTTGCTTTTGCCTGGCAGTTCAACTGTGAGGTATTTTGCACCTCACACTGCTCTCTGTCTGAATTACCTCATCATAAATATTCACTGTACATACAACATAAAGGCAGATTCCTTTGTGCCTATAATGTGACAATATCCATGGTAGGATTCTCAGTTAATCACGTTTAGAGAAAATGCTCTTTGGAGTTAAAGGAATATTGTTAAGCGAGATAACGTAATTCAATTGTGAACTGAATGGGATTTGTTTCATCTCTGACACACAAAGGCTTTTTATAGATTCGCATTCTGAGATGCCAAACAATGAGCTTTTTTTTTTCTTTTTAATGCAGCAGACACATGGAGCTAGTCAGTTTTCATGGGCATAAAGGAATAGCACGATGCTGGTCACTGACTCCAATTAGGCCTTACCCAGACACTGCGTGTGTGGAATAAAGCTGGCCTGAAGAGAATTCACTTTCCAGCTCACAAGACAAGCAGGAGTGTGTTTTACATGCAAAATAGCTTCTCAGACTCGAAGACTGCTTGATTGTTAGATCTCCAGCACATTGGCGAGGGGGCGGTTCCTCCACTAGGGCTATCGGAAAGACAGAAATTACACTGGAGCACATTTAAGCAGACACCTTATGCAAATCAGCCTGCAATCATCAGAGCTTTTTGGCAAGAATGAAAAATGGTCTGGCAAAATAAACAAAATAAGTCGCGCAACCCTTAACATCACATGGGTCCTGTTTAGCAGGATAAAGGGGAAACGAAAGGTGAGATTTCGCTTCACATTGAGCTACTTCAAAGTTATTGCACGTTCACTGATTCAGAGCGTTACCACAACTGTAGGGCAACTTTTTTGCATAGTCTGACCTTTCACGGCAATCCGGGACAAGCCTTTTTTTTTTTTTACAGGTTTATGTCTTGCCTCTGTCTCTTTTTATAGAAAAGCACCAATGTAAAAACACCAGCGTGGATATGAGTACAAGTATAATGAGGATCTTTCTGTTTCTGTTTTGTTCCTTGGTTCCCCAGGGCTCATGGTCCGGACGCCACCATCTTGGTGGATGGCCATCCGATGCAGAGCAACGGCGAACTTGGTCTCTCTCAGATGCTGCACATTGCCACACAGATTGCAGCCGGCATGGTGTATCTGTCCTCACAGCACTTTGTGCACCGTGACCTGGCCACACGCAACTGCCTGGTGGGAAATGGGCTCCTGGTGAAGATCGGAGACTTTGGCATGTCCAGAGACATCTACAGCATGGACTACTACCGGGTGTGTATCGGTTTCAAAGCTGTTTTTAAAGGGCTGCACTGAGAAGATATGCACATCAGCATTCTGACCTCTTACACCAAAGCACTGCTTACAAATATACACAAGTGTTCCGAACACAAGGTGGAGTTCGCTGAAAAACAGAGGCTTGTCAGATTTCACATTTAAAATGTCCCGATATAACCATAGTGTGAATTTATTTTGTAACTATAACTGATTGATTAGTTGATTGATTGTTCTGTCTTTTCAAATTCAACACTGGAGACAACAGCAGCTTAGAGACACTGTTTGTCTCAAAGACGTATATTTATTGTTTACGTCTAATTTTATAAATAGATATATAAATAAACTGAAATCAACTTTACTAGATGAGCATTTGACAGCGTATCCTTAAAACAATGAGCATGATTTTTGTTTTTTTTTGTGTTTTTTACAATAGATACTTTGTTAATCAAATAAACAAAAACAGTGTTTTAACTAGAGACGAGCCAACTGCAATTTTCGCTTTTCTTAAAAATCTGACCTGCCGATTCTGATTTCCTTTCTTTCTAAGAACTCTAATATACATATATAAGTAATCTGTACATTTTCTCCAAAACTGCACAAGGTTGCAGAATTTCATTCACTCATTCAAAATACAAAGTGGCCCAGATTACCAGACGGGTTTTTGTACAAATAGAATTGAACTGAAAGTAAAAAGACGACTGAGGGAGGAGCTATTACATGCTACCTGCAAAACATGTTTCTCCCAGCTATGGAAGGCAATAGTATCTGCGGAAATTCAAGCTGATTTAAAGTTTTTCTATTGCAAAGAATCTGAGACTGATGGTCGATCTCTGGTCATAATTGATCAAAATCAAAACAGTGCATCTTTAGTTATAACAAAAACAGTATTCATTTAACAATGCAAAATAATAGTGAAAAGGCATGGTAAAATAACCTACAGTGGGTACAGTGGGAAAGTATTCAGACCCTCTTAAATTTTTTACTCTTTGTTATATTGCAGCCATTTGCTAAAATCATTTATGTTAATTTTTTTCCTCATTAATGTACACACAGCACCCCATATTGACAGAAAAACACAGAATTGTTGACATTTTTATTAAAAAAGAAAAACTGAAATATCACATGGTCCTACTGTAAGAATTCAGACCCTTTAAACTAAATACTAAAATACTAAATACTACTCAGTATTTAGTAGAAGCACTCTTTTGATCTAATACAGCCATGAGTCTTTTGGGGAAAGATGTAACAAGTTTTTCACACCTGGATTTGGGGATCCTCTGCCATCCCTCCTTGTAGATCCTCTTCAGTTCTGTCAGGTTGGATGGTAAGCGTTGGTGGACAGCCATTTTTAGGTCTCTCCAGAGATGCTCAATTGGGTTTAAGTCAGGGCTCTGGCTGGGCCATTC
>JAOVVA010000004.1:7680952-7693822 GCA_028565275.1 Leiocassis micropogon | reverse complement strand
GCAGTGAGAGCTCACGGAAAGGAGGGGTTTAGACAGACTGAATCTTCGAACTGCTTCACACGAGTCGTTTACGAATCGTTTAGAAATGGGGTAAAATTAAATCTATTTTTAGAGAAAACTAAAGTGTTTTTTGACCTTGCGTACATGTAAACCTGTTTTAAGAGACTCGGGAATTGAACCCGGACCCTGGAGGTGCAAGGCGACAGTGCTGAACCCTCAACCATCATGCCGCCTTACCCCTTTTAATTCATTTAAAATTAATGTACAATTTGGAAGGCATTAAAGTAACCTTTCAATTAATGCATTTTTTTCCTATCACCGTCTGTTCAGTAATGATATTTGCAGGGCATTTTGCTGAGACTAACTCATTTACCACTATGCAATCTTATTAATATAAAGTTCTAAATGGTTTAAGAAGGGATGCGAGCTACAACATTATAATTCTAAGATCATGTTCAAGGTCTTGTTTAAACTCAAACAAGATGAACTAATATCTGGTTAACATCCTGAGCGTGCATTAGGTGCTGAAATGATTGTGCTATTTTGTAATATCGTCACGGTAACATTGACACAAAATTCTGCTCTTTATATGCGTATAAATTTAGCTAGAATTAAATGAAACATAAATGAAAGTGGAGACTCTGACAATTTTGCCAAATGAAGCCTGCTGTTAGAATAAATTCATGTTGATTTGCATGTCAACAGGGCTGGTGATGATTTACATGAGACTATAAAATCAAGCAGGATTCACACGGGGAACAAATGTTTGGCCTGTAATTAAATTGTAATCTATTATATTATAGACCAAATAATATAATTAATTTGTATTATTACATCTAACTATTTTGTGTTGAATTCTCAATTAGCATTAACACACCTGCTCGAACCGTAGCTCAAAACTTGTCTTTAAATTAAAGTTAATATAACTAATTAATTTGACTTTAAACCTCAGTTCATTCACTTGCACACACATTACATTTGTTCAATCCTCTGTCCTTAGTGAAGCAGGCCTGTATGTAGGCCGAGCAGGAAGTCGAAAGCTCATATTGCACCGGCCGATAGCATCTCTCCAGCACACACATGCTGCGATATTGACACAGCTGAAAGATTAGAAAATCATAACCACACTGGACATATTCACTGCATCGAGTCATTATAAACAGGGGTTCTGCCAAGCACACAATCCACACACCACTAGTCATATTGACACTGGCACTCCTGCAGGGCTCGAGCACCTGGCCAACAGAAACTAGTGAAAGAAGGAGGGAGGAAAAAGATAGCAGCATTTTCACCAACAGCCAGTCCAAATGCTTTTGTGCTGGTACTGAAGGTGGTGTATTGATTCGCTGGAGTTTAATGGTGTGTCAAGTATCTGATATCTGAGATTTTTGGATAAATGGAGTGAAACATTCAGGGGAAAAGAGCACGAACAAGCTCCAAAAGTAATGTACAGTAGTTTACACAATGTCTTTACTCCACAAATCAGGTTCATTTTGCATAATCAAAGTATACTCTAGGTCTGTATTCAGTGTCATAGTCCAAAAGTTACATCAATATGAAAATTATGCATATTCGGACATGTTTCATGCAGCCCCATGCAGATTATATAGATATTTCTTAAACAGGATTTTCCAATAGAAGCTTGGCCACTTGGCCACAAATGCAAATGCACACACTTCCCTTTAAACCAGTTTTTTTTTTTTTTGCTATGAGATGCAATATGATGTACTATAAAAGAAAGAGATGATTTGAAACATCCTGGAAAATATATATATTAAAAAAAAATAGCACAACCATAAAAGCATGAGAGGCTTGCAAACCTTGGAATAAACATCTAGCAAGTGTCTAGTATGTCCAACAATTGCAAACAACTTAGTGCAAACAACTTAGTGCAAACAACTTAATGCCTAATGTGTGTGCAGGATTCAGACTATTTTATAATGCTTTTAATTCACTATTAAGTTTACCAATGGCGGCCTGGTGGTTTAGTGGTTAGCACTGTTGCCTTGCACCTTCAGGTTCTGGGTTCGAATGGCACCTTTGGTTTGTGTGCATGGAGTTTGCAAGTTTGGTGGGTATCCTCGAGTACTTCGGTTTCCTCCCACAGTCCAAGGACCTGCAGATTAGGCTAATTGGCATTCCCAAATTGCCCGTAGTGTGTGAATGAGTGTGTGTGTGTCCAGGGTGTACCCCGCCTCGTAACCTATGTCTCCTGGGATAGGCTCCAGGCCCCCCGTGGCCCTGCATATGGGATGTACTGTACTGGTATAAGATGATGAATGCGAGAGTGAGTAAGTCCCCAATGTTGCATCGAAACATCTAAATGCTGATTTGTGCAACTTTGGTATTCAGTATTCTTCACTCCTCACTACACGACTGCATGAGTATGCATTTGCAAACTTTATAGTGGTTTATACTAATAATGGTGGTGGAGGAATTCAATTGATTTCAAGGCACACACTGAAGAACTCAGGAGTGAGAACTCAGGAACTAGAAAATAGAAAGCAGGAGGCACTAAAACAGAACATAAAAAGAGAGAGCTATTGTCACAAATTCACACACACACAGGCACATTAATCATGTGAGTCTGCATCACGTCCTGTATTTGCAAAATCAGCGACCCCAAAAAATGACGGTACAAGTTCAGTTTTGCAAATGCTGGCTGGATTATTGTGCTCAGGCTTCAGACTGCCTGTGGTGGCTGTTGATAAACAGGCTTAATTCACAGCTCAGCCATGTCAGTCATACTGCAAAAGAAAAATCAATAAATATCTTGCAATCTGGACCCAATGTTCTACCTGTCCTATAGTGTTATTAGAACAAGCCTCGTACAATGTATAAACTTGTTTTCTTGTTTTTTTCCCCCCTCTGTTCTATCGGCTCATTCCAATCTGCTTCATCTTCACTTAAAAGTGTACATGCCTGATGAGAAGCCCTTGAGGAACTGTAATCCATCCTCTTCCATGCTGCACCAGTTTCCACACCACTAATCCAATCGTACCTACCACCATGCTACCACGACTAGCCTGTAATCCTGTTTACACACCAGTGAAAGCGAAAGCACTCCAGAATGTCAGTGAAATGAAATGTGTGAGTAATTGCTAGTGAGATGATCAAGATTTTTTTTTTTTTTAACCTTTATCATTTATTTGTTTGGGTGTACTGTATGTGTGTGAGGAGTGGTGTTGGTGGTGGTGGTGCTTATTAATTTCCTACCCTGCTGGGCTAATTGCTTTGGCCTCAGCCACAAAGCCCAAGGTGATAGCACTATCATTTGCACGCCTGTTTAACCAGTTTTAATTCGCCTTCCTTAAAGAGGGATTCAGATTCATTTGCACATGTAGTGAGACCAGTGTGTGTGCCACCGAAAGGTCATTTAAAATCACCACCCTAACTTAATTAGTTTGCTTAATCCGGCAAGAAGCGAACCCTACAGACACCATGCTGGAAAAGCGTCTAAGGTGAGGAGACGTGCTATAGCGAGCGCTGCATGATGGCGGGTAGACGTTCCAACACTTTTGAACGACCTGGCTCGCGAATTATGACGAAAGCACCTAATTAAATCTAAGGGAAATATTTACAAAGCAAATTTACATTTGTCTGCACAACATTAAGCTCGAGTAGCCTGAAGTGACAGCAGACAGCAGGAGGGTTGGAAATTACAACGGAAACATCATATCAGGGTCCAGTAATAGCCATTTGAGATTTGAGAATCCCCCCCCTCCCCAATGAAAGCAAAGTGATTAATGCAGTATGGAACCTGCTGTTTCGCCCCCTATGGCTGGAATCCAGTGGATGTTAAGTTGCATTCATTCAGATGTGCAATGCATCAACATCGTGCAATAAGACTGCCATTTGTGGATGACTTTATTTATTTATTTATTCAGTGAGTTTATATTGTTGCAGCTCTATTCTTTGCAGCTCTTCAGCATTCTTTTTCTTCCCCACCCAACTTCACTTTCAAATGTTTGCCAATATCAGAGTATAACAATCGGTCCAGGGCACGGCTGATCATGTTGTTAACGAGTGTGACGCGTGCTGGCTGACTAACCGTGGCGTGTGTGTGTGTGATCTGTTCTCCTCCAGGTGGGCGGTCACACCATGCTGCCCATTCGCTGGATGCCACCCGAAAGCATCATGTACCGGAAGTTCAGCACAGAGAGTGACGTGTGGAGCTTCGGCGTCATCATGTGGGAGATCTTCACCTACGGCAAGCAGCCGTGGTTTCAGCTGTCCAATAACGAGGTGATGGAGAATTTCTCGCATGCAGGCATATTTAGAACCTGAGTGTGATCTCTGAGGATGAAGAGAGCAAACAGAGCCAAAGGCTGGCACAAGCCCACCAGAATTCTCAGTACTTTATATTAACCCTGAACAGTTTTATTGAATAGCTCAAACATTTATAGATGTAGCAGTACCATATAAAAATATGTATACAGTATACAGTATAAAAATAGAAAAGGGCACAGAACAACATCCATTTGAACAAATTCAGATACTATGAAAAGACTGATTTAAAATAGACCCAGGCCTCATTGTGCCCACTGTCTTTCCCTAGGAAGGGTGTAATATTAGAAATATTGTGTATTCTCTGATGCGATTAGCTCTTCTGTTTGATGATGCAATGACAATAGCATATGCGTAATGAAACTTAGATTTTCCAGTGGGAATTTAAATGCCTACTGTTTGGTAAAAATATTACAGTTGGCATAAAGACTTGTTTGATTTATTCTCACTAGTCTACGAATCGACAACAAGGGTGATTTGTTTAGGATAAAAAAAAAAAAAACAATGTTTACACACAAATATGTGAAGTTTATTTCAAAGCAGACGTCACATCTGTCCATAGTTTATGGTGCTCCTTAAAAGTAGCTGTGAAACAAAACAAAGCCATTTTAATTTGTCTTATTTATAGCCAGTCGTTAGTTTTTAGGCATGTAAGGGTATCTATTGTCACTGATCAGTCACTATTATTCCTTATTTGACATGCAAAGTGAAATTCCTTTCCCTCCTACAGGTGATCGAGTGCATCACACAAGGGCGTGTTCTGGACAGGCCTCGTCTTTGTCCCAAGGAAGTTTACGACCTCATGCTTGGCTGTTGGCAGAGAGAACCGCAGCAGCGACTGAACATCAAAGACATTCAGAAAGTCCTGTATGCCTTGGGGAAAGCCGCACCGGTCTACTTGGACATCCTTGGCTAACACTGGTGTGCTTCGTCAGGCCTGAGGCCAACACAATCCAGGAGAAACCAAACGGCCCCTAACCTTACTGCGCCACTGTAAAATCACCTACACGTTGGGGATGGACTTAAGTGCCTGCAACACCATTTTTTTTTTTCAATACACTCGAATAAAAAGTACAAAATATTTAAAGAAAACTTTTACATTTTCTTTACTCGTACAGTATATAGTGTACAGAATTCTACAAAGCTAAACATTTTCCTAAAAACTGATCAATAAAAGACAGCAAAGTTGTGTAAAAGATATGTTGCCTTTGATATGGCAACCGAGTATCTAATGAACAAAGCTTTCCAGTGTTTCATTTTATAAACGTATATATACATATATGAATATATTTTTTATTTATTTAGTTTCATTCTCGAAGGTATGGGTGCCTGTCGTGTTTAGCACCGTTGATAGATCTTCATTTCAAGATTGTTTTCTCTGGCACATAGTTGGCAAAGCCTTATTACATTTCCTTTACCCTGATTAGCATCTTTTTTTCTTTTTTCTTTTTTTTTTTTGCTTTTCCCCCTTTTTTTTGTTTTTATACTTTTGATTTGTCAGTGATGAGTGCTTGAGTAAAAAAAAAAAACAACAAAAAAAAACAACACAAATCTTTAGAATACTAAAATATAGGTATATTTTAATTGTATGTGATTGTACATACTGTAAATTTCTATACTGGTCAGCTTAAATTATTTTTTTTCCCTTTATGTTTGTTTTTTTGTTACGTTCTTTGGTTGGTAGCATCGATTTTTCTAAACAGAGCCATGAGAGGGCATAAATATTGTTCAGTGTGACCACTATTGTATCACTTTAATCTCACACGCTACAGTCAAATCATTTACAGTTTGAAGAATCTGATGTAAGACGGTTAAAGGCAAGTGAATGTTTATGGAGGAAATGTCAGCTCTCTGCAGAATCATATTCAATGGTAAACTGCTTTACTTTCGAACTTGCCAAAAACATAAACTACAGTGCAAGCGTTGTGTCACCATTTTATAATGACATTCATCGAAAACAATGTTTTTGCGAATCTTCATAGTACGTGATACCAGTGCCATTGCATCAGAAGTTAACGATCTCGCGGTGTTTGTTGTCTGTAGCGAAACAATTCTGTGTTCTTTTGCAATGGGAGTGTTTGTAGTTATTTTACACCAAATCTTTCACAGCGTCACCGTTTTGACAACTTCCGATTCTCTTGCCTCTTTGCAGTACCAGAAAGGTTTGCTAAAGACAAATGAAAAAAATGTATGTTTAGAAGATGTATTAAATAAATATTCAAATATGGTCAGTTGGAAAGACTTTTATTTCTTGCTCTGTGTTAGTTTTCACCTTGGAGTTTTCCCAAGGATATTGATTTCTACGGAATTTGCATTTACATATTTATGTAGCGTTTTTTAACGCGTGTCGTTTTACAGAAACCCGCTGTAAATCCCTAGTGAGTGAGCCTGAAGCTGACAATGGTGAGGAAAAACTCCATAAGAACATTAGGAAGGAATCCTCGGAGGAACGGACGATCAACTGAACACCGGATAGTAGGATTACAGACGGAAGAGTACAAAAGGGATTAAAAGAGACTTGGCTCAGGGAGAGTAAACATATGGAAACTGTTGTGTGGATACATTGAATAAGAAATGGCACTTTAATTAAATAAATAAATTTTAAAAAATCTAATAAACATATGGCGGTAATTATATCAGGGCTTGTCAAATGGCAGACCCAGCAAAGTATTTCAGCGGATCAAACTGAGCTTGCAAAAAAAAGAAATAAAAATAGTCCTAAAGAATCATACTGTAGCAGAATAATTTAGCTGAAGGCAGCTCTGTGAGAAAGGAAAGGTTTTCACAGAATTCTCACAGATTTCCTCTCTTGTCTGATTAGTTGAATGATTAAACAGCTTCTTAAAAAAGTCAATGGTGAAAACAATGTCTGAATCTAATTGGACAGAGAAACATGTGCTTGTTTTCTGTTTCCGAAAAAAATAAAACTTATTTAGAATCTGTAGTAATAGTCAACCATTATGAAACAAAACAAAACCATCAGAATTATCCTAAATACAGTCATTATTAATGCTGATACATTAAAAGGTAACACTTTTTTTATTCAGCTAGATTACTTGCTTGTTATGAAATTTGTTATTCCCTTTATAACACAGCAATATGTTGATTGTTTTTTTCTTTCATTCATTATTTAATGACAGTGTGTTCTATAAGCATTTCTTTATTGTTAGGCCATTCTAAAGTGAGGTAGGCCATGGTGTGAAGGCATCCTGATTTCAGTCTGACCTTTCACTGTCCACTTTACACCATTGTTGTGGATCATCTTTTAGGTTGGTTGGTCTCGTTTTCCCTTGCAATGCTTATATAGGCATCAGGTTAAGGTCCTTGGGTCCAACAGTGGCAAACCAGTGTTGGTTTCGATCCCCTTAGCCTTTGATCCCAGAACCTCAAACATCTGAGCCACCAATACAACCACTTGTAATACAGCCCTACAACCACTTGTTTATACATTTAACTTTGTGGAATATTAGTCAGTCAATAATGTTTTGGTATTTTGTTTGTTTTTTTGGTTTTTTTTTTATTATTATTATTTTTTTTTTACATTTTAATATAAAGAAGACCTAAGCATACAATATGAATTCAGAGCAGACTAGCATTATAGCAAAGTCATAAAGTAGATCATATTTTTTAATGTCACCATGTGAGTAAGTCATGCACTATTCATTTTTTCACCTGGATTAGATCTTATTTGATGTTGCCTTTTTTATATTGTAAATAAAAATGTCTTTGCAGATTTAACTATGATACGGCTTTCGTCTCAAGACTGGTTTAAAGAGTACAAAACACATTGATGCTGAAAGTGCTGCTTCTATTGTGATAATTTACTTGGGTAAAAGTGGAAGTACCTGTTATCTGGTAAAGAAAAAAAAAAAGCCTTAGCAGAAATTATTTTTCTTGTGTTTTTACATCCCTACACTTAACACTAATCTAAAATTTAAGAATATATTTTTGAACAATGAATATTCCAACAATTATGTTAACAAATCATGTGAGCAATGATGAAGGTTATTACCACCTCCACTATTAACAGTACAGTACCTGTATATAGAAATGTTGAGACTTTTAACTAAATTGTTGTTGGGATTTTTGTTGCTAGGCACTTTGGTTAGCTAAATAGCTCATGTGATTTTGTACAGGTTTCCAGTTACATAGTTAGATATGAAGATGCCCCTTCCACATTACTCTGTATGTAACCTAATGACTGTAGCAGCACATAGTATTTAACATAATATAAAGTATAACTATACCGTCAATATCACTATAAAGTGCCTTTGAGTCTTCATATTAACTTTACTAAGTAGACCATAGGCTGGTAGAAATGCATATTGTTCATACTCCAGCACTTTGTATAAATTAACGGCATATAGACAATCTACGAGCAAATCGAAAAATATGTTCACCCTGTCACGACCAATTTAAAAGTCGAGGTAAAGGTTTTAGGATGTTCATTTTCAAAAAGATGTATTGTCCCCTTCTCAACAATTAAGATAATGGAAAACTCTGTCGACCATTATAAAATCAATCCAAAATGTGGCAAAAAACTATGTACATGTTCACCCGGTTAAGGTCATGGAAGGATTAATAACAGGGTAGACCATAACAGGGTGAACGTATTTTACTAGCATTTAGTTAGCTTTAATGAGCACTCAGTGGACCTTCAGTTAGCAAAGTGATTCACTGTTTGAAGGTGGCTATGTACTGTTTATCATGTATATTTTTTAACTTCTGAAAGGTTTTTATATTCATTAATATTTCACTATGACAGGGTGGACATGTTCAGATTGACAACAACAAGCTACAAACACATGACGATGAAAATTAGGAAAGTGTAAATACTGTACTTAATGTACTAATAGCAGTTGCTTCAACCTTGGTTGAAGAGAGTCAAAATGATAGCTGTGATGTCAGTGATTCAAAAAGGTGGACTTCAGTTTCAGGGACATGTTTTAATTAAAACAACAATTTTAATTAAATTATAAGTTGAAAACAATAAGAGCAAATAAAAATATTTGAATTTTGTGTTATTTTACCAGGCGGCTTGCTGGCTTAGCGCCTAGCACTGCACCTCCAGGTTCCGGGTTCGATTCCCGCCTCAGGTCTGTGTGCAGTGTGAGTTTGCATGTTCTCCCTGTGCTTGGTGGTTTTCCTCTGGGTACTCCGGTCTTCTCCCAAAAAACGTTTGTAACAAACTAGGCTAACTGGTGTTCCTAAATTGCCGTTTGTATGAATAAGTCTGCGTGATATCTTAAGCTATCTACAGAGCTTTCATACTGTAAAAGATCTGACTAGCTTTCTATTTAGCACAGCTAGCTAATATCTTATCTGTACTTTTTTCTCAGCTTGGATTTTGAGCAGTGACATGTTGATTGGGTTTTCCTTACACAGTTTGCAGATTATTAAAATGCTGTTTCCTTTTGAATCAATATTTTGGGATTACTACTGACACATCAGCATATGTACATGAGTCGATAGATAGATAGATAGATAGATAGATAGATAGATAGATAGATAGATAGATAGATAGATACAGTAGATACAGTAGATACATAGATAGATACAGTAGATAGATAGATAGATAGATAGAGTAGATACATAGATAGATACAGTAGATGGATAGATAGATAGATAGATACAGTAGATAGATAGATAGATACAGTAGATAGATAGATAAATAGATAGATAGATAGATAGATAGATAGATAGATAGATAGAGTAGATACATAGATAGATACAGTAGATGGATAGATAGATAGATAGATACAGTAGATAGATAGATAGATACAGTAGATAGATAGATAGATAGATACAGTAGATACATAGATAGATAGATAGATAGATACTTTATTAATCGCGAAGGAAATTCCAGAAACATTAACTGGAATAATGTATTAATGCTAACACCCTCAATAACTAATGTTATTTTTAATCCCCATAGCAAAGTGGTAATTCAATTATGATTATTATTATTACAAATACTTGAACTAAAAATATAAATGAATTTAATGTAATATATGTATAACTTTCTGTAATAGCCATTTATGTTTTTATACTTTACATATACATAATATACCAGGATTTGGGGGAACAGGATCTATTTGGTTTGGTCCATAACTCACAGAATCAACAGACAGTGTAGACATTAGATTATGAAACATAAATCCATACTCCAATCTCACTATGTGTGTGAGTGAGCTCAAACAAATACTCAGTGTGTGTCAGCTAAGGAAATACGTGGGCCTTTCAGGGGTCATCTTGTTGGCCTTTGATCTCTCTCGACCACTGGAGAGCCATTGTGTGCAATTAGCCCTCTCAGATGTTCTATTGAAAATGGGAGTGAAACCATTTTCATTTCCTAACCCACAAAGGTTGAAATTAGGCAGAAGCTAGATGCCTTTTGTTATAAGCTTTTATTGATTATTTGATTACATATCCATATGTAAAACCCAAGCGGGTCAAGAGATTAGGCATGTGGAAGGAGGTGACCGGGAGACTAGGATTTAGAGATGGATCTGAAACATGGCTCAGTATTGCAGATGTAATATGAGCAAGGCTCTCATACACAAAGGCACAAGAGTGCCAGAGGCAGTTTTATAAAATATAAATAACTAGAAAGACTACAACAACAGAACAGGCCACTGCTAAAACTCACTACATATACTGTACAGGTGAGAGTGAGGGAAGAGCTTGAGCATGAACTGAGGAAATGAAGTGTGAAAAATCATATGATTATGTAGGACACACATTATATACAGTATGCACATATATACACACACACATTATATACAGTATACACATATATACACACACACATAGACACACACACACACACCGTTTTATCCTTTATCCGCTTTATCCATACATGGCTGCAGGGGGGTCCTGGGGCCTATCCCAGGAGACTCACAGGTGGGGTATACCACGGATGAGGTGCCACCAACACCATTTATTATCAAGAAATTAATAATTTTTTTTTGCAATAAAAATTTTAAGTGATATTTATTTTACATTTTACTTTAGAAGGAATTTTTGCAATGTTAGCACTGCAGTATGTTAATGTTTAAGGTATGCTAAGAGACATGGAGGTCTTCAGCACAAAGCACTGAACACTTTGCTGTTTCTCGATAACATGACAAGCTGCATACAGTATATACACATACACACTGTATATATATTATTTATATTTCTAATTATTTATTTAGTGATATCTTGGGTCTATAATAACTTGGATCACAATAGAATTTGCTCTTTGTAATGACCAGGATTGCATAGACAACCTGCCTGTTTTTCAGGGGTTGGAGGAAACCAGAGAACCAGGAAAAGAACACAGAACAATAACTCGACATAGACAGTAACCCACACTCATGATCATTCCAGTGAGGTGCTCACACGACCCAAAGGAAAGGAAGTATAATGCGTCATCCTTTAATTAATAAACAAATTGCAGTCCTTAGGAAATTGCTATAATAGGATAGCATCGGCTGAATACAACCAAAAATGAATAATCTGATCACATCTTGATGTGATGGCCAGCAACACAGAATGCAGCTAACACACACACACATACACACACACACACTGAGCTGGGAGAGTGCGTGGGATGAGCTGCATGTGGATTGCTGTGCTTGTTGCTGTCACTGCAGCACAACATCCATTTGCAGCTCTAGGTGATGGTACTTAGATTAACCTTGGCTTGCAGAGTCGCTGTTTCCGGAAGCTTATTAGAATTCACAATGCACTGGAGACAAGAGCTGCACAGGTGGGCTGTAGCACTCAGGGTCTGCTTGCTGTGTGTGTGTGTGTGTGTGTGTGTGTGTGCTGGCGGTGTGTAAGCCAGACAGCTCTTCTGGGCTTTGTGTGTGCTGGCGATGTGACAGTTAAGTGGGCATATGGAGATTGCAGGGGCATCTCATTGACCTTTGAACTCTACCCAGTCTGTCCTGCGTGCTCCTCGGGGAAGTAATTTTGCTCCTGTTGGGAATAAGAGCAATGTGCCTGTCAGTTCCTGACCAATGAAGGGTGAGATAAGCGAGCAGCTGTGGAGCCATTTGGTAATAAACATTCCATTGATTATTGGATTACATTTATCAAACATGGTATGTAGGTGAAATTTTGTTAATTGCACAATCCATTTTCACAAAAAAGCCACCCAGTCCTTTGTATGCACCACTCCAGAGGAATATGTACAACGTCCCCTACCTGATCCAGGCTTGACTGTGGCATCATTCGTTGTCAAGAAGATTCATGGCGCCCTTTAAGGCTGCATTATACAAACAACGCAGGCTGACTCTGGCTCTGTGATCGCTTAATTGGCCTTTTGATCAAAGTGGAGCTTAACATCGCAGTCATTTCAACATCACATTCACCATCCTTATTGGCACTTTGTCCATTTCAGCATCAATTAGCCATTTAAAAAAATGTAACACTGTTTGATTAAAAATTCTCATTGTCTATTACGTTTTTATGCATTTTAATGCTGGGTGTTCATACTTTTCCATTAATGGGTATCTGCTTAGATCGTTCCATATCTGGGGAAAAAAAAAAAAAAATATATATATATATATATATATATATATATATATCTATATA
>JAOVVA010000004.1:7658268-7674372 GCA_028565275.1 Leiocassis micropogon | reverse complement strand
TATGACATAGAATGCATAGAAAGTAAGAGATGTTAAATGAATTCACACTTTAATGAAGAAATATTTTTGAAATGTTTTAATGATTACGTTTCAAGGTAAAGTTCAAAGGTATAAACTCCACATTACTGTGGATGTTTTATTAACATTTCATATTTTATCTCTTAAATAAAATGAAAGAGTATTTTATCTTTAATAACATGCATTCCAATTATTGAAAAAAAAATGAAACAAATGGCAATCCAGTCACTTAATCATCTGCTTACTAGATTATTGCAAAAGTCTCCATCCATCTTAGATGTGAAGTGAAAAAAAAATCTAACCTCTATTTTATTTATCTCCAGTTTTCTAACTCTATGTTTAATTTATTGGTACACTACCTGAGCAGAGAAAAAGGCACACATTCTAATATTTTGTTGGATCACTTTAGCTTTGATTGCATCACACATTCTCTGTGTCATTGTCTCAATAATGTTTATACAATGTCATAAGATTTATTTTTGTCCAGAGTTTCATTATCATCAGTGAGAGGAGAGTCGAACCACTCCATAAAGTCGTCTCCAGTACATCCTAAAGATTTTCAGTTCGGTTAAGGTCGGGATTCTATAGTGTCATCAGATAAAATCAAATCCATTGATGGACATTCAGTACATTCAGGTCATGAGCTGACCTTATTTTTATTGCCACATAACATTGCTGAGCCTACTGTAGATCTGACCAACAGAAGCAACCTCAGATCATAACACTGCCTCCAGAGGCTTGTACAGTGAGCACTATGCATGATGCATGCATCATTTCATGCTTTACACTTTCTTAGCTGATGCACCTATAGCTCTGAAAAAAGATCAATCTGCAGTAAGACCATATGACCTTTTTATTGCCTAAATGCTTAATGTTCCCTAGCAAATTGAGGCATTTGTTTTCTTATCAGCCTTCCAATTTGAATGGAAATGTTCAAATAAATACTGTAGACAAAATAATGTTTTTCATCGTTTGATAACATACAGTGTTATTCTTATTGGCTGAGGAGCCATGTGTTAACCCATAATTCAATGCAACCAAAATGGATGGAGTGTATTGGTTACCACACAAGAGATTGTACTGATAATAATGCAAAAAAAACAGCTACAACATAGTAGTACAAACATCCTGTACTTTATGATACAAAACTATTTCTTTCTAGCAGCTCTTGTTTTTATAATAGTTTCACTCTCAAGTTTTCTAAAAAAAAAAAAAAAAAGAAGAAGAAGAAGTTTGCATTTCCAAATGAAATTAAACACAAATGATTTGCTGACATGCCCTCTGTTTTTGCCTCCTGTGTGTGCACTCGCATTTATATTCAAATCAGCTTCCCAGTTTTGTATTTTAAATGTTAATTCAGCTGTTTGTGTTCATGAGCAGATAACTACACCAAAATGTTGAGTATTTGATATTCTCTTATGATGGTGAAAAGCACCAACAATTCATTTAAATAATTCGGGGTCTAAGAAATCATGCAAATGTGTTTTCAAGAGCTCTCCGGTTTAGTAGCAACTCCATGTGTGCTTGTGTTTTTCCAGCTACTCACAATTCGAAGGGTGACTCCAATCACATGCAATTATTACGCTTCCTTTGTTATTTACAACTGGGAAATATTAATATAAATAAAGGAGGAAATGACTAAAAAAGCTAAATGATCTCATTATTTATGTGGCCTACTAATTCAATGGACCAAATTGGAAAAAGTCATGAAGAAAGCAGCAACATAACGGCAAACCAATTACTGTTGCTAATAATGCGACATCCCATGAGATTAAAGCAATATCATTACTGCATATTGCATCAAACAAGAGACAAAAGCTGGATGTGGGTCACAGATGTATTCTTTTAGATATCAAATTGCATTGATTTAGTAAAAATCAGGTATTTTGTTTATAAGCATGCTTTGATCTTAATAAAGATATCTTAAGCTTAACCTAAGAAAAAACCCCACGTACTTGTTGTTGTCATCATCCTGCAAAATACAGTATCAGCTATTCACAAGAACCAGATAACCCACCAGAGAAATACTTTATCCTGGAATTCGACAAATCACCAGCCCAGGCATCTAGTACAAGCACTCTGTGTTTTTCATTCCATTTTTCATTCAGTTTCCTGGCAGAAAAGAAAATTCAATATGATCTTGATTTAATTAATGAACAGCAGCATTTTTAATCACTTTTCCAACAGCTTGAAAAAGAAAACTGCCTTCATTGATTTGTAATATAACAAACACTTTGTTAAAAATTTTCTCAGTGGTGCAAACACACCCTGATTCTTTGACTATCCATCGATCATGGCGTGCCTGCAGCCTACAGTATCTCAGGGAAGTTAGGACACAAGGCAGTGTACACCCTACCAAGCTGTCACAGGGCACACACACACACACACACCCGCACTCACGCATCCAATCAAAGACTTCAGTCAAATTGGAGATCAGAATACACTGCGTGTCTTTGGACCGTGGGAGGAAACCGGTGTACCCAGAGGAAACTCACCAAGGACATGGAGAACAGGCGAACTCAATGCATACAGACTGGAGCAGGCACATCAGTTTGAACCAGAATGTGGACACAGTGACAGTAAAGTGCAAATACTGCAGTAGAAAAGTATGTACCTCTTATTTTCCTGAGCTCAAATAACGTCAATGAGAGTACAACACCGCTCATGATACAGTAGGTGAAATGTTAGTCAAAAGCACGCCCATGATGCTTCATTACCACAGACATTATGCAGAAAGGATTGAAACTAGGTACTCATTCATTTTCCAAAGTCTTCATTAAATTATAAAACTAAGTTCTTAAAATTAGTTCATTTGATTTCTAGGTAAGCATAACATGACTTTAGAGCTTTGACTTGTCCAGTGGATTAGCTAACAATCTTTCTATTAACCTTTATATATTCTTACATGGTAAGGTACAGTAATTCTGTTAATAAATAACATCTAAAGTCCAGCATGCGTTCCAGCATATTTCCAAATATGGCAGTTTTGCTTTAGCAACAACCGAATAAATACACCTGCATTAATCTGAGGTACCAGTTCAGACATTTCAAAAGAATTCATAAATCCTACGGTTCCTTTTTCAAAAGTATGTTCAAAAGTGACCCAGAGGCCTTGGACTGAGATTAAAAACTCATTTTCTGATACTTATGTGAAGTTGTTTTGGCAAAAGTTCCAGTGTAACAGCTCTGCAGTCATTCAGTGTGACTCGGGGGGGTATAAAGCTTTGAGGAGTGATTTGGGAGCAGCTCTTATCGTTTACTTGGGAAAGCTGGTATACACTAATGAGGGAATGTAAAGTCCTAAAAGATCATTTACCCACTGAATCGGTGTTTTCTCCCTTGCTACAGGTAAGAAAAATGACTAGGTAGGTTCAGTTAGACTTGGGTAAGGTAAGGACTGAGACTCACTGGGGTGAATGTGTACAATTGGATTTGTCTCATCCTTTTCATCATTGCCAGGAGAGGAAAATGTTGAGCATGTTCCTACAGTAAACAGACCTGCTGTGAACCCATTGCTCTACAGTTCGACTGCTGCTTCTGAGAATCGCTTTGTGTGAAAGATGTACTGTCGTTCACATACTGTGCTCTGAATGAAACATGGAGGACAAACCTGACCAGGTAAGCTAGTTTATGTAGGAATTATATTAATGTTTGTATAGTCTTATGAATATAAGGGGTAACAGTGTCTTGTCCTAAAACCTTCTGGAGGTAAGTTTGGGATTCTGGATGTAAAATGATGTCATAACATTGGTTTGGATGCTGCACCCCTCTGCTGCACTGTGTGGATTAAACAGACAGCTGCAAGTGACAAGTTAATATGTTCGATTAGAATTTAACACCAGTCCCAAACCACATAATGCACACTAAATATTATGACTAAATGGTAATGACACCATTTGTGGACTGACACAGTATTTAGTAGTATGTCGTTTGGGATGCAGCCCAAGTAACCACAACTCGGAGGATATAATTAGCTGTTGCAGATGTGCCAATGTCTATGCTTTAGTTGTAGCACTTTTTGAGCCCTTTCTATGGCAATTTTGGAGGGAATAACTGCAACAATCAAACCAACCGCAATAAAAATGTACCCAACGGGAAAAGGCTCTTCACTGAAGGGGAAAGGAGGTGTGACGTGACATACTGTAAAAGATGCACATTTTCTTCTGATCATTTATCATTTATGCTTTTTATCACCTTGCTATGGTGATATGGAAGATGCCTGATTTTATTTCCCTCTTTCCCAGATCCTGTTTACTTCACTACAAATTTACCATGTATAATTTGACAAGTGAATTTGCTAAAGTTGGTTTTGGGACCCAACAGAAGATAAGAGTGCCGGGGTAAAGTCTCTGATTGGTGAATGTGCATCGTAGACAGTGCAGTTCATCATTTGTGCCATGGGAACTGAGCTTTCTCGTACACTGACATACTGTAGAGATCTTGTGGAACTATTCTAGCCTTGCCTGCTATGATTTTCTTGTTAGCTTTGATTTTCTTGTTGGCAATGTTGGCACCTCTGCTGCTGCCAATCTCCCTAGTTTTACAGAAGAATAAAACAAGAATAAAAACTTTAGTGTGCATCACAGTGGCTGTCCCACTTACTGAATACTACAGTATGTGAAGAAGTAAAAACCTCTTAGCTTTAATACGAACAACTTAATGTTTATTTCTCTTGATTCTCTGTCAGCAGCTTGTTTATACATTGCTAAAGTGCTCTTTCTGAAGTCTCTTTATAGCTATTTATATATCTAAACACATTTATTGCAAAAGAAATGTGAGTTTACTTGCTCTCTTCTGTGCTTTATACAGCTCTGAAGCTAATAGAAATAGCTAGCTGGTTAGCATTCACAAATTATCTAAAAGATAGTATGGATTAAAAAAAAACAATGTTACTGTATGTAGACTGTATATTTTTAATTCTGATACAATTTCACTGTGTGTGTGCATGTAATTATAATTTTAATATAACTTTAATTTTAGCAAATTAGCTGCAAATACTGTAGGCTTCTTCACTACTATCAGCTCTGTGTGAAGCCAGACATCTAAGGCTCATGTGCAGTCTGAGATGGTGTAAGATGTACTGTATCTGAACTCCACAACAAATCTGACTCAACAGCTCTTACTGTGAATGACAATTACGTAATTTCCATGGTAGCTCAGAACAGCAGAAATGTTTTATTCCCTTGGCACAACCCCTAAGTTCTTAAAGCAGGTAACAGACTCACCCCACATTCTGGCTTCAGGTTCTCTTTGTGTTTGAGAGGGTGCACCAGGAAATACTACATAAGGACTTACGTAGCAATGCAATTAGGCAAAATATCACACAAGAACGTATGATTGCTTACAGTATATATAACAGTTCCATAAACAAGAATTTAATATCTGGTAAGTCACATATTGGACACATGGACAAATGTTCTGCTTATTTTTGCTCCGTTAGCAGAAACAGATACTACAGAAGAAGCACTAATTTAATAGCACATCAGCGAGTATGCTACTGTAGCTAGCTCACAACGATTTCTACATCCCCTTAAAGTTGCTTCCCTTCTGCCTTTTCATCTGATGAGCTTTCATAATTTAAGTCAAAGGTGACATTCCTGAGACATGTAGTTCGTCCTGTAACCGTTTCTAAACTACTCTAGGAAGTGAAATATTCCATGGTGAGCACAGACTAGAGAAGTGATACACACAGTTAAACTCTGCAATGGAGTTATAGGAAATATAAGCACTCTTGGAACACCATGTGACCAATTAAATCAGTGGACCGGATTTAACTGTAGTATGCAGGCCAATAAACATATGTATGCATAATAAAACTGGAAGCTGTACCTTGTGTCTTTCAGGGCAAGTACAATGTGGTTTAAGGCCAGAAAATACATTTAGAGTCCCCAGATGTCTCTGCATGACCAGCTCCCAAATCTGTCAGAGCCCTTTCATGTGAAAAAAAAAAAGAGACATTTCTTGAAAAGAAACCTGTTGTCTACTCAATTAGCTGATCCAAAAATAGACTCTCTGGCTGAAGCAAAGACGGCTGCACTCCACAGGAATATATTAGCCCAGAGCTTGCATAAAACCCACTTGCTTTGCCAGCAGCAAAACCTGATCTAACACTGATCCTGTGAATTATGAGGGAATAGAGACCTTCCCTGTAATGGAAGAAGCAACATCTGAAACAATGGAATTTATCAGCTATTTTCACTTTTAAATGCTTCAGAGGACACAGAGTGATTACAATCTGCAAATTACAGGCCAAAGCCTGTGGAGATATTGGTATTTTTCTGCTCAAATCACAAACTGCAGAAACATGCACAGATCATCCCCTAGCCAGCTGGGTAAACTAGTCTTGCTATAGACAGTGAACTAGACAGTAAAAAAGCTTCCTATTTTGCATAGCCTTAAAAACTCACAGCATGCAGTTTTTTATGGACATATAAAAAAAATAGGATTGTCAGAATTGTGCAGTACAAAGTGACATATCCTTTTTTTCAGCACAAAATAGACAATATGATGACCTCAGTTTTATTTAATTTCAACCTACTATACAAATATGATTGAGCAAAAGAAATGTAAAAATGGGTCACATGGGCAAAGAAATTGCACAGATATACAGTACATGATCATGTGTTTTTATGGTTGTTTTCAGTTGTTTTTACGACCTAAATAAATAAATAATATGCACATATTTAAAGGTTCTACATATTTAAAATGTCATTCCCATATTTCAGTAGTGGTAAAATTTACACATTATAAAAGTAATGATAACTTTCGTTCGGCTTGACTTATCCGAAAACCCAAATGCACGGTTTGAAGTCTGAAGCCTTCCCATGAACACACACTGGCAAGGCTTGCATATAAGCACATAGATTTTTTTTCTTTTTTTTAACCTCGTCATTGACCTGTGCTTTAAGATGTTTACTAGTGTTTGCCTGACTATTTGATGTTTTGACTAGTTTACTGCTAGACTTTGTTGAATCTTAGCATCACTTTAATAAAAAACCTTTGCAATGTAAAGTAGGCTAAAATTCAAACTATGAATTTTGGCTTTTGGTTGAGTTCCTGGGTAATGTTAAATCTTACTTGGCTTCCCATCCTGTGGTGTACATCAGTTCAATTCAATTCAATTCAATTCAATTCAAACAGGGTTAATAAAAAAGACACCAAACTGAGCTAAGAAATGTGATTTTACCATGATGCCACAGCAATCTGCAGTCGCACTACACCATATCAGCATTTCAGTGTGACATTATTGAAGAATTGAATGTGGTATGAATCAGATACATTTTAAAGATATTTTGCTGACATGGACTTAAATTACTTGTTAGCTCATATTAGTCTTCAGTGAAAAACAAAAGAAGACGAAGAAGAAGACTTCAGACAGAAAATAATTTCAGCTGATTGATTGCATTTGGGGAAAGTGGAAATTTGTGTAAATTTGATTTTTTGGGCCAAATTGTTTCTTTAATGAAGACATACATGCTAATAATCTCCAGGCTTTATTATTCTGCGTTACAGAGAAAGTTGCAAAAAGTGAGGAAATTGAATTTCATGCTCAAGAGGCCAAGAAGTGTGATAAGATGAAAAATTTACAGATGGCCTGATGTCAATTTTTTATGAAACCCTTCATCCTCTGAGAGTTGAGGGAACGAGTGGAAGGTGCTGCAGCAGGGTTTGATCATGGTAATGGAGTCCGTTTATGAAGCTGTAGGTGACAGGGTTAACTCCCTGGAGTGACGAGTGAGCTAGTTTGATGTGATAATATGCTCTTGAGCCTTTTGTGCCAGTTCTGTCTGCCATATGCTTAGACCTTCACTGGGGAAATTGGTGCAGATGGCAGAACTTGCTGTTAATACAGTATGCATCAAAGGAGGTGTGCATGTGGGAAGGTGGGGGCACCACCCTAGTGAATCACACTCAATCAGTCAGGAAAACCTGAGTAAGTGTGTGTCGACAAACCTTACCGGACATCATAATTTTATCATAGTGAAGGCAAAGGAATGCGTGAATTACGAGTTCTGTAAGTCAAGTTATTGTTGTGGCTACATACAGTAAATGTAGTTTTTGTAAATCATTGCATCAGCTTACTCATCCTTATTGCTGTGTAAAACTGTTAACTCATCCAGGACCATTTTTTCAAGAGCTTTATAATGTCTGCAATAGAAAAACATTTTAGCATACTCTAGCATCATTAAATCAGAATTTGACTAGCCCAGTGGAAAAGAAAATTAGAAAAGAGCTGTCCAAAAGTTTCATTATGGCCTACGTCTCCTGTGAGGTCTGTGTGCAAAAATCTAAATGAGACTATGGAGTATTTCTTCTGTCAATTATGTTTTTCTCTAGAAAAAAAAAAAGATGCACAAAAATTTCAAATTAGCCTTCATTTACATTTATGTTTTCTCTTTAAGCTCTACAATAATTCTCCACCTTTCTTTAATCTCAGAGAGCTCTCTATATGGATTCTATCTGTTCTCATCATCTCATCCTCTCTCATGCTTCTCATCCTGAGAAAGAACACATAAACAGTGGTCTGAAGGTGCTCACTGAATTCTCATCAAGACAATTTCAGGAATTTCTGACTTTATTATTAACAACACATTTTTTATTTTGTATTAAATTCGTAGGTTGAAGGAACAGATTGAAATTGACTGATTGTAGGCTTACACCCTTTCACTCTAATTATGTTTTCTTTACTTTAAGTATTTCACAAGATATTTTACAGTTTTCATTATTTCAGAATCATATACAGTACCACTTAATGAAACTTTGATTGATTTGTTATGTGGTTTATAAAATCTAAAATGTAAAATAAAAACCAAAGTGATTTATTGTTTATTGTAGTGCAATAAAAGTATTATATGTCATGCATTAATTCAAAACGAAACCTTTTCTTATGATTTTCACTCACTTCCAATTTTTAAACTGCTTTATTTTTTTTTTTTTTGAAACTTAGAGTTTTTTATGAGGCTTATGGCTAATAAGAGTTTTAAGGTCTTGGCCAGCTCAAACATTGTAGTAGGAAGTAATTAAAAGCATGGCAGAAGAAGCGTGGTGGTCAGGGTGTTAGTCTGCTGATCTGAAGATCCCCAGTTTGAGGCCGCACACTGACAAGATGCCACTGTTGGACGTTCTACCTCAAACGCCGAGATACAATTGGGTATAGAACTCAAAAAAGAAGAAACTGCCGCTGACATGACTGATATATCCCCAGGGAGGGGGGTATTTTTCACCTGATGGCATGTTTATGGACCCTTACCTTTTTGTGTGTATAATATATATATATTCACATATTGCTCCATAGCAGCTCTAGTATTTACAGATTTTCTTCTCCAAACAAAAGGAAAAAAGGAGCCATTGATAACGCTGAGTGATTGGTGATCCTACCTCCTTTACATGTCAGAGATGACTGCTGTTGCAAATTGTCCTGTTTCAACCAAATCTTCTATTGAATTTTAAGAGAAACATATTAGAAATATAGCAAATGAAATAGAAACTAAATTGAGGCTGAAATGAGAATCACAATTTTATCTCCCGAGTTACAGAAGAGCAGTAAAATTTTCATCTTGGTATGTTGCCGTAGTGGCACTGTCGCCTTGCACCTTCAGGATATGGGTTTGATTCCTTCCTCGGGTCTGTGTGCATGAAGTTTGCATGTTTTCCCCGTGCTTGGTGGGTTCCCTCTGGGGCTTCCGGTTTCCTCCCCCAGTCCAAAGACATGCAGATTAGGATATTGGCGTTCCCAAATTGCCTGTAGTGTGTAGATTAGTGTGTGAGTGTGTGTGTGTGTGTGTGTGTGTGTGTGTGTGTGCGCGTGTGTGCGTGCGTGCATGCGTGTGTGCCCTGTGAAGAATTGGCACCCCTTCCAGGGTGACCCAGCCTTGTATCCTAAGTGTACAGGATAAAGTGGTATAGTGATGAGTGAGAGAGTGAGATCTTCACTTCTTTTACAATTTGACTGACACACCATCGTATTAAGTTCAACCCTGTACTAATCACATAGCCGCACCTCTTTTTTGTAATCACCACTTATATACAGTACTTACATCCTTCCAGTACTACAATACAACAGAATGCAATAATTATTGTTTTTTAGGAAATATTTATTTATTTATTGGGTTCTGGAATTTTATTGCTTTCATTTATACATTTACAGTTTATTTGGCCCTTTTTTTTAATAATCATCATGATTGTTTTGTCACTCAGCCCTAGCGGTCCTTAAAAGCTTGAATATATCTGTCTTGTATACAGTATGTCTTCTGTATTCTGCATCTGCCAAATGACCTAATGCAAATATGCCTTCTGTTAAATCCTAGTCTTATTTTGTATCTACAAAACTGACCCTGACTTATTAATTTATTTAGTGACTTAATCCTGATTTTGTTGTAAATGCACAAATCAAATGTTCTAGACAATGAGACTCATTACACAGACTGTTGCCAGGCCGCTGTCGTAGAATAATAAACACGAAATATTCATTGAGTTGCTTTTAGCAGGAGGTGATTAGCATAAATAAGCATAAACACAAATGTTTGAATAGCTGATTTTTTCAATATATTAAACATAAAACACTAATTTAGATGCAAAGTTTGTAAGATCTTATTTTAAATTTGCGAATGATGTCTTATTATCCAGTAACTACAGCAGAAAGCATTTAAAAAGTCATTCTTAGTTAGCCGATACTGTAGCTATGTTTACCTGGACTGCTTATATTTCTTTTTTTTATGTTTTGCATTAATTCTTATTATGCATAAAGTATTTCATTATTGTAATGTTGTAGGAATATATTCTGGAGTGGGTTACAGTTACATAGATTTTTAAACAGAATGTGCGCTGAAGCGAATCTGATGGCTCGTGGTCGCCTAAAACACTTCAAGTTGGCTGTTACTTTTGTTTTGTAGTTATGGCATCTATCTATGCATTTACTTGACATTTTTTTCTCATTACTAACACAGTTAGCTTATCACTTGGTTTAGGAATGACTTCTTATGTAAATAAACAAGTATATTTCATTCCAACTCATTACATGTCATAATGAATGATTTTCAGCAAGCTTACTGGTTCAGTTCACAAAATGATGAAGTTATTTATCAAGCGTTGTAATGTCCAACAGCTATAACACTGGCGAGGGATTTGCAACTATGACTGGATTTGTGAGTAATGTGTTTTGCTGAATGAAACGAGACAATATTCTTGTAATAGATACAGTACATTACATTTAGAAGGCCATTACTGTGATTTACTATATGGTTTTAACAGTGTTCAGGTGGTTTGCTGTTCAGCCGAGCTCATCTGCTACACTGGCGTGAGAAAACAAGAAAGTTTTCCAATTGCAGGAGATGAGAGATCCAAAGACTTCCTGTAATACCTAGTCAATTTTTACAAACCAATAAAACGTTCAAAGAGATGCTCACTAAAAAAAAAAGAAAAAAGAAAAAAAAAGAACTGTAAGCCTGGGTCAAGAGCTCAATCCCACATGATGGACTCCTGCTACTAGGATTTTGTCTGGAGACAAAAAGGCAATTCTAAGCATGGATGTGTTTTACTGTAGTGTTAAACGTGTCTGTAAATCCATAATAACTACTGTATATAACTCCAAGACACCTTATAAAAATTGTGATTTGGAATAGTGCCATTGAAGGGAACTTGCAACTTTCTTCATTTCTGATTTGTGCTTATGTTTATGTTTTGAGGCCTAAATTCAGTTATTACAGATAAAGTAACTAGTAAGTAACCCAGTGTAAGGATCTATCCAATGACGGAAACTTCAATTGGATAAGAGCGTCTGCCAAATGCCTAAATGTAAATACTGTAAAGACCCAGCCTATTTAAGCCTTTTGATTTAGAATGACCCACCTTTAAGCTTTTATTAAAAAGCATCAACCAATAGGGCTAAATGTGAATGTAAGTATCATGTTTAATAAAGGGAGAAAATGTCTTGCATACTATAGACTTAAAGTTAAAAAAAAATGAAAGAATGACTCTGAATGATTTGAACACACTTCGAACTGCTTGACATCATAGTATACTGTAGATTTGTGGAAGAGTATTATGAAGTGTCACAAGATGTGCATGAGTTCATTTTTTAGTATGATTCCTTTCAAGATTTCTTCCTCTGTGGACTCAGGGAGTTTTTCTGGCAGTTGTTGCCTCTGGCTTACTCATTAGGGATCTAAATCCGCATCCAGATTTCTGTAAAGCTGTGAATAATAAGAATAATAAGAATATTGAAAACCAATATCAAAAACCCTATCATGTTAGCACATGGTACCTTGATCACTAACATTAGCTGCGGATATATGCTCTTAAATTCTGCAATTGTCAGGTACAGGGCGGATGCCTCAAATGCAAGTTACTGAGCTTTAATAAACTATACAAACACAAACAAGTGACTCAGGTCACACAACTCTAAATAAGGGTCAGGCAGTTGGTTTAAGTATCTGATTGCAGTCAAACAGGGACAATTTTTCCCACTACATTTAGGCATTAGGCCGATCAATCTAACAACATAAAGATTACTGAACTGGTCATGGGATCATATCCTTTTCAATTATACAATACAGTATATCAAAAGGTCTAATATTTGGACTGGACTGCTGTTGTTGGGTTATGTGTGATTTTATGTTTAATGTTTTTTATGTTGTATTTCATTTCCTTGAAATTGTGAAGATATAAAATAACCTTGATGCACCAATACCCAGCTTTTTTTTTGCTGTAGATTTATCATACTATGAATTTTTCATGCCATTCCATACCTCTCCATACCTAAATCATCTGCAGTCCAGCTATAATGCCCCACTCTTTCCCTCATCTTCAACACACCATCAATATAGAACCATCATCTTTTAAATAGATCAACCATTATTAAAATCACTGTGGCATTGAACACCTTGGCATGATGTTCTTTACTGCTAAATGAGTAAAATGTGGAGGCCAGGACACCTGAGTGCTTCTTGCTTTGCTCTTTATCAAGAGAAAGACAGCCTGCTCCTGCTTTTTAGCTATTGCATTTAGCTTGAATCAGCAGGTGCAAGACAGGGGGGAAAAAGCCTGAAGAAATAAATATATAATGATTACAAAGTGGGACTTTTTTGCCATTTCTATTTGTCAGAAAGTGCTGTGGTCTGATTAGAGCTGCAGCCCCATTGACTAGATCGACTTCTGCTTCTCTAATTGGCTCTGCTCTTTAAGGCACTACGGTCTTCTTCAAAAACCACACAGTTCCCAAATGTACAATCCGTCAGGAGGTAAAAGGTTGGCCTGTAACATAAGAGCAGTTTAAATAAAGAAGAGCAAAATTAGGATTTTTAGTTGACCAACTAATTTGCAGTTGGAGCTTTCAATTTCAGATTGCTTTTTAAGGTTTTTTTTCCCCCTGTTTTTTTTTTTCAACCAGGCCTCCAAAATAGCCACTTTTTGATTAAAACCATTAAAAACTCTGCATTTTCATTAAAAAGTTCCTGTTTCCAGGACCCCTTTAATTTCATGTGCTATGATCCATTTTTGGACTCATTGCTTCCACATATTGTGAGGATGTTTAAATGGTCATATCTTCATTTCTAAATACAATAGAAAGCTGAAAATTGCTAGCCTGGATCACTTCTCCCAGAATGCAGCATTGATCTAGGACACACTTGGAACAAGTGATGAGACCCGTCTTTTAGATTTTGACCTTGGGCTTTAGGGGCCTGGGTAAACTAGTAGTCAATATTCCACTGTATTTTTTGTTATATGTGGGAGACACTGTAGTTAAATGCAAATTTGGCCAAATTTAACATTAAATCTCAAATTTATAGCCTTAAAAAGGTCCCAAATCAGCTGTCTCCCCATCTTTGAGGACGTGGATAACTGTGTAAATAGAAGGCAATCATAATGAAATGTACACAGCTTAGATACAGTATACAGTACATATATTGGCCAAACAACCTTCAATATAAATGTCCCCTGAGAAGTAAAGGTGTTTTTTTATTCTTTTGGCTGGCACTGCCATTGTCTATGAATGAACTGTAAAGCACCATATCAACTGATCAGTTTATTCATCTTGAACTGTTTGTTGATAGAACAGGATTAATCAGAATCATGCTGCATTGCAGTACAAGCCAGGCCTGCAAGCCATCAGCAGTTTTTGTTGGGCATTTTTTTGGGAAGAAGGGTAAGTATTTACTGCAGTCACCCATAATGTTCAAAACATTTCATGTCAAGTAGATGTCAGCCACAAAATAAACACTTCAAGCCACGTTGCCTGGTACAGTACCTGTCAAAACACTGTTTATTTAGCCAACACTGACGCTATTAATTCTGAGTACCATGTATTAATTAGGCCAAGGTACAGTACCGTTAATAAATCTTCACTCCAATCATTTCTCCTAATTAACCAAAAATGATACTGTAGGAGTTATTCTGAAGAAAACATTATTTTCCAGGAAGTAACGAGCACAGTATGTAATTTGTGTATATTGCCTGTCTGGATGATAAAGACTGCCATAAAGGATGCATTTTGGAGTACTCAGAAGAACAATATTATGTGAGAGCTGACTTCATGAAGCAGTCAGAAATAAGTGGACCTTTTTAAATGACCAAGTGAAACTCCAATCTCTTTCATTTTTGTACTAGACAAGTAGGGACTGAGTGCTCAATATTACAATTTGTCACCCTTTGATGCAGGCAAAATTGAACAAAACTTTCCAGACTGCTGACTTCGGCAAAAGTCGACATGAAGTGACTGAATGAAATCTGAGAAGTGTTGATGTCAGTGTAAATTTTCCTTGATGTGATGTTCTTTGTTTTACCAATGTTTTGGTTCAATGAAACGTTCAAGAAGTGTGAAAAAAAAAATGTGCACCAATTATTACTGAGATATGTATATTTAAACTGTAATGTTAATTATCATTGCAGTTGTCCATCCATCAAAGCAGGGGTACAGCATTTGGGTAATTTGCATGTCTTTATAATATTGTCTCTAAATAACAATAAAACAGCACAGTATAATATTGACTCTAAGCCTACAGCCCAAGGTCAACATCTAAAAAATGGTCTGATATTCAGAAGCTCATAACTTGTTAGAGGTGTATCATACTGTAGATGCCAGAATGTTCAGCTTTCTATCTTCTTTAGAAACAAAAATATGACCCTTTAAAAACCCTTACAAATCATTAATGTGATTCACGAGTTCAAAAAAGGGGATGCAATGAAACTGAAATTTAAAGAGTCATAACTCCTCATAGGACTATTTTAATTGCAATTTGGGGTTTTCTGTTACTTGGTAAGGTTTCATCAGAATCTGCAATGGTCACCAGGGAACTTTCCAGAAAATTGATTGGAAATGAATTGATTCACATACAGAGCATTTACAGCACGTTCTAAAATCTGGAAATCAGTGTTCTGTCATAAGCATTCTATGAATATAAACATAGCAAGATTTTACTAGACCGCTCTGTAGGTCACTTTCTGCAGCACCATAATTTAGCCACCCCCACATCTTACTGTGCTAATTTAATAAGAACAATATATAATATATAAGGTCACCTCAGTTGTAAAGATAATGAAGGTAGCTTACTTCACATGTAGTTTGGTGATTTTTTTAATAACAGTTATAATAGAATAAGGCTTGTAAAGCTCAATAAATAAGCTTAATTTATCCTCTTCGCAATGTTAGTTCTTAGCGGCACGTCACTTGTTAATGCAAACGGACTGGAAGTTTTCGTTTATGTTCGTTCTGCTGTGTCCTTTAAAGTTTTCATCGCAGTTGTGTCACACAGACCTTTTACACAACAGCATGGAACAAAACACTATAAAGTCATAAACAGAATGATCCAAATGTCTTTTTACCTCCCAACCTGTCTGAAATAAGAAGCCCCACACAATCTTTATGCTTTAGGGAACTTTTCAAAGCATGATCAGAAGGTGGAAAGTGATGTGTTGCCTACTTGAAATTTTGCAGACGTCTTATGGATCCATTCCTGTCAGCTGAGAGAAAGAATCTGAGCTTTTTGTGGGAATTTTTTAACCGTCCAGTGTTGGTGAGCCTATAAATATTTATTGTGTGCTTTCCACTTATCTTCTTTCTATATAAATCTCTCTCTCTCTCTCTCTCTC
>JAOVVA010000004.1:7632815-7651532 GCA_028565275.1 Leiocassis micropogon | reverse complement strand
GTACATTAATGAGGAAAAAAATGAACTTAAATGATTTCAACAAATAGCTGCAATATAACAGAGTGAAAAATTTAAGGTGGTCTGAATACTTTCCGTACCCACTGTATGTTGTTCGTCTGAGGTTGTATCTGCCTAATACTGAGATCCGCTACAATCATATGATTTGTATGTTTTTATGCAAAAACATAGAATTAAAAGAGGTGCACTAACATTCACATGGGAATGTAATAATATGCATTTTTTTGTTTCACAATACATGATGAAAGATGCACTGTGGTAAGGCGAGTAGTGTTGCTGTCTAATAGACACAGAGTTCAATCTACAGTAGAGCATGGTTTACTGTCTATATGATGTTTTGAATACCTCCTTTCAGGCTCAGTGGACTGACACACACACGCACTTTGCATTTTTTTCGTGTCAAAGTTCTTGTGTCGGACAGATCTAGTGGCTTCCTTTCACTGTACAAAATCATATTAGTAGGGCCATTAGCTAAGTTAAATTGCTCATATGTGTGTGTGTGTGTGTGTGTGTGTGTGTGTGTGTGTGTGTGTGTGTGTGTGTGTGTGTGTGTGTGCACGCGTGTGTGTGGTACCATCTATGAACTCCTGCTCTATCCATTTTGTATTCACTTTTGCTGAATGCTATATAGGCTCTATATGGTCTGACCATTAAGCAGTTAATGGCGGTGAATGAATTAATAAATAAAGGAATGAATGAATGAAAAAAACAACTAAGATTTTTTTCAATTGATTGAATCTGCACATATGGCTTGAAGTATTTGAAGTGACGTTTTTAAAATCCAAGTACTCTGTAAATGTGGAGAAAATCTCTTGTGTGTGTGTGTGTGTGTGTGTGTGATGTCATAAAAAAATGTAACATATAATTTAGAAATAACTGTGTTGTGTTGTGTTGTAGGGCAATCCTTTAGAGCATCCTCTAATCCACCATACCGGCAAAAATGCCCACATCGCATTAGCTTATCTTAACTAACTGAAATGATTCAATAATTTGTGATGCCTGAAAATGCAAATGAAATATAATCTCACTGGAAAATGAATCTCAGTAATGCTGACATATTGAGGACAAAATGACAATCTATTAGGTCCGTTTCAAGAGTTAAGTATGACACAGAGGAAAAAGACTTGTTCGGGAAATGACATAGAATCTATTGTAACGTCCTTCAAAGCCACATGCCAAATGTCCGTGCAAGAATCGGTGTGAACCCTGAGAAGTGATTTCACATCTTCACACAATATTTCCTGGTGTTTATGGTGTCAATAAAAATCTCAGACTTACAGCTTCATCCATTACCGAGCTTATAACACATCGCTAAACTGAGCACAACATTAGCAGTAGGAGATGTTAATGCAAAACAAATATTAAAGGGTTAGACATATTTATGACATTATTCCTTTAAACTCAGGAAGACGTATTCCAGTTTTGCTAGATCAAATACTAGCAAATGTTTTGATGCCATGAAGTAAGATGTCTCTAGTTACAGTATGTGACTGATCTTATATGATTTTTAGATATTTGCGGGCTGAGTTTCACACATTTTCACAACGAGTTACAAATGATTTAATTAATTTTTATTATTACAGAATAAAAAAATAGAAATAAATTAGGGCATTTACAGAAAGAGGAAGAAACTATAATTATTAGATTGTCCCTGATAAGCAAGCCGAGGGTGACGGTCGCATTGAGAAACTCATTGAGATGACAATGGGGAGAAATCTTGAGAGGAACAGGATTTAACAGGACATCCATCCTCATTTAGGTGATCTCATGACCATAAATCAGTCCCTGGTATATCTGTGTGCTATGAGATTGAAAGTTCAATATAACGGCAAAGGTGTTTAAGTTAATAAAAGTCCATTTTCATTTCATTTCATCCAATTTTTATAATTTACCCAAGTTTTTATTTTATATTTTTTTCACATATGGTAAAATTTTAGGATGGACCGTGGATCTACCAACATTTGTAGATGCGAACAAATCAGAGAAGTAGCTCACGTGTTTTGTACAAAAAAAAAGACACTGCAGTGCACCGGATACCAATATTTACAGTTATATATAATAATATCAGTGTGTAAGTGGATATGTAAAATGTCCAAAGTCCAGTATATTGTATGTGTGGTCGTGTGGGGCTGTGGAAGAAATGAGTCGGCCTCACCAGTTTCAATGGATCAGTCCAGAAGCACGATAATAGAAAATGGTTTGTCCTGTAAAGCTGTCCTGATGGTGAATACTGCAGGAGATAGAATTCACAGTCCAATACCGTGGAAAACAGCTCTGAGACAAAATGGCATCCGTTACAGCGTGTAAACAATTTGTAGATTTGTCCCTCCCTTCTGAGTTGAATTTTAAATAAGGTCAGCTGATCGTTAGGCATGCTTAAAAAGGCTTTTTTGGTGGTTATAGTTTTTGGCCACATGATGGCAGTGTGGGGCAAGGGGACAGATGCACTGCTCCGATTTAGCCAAGTGGATTGATGCTTTACTGTACATTGTATATTCGTGTCAAAGGTATATATGACTAACTTTGTCGGACTTAAGAACAAATCTGACTTACAAACATGCTCCTGGAATGGAACTTGTTTGTAAGTCAGGGAATTACTGTATATGAATATAAGTGTAATATGTAAGCAAGCTTTTCAAACAGATATGATTTTTCTAACATACAGATATTTCACATATAAATTTCACATATACATTTTAGTTTTTACATATAATACACTTATTTTTTATCACATTATTCTTATCACTTTATTTTCAAGGCTGATATTTATGTAGTTATTTTACTATTTTGTCCGCATATGGTGTAAACAAAAGTTATGTTATTCAACTCAATATATAAGTGTTTTCACACTTGATTTCTAAAAAGGAATTATTTGTTTTTACATAGATTTCATTCATTTTAAACAAATACACATTAAATAAATAAATTTAAATTTTTCATGCAATAACTAAACCTAATAACTTTCATGTATTTTATGTATTAGACTGAGCAGCCATAATATTTAAACCACTGACCGGTGAAATGAATAACACTGATTATTACACTGTCACCTCTCAAGCGGAGGCATGAATTAGGCAGCATGTGAACAATCAGTTCTCATCAGCATGTGTTCCGATTGGCTAGTCGACTTCCTGCCATGTGGACTGCACAAAGTATTTAGCCATGTTAAAGTCACATTTCTAAGTAGAGAGCAAAACTGTTCTCTTCAGAGGGAACGGTGAACAGGGTTGGAAACATGTGAACAATGGTTCATCACTACACTGAAAGATGACAAGCAAGATTACCCATCAGGCATTGCACCTCCCTGAGATAAAGAATGAATTTACGGCTGTGCGCCATTCATTATTATCAAGGATGCCATGATGTGAATATTACATAATAATATTAATTTGTAAATTGTATAACATATAACATATACTGTGTGTATATACAGTATATAAGCTAATAATCTGCAAAATAATCTCTTTAAAATGAATCAGTCACATTTATTTACAAGTTAAAGAGTATATGTTTGCTAATGGGATCGGTTTCAATATATATTCAATATTTTATTTCAGTACTGTCTTCACAAATCTTCACAGTAGCAGCAAGCAGTTTCCAAGACGTTTGCGTTACCAGGGTAACACACACGGAGGAAGTGATGTCTTCATCGGTAACAATGCAGGATCTTCTGAATGGAGGCATTTTGTTGAGGGAATTTCCCCCCAAAGGGGGCAGGGAGGACTGAGTACTGATTATGTTCCCTGTTGGACAGAACGCAGCTAAAGTTAGTTAAATGGAAGCAGGGGAAAATGGGCAAGTGTAAGGACCTGAGTGATTTTGACAAGGCCAAAGTGGTGGAGGCAGAGTGATGGTCTGGGAAATGTTCTGCTGGGAAACCTTGGGTCCTGGAATTCATGTGACTGATATTTAGAAATGTACCACTGACCATATACATGTTTTTTGGGGGGCAACAGTATTCCCTATTGGCAGTGGCCTCTTTCAGCACAGTGATTTTCCCTGCCACATTGGAAAAACTAGTTAGGAGTGGTTTGAGGAACATGACAAAGAGTTCAAGGTGTTGATTTGGCCTCTGAATTCCCCGGGTCTCAATTCAATTGCGTATCTGTGGGATGTGCTAAACAAACACGTCTGAACAATCTGAAATTTACAGGAATGAAAAGATTTGATGGTAGGGTCTTGGTGCCAGATATCACATCACACCTTCAGAGGTACAGTATTGCGCCGTCCACGCTTTGATGCATCAGAGCAGTTTTTGTGGAACAAGAGGGACCTGCACAATATGAGCCAGGGGGATTCAGTGGTACTCATTGGTGTTCATTATTATGGCACTATCATGTGTGTTTTTTTGAGTTGATGTGCATCTGACAGCCATATTAATCTATACACTGTAGCTAAAGAGCAGAGAATCAGCTCAATTCTACAGCTGGAGTAAAACACGTTTAATGCAACCTTGTAATGAACTGCATACTTTAGATAAGTGGTGAAACAGCATGTGCTGCGAATGATCATGCTCGATGCACTCTCCTCTGTTTATTCTTCCATCTCCTGGAAGGTGCCATATTCATATTGATTTTCTGATATCATGTGTGTTATTTGTCTTCATCTTGTGAAAGCCAATAAATGGTTTTCAAGAAATAATGTCGAAGGCCATGAAAAAGAATGGCAGCCATGTAGAGGAAAAGCCTTTCAGATAGAGAGAACTGACCGCTAACACATATGATATGATATGATATGATATGATATGATATGATATGATATGATATGATATGATATGATATGATATATCATATCATATCATATCATATCATATCATACACTAATCATAAAATTGGTCCAAATTAAAAAGATCAACAAGAATACAGCACTATGAGGACAGATATCAACCTTCATCAGAAGTAGAATGAGCATGAATGACATTTCTTATAATAATTTACTTAATTATGAGGAAAAGAACTTCATGATGCTGTTGGTTTTCATGAGGTGAACAGCATGTTGTTCCTTTTTAAAAGAAAAATCCAAATCCTTATGAATTCTGACTTTACCTTATGGTCAATCAACAGATGTTTGTATGGGAGAGATACGGATATTTACTTAGAACACAGAGACAGCACCACCTACAGGTGATCGAAATTTTTTGTCTGTGAAATATTTGATGCTTAAATCTCTCTCTCTCTCTCTCGCTTATAAATAATATAATATATAGTCATATTGATTGTTTTAATTATTAAAGAAAGCACGGCATATGTTAACTCGGGGTGTAATTCCTGGGATTCTGTCTAGGGAGTCGTTTTTACTTTGTACTTAGGTATCTATTAAATCAAGTCAATTGGGTGCACTGTCCGTCAAAAGTATTTAAATATCTGGATTGTGTGTGTGTGTGTGTGTGTGTGTGTGTGTGTGTGTGTTATTACATGATTTTTGCAATAGAACATGCGTAAGGATACAGGATATTAATTAAATAAGCAAACCCACATATGCAACTGGTCAAGCTCAGGTCATAATGAGACTCACATGGCAGACAGTCCCATGATGCTACCTGAACTATAAATCTGTTAATGGTAGAAACAGGTAGGGCTAGGTGACTTAGAGCAACTCCAAAACAGCACATCTTCTAGAGGGTGTTCCCAGTATGCAGTTGGTAGTACCTACCAAAAGTGTTCCAAGGAAGGACAATCGGGGTCATGGGCACCCAAGGCTCACTGATGCGGATGAAAAGCTAACCTGTCTGATGTAGCATAAATTGCTAAAAAAAGAGATCCATAATGCTGGATATAATGGAAAGGAGTCAGAACACATTGCATTGCAGCTTGCTGTGTGCGGGGTTGCATAGAGACCAGTCAGAGGGCCCATGCTGACCTCTGTCCACTGCTCAAAGTGCTTACAATGGGAAAATAAAGACGGTGTGATGCCGTAAGCAATGTTCTGCTGAACCCTTCAAAGGGCTTGTCCAGTCCGTGCCGCAATAGGTCAGAATTGTTTCATTATTTATTCATGTGGCGCTAATTAAAAAATGTCTAAAGATTTCTCAGTTAACTTCAAAAAGAGAATTCATAACTTTATAACTTCTTTAATGTGAGGATAACATATATGTACAGTACGTGTTCCCCTTTTAATGTACATATGAATAGAGTTAAAGAAAAAAACTCACCTATGGTAGTCATTAATACATTTTTAAAAATGTGTTTGATTGTTTAGTACGGTAATTTAATATTGACATAGCACTTTGGGTTGTACTGTTTAAGCATTAATTTACATTGGGCTGTATATTTTTTGGTCATTGATTATTTTCAGGAGTCTCGGGGTGGCTTAGTGGTTAGCACTGTTGCCTTGCACCTCTGGGTTCCAGGTTTGATTCCCACCGTGTGCATGGAGTTTGCATGTTCTCCCTGCGCTTGGTGGGTTTCCTCCGGGCACTCCGGTTTCCTCCCACAGTTTAAAGACATGCAGATTAGGTTAAATGGCGTTCCCAATTTGCCTGTAGTGTGTGTTTATGTGTGTGTGCCCTGCAATGCATTGGCACCCATTTAGGGTATACCCCGCATCTTGCGCCCTCTACATGACCCTGATTACAGGATAAAGTGGTGTAGACGATGACTATTTTCCTATAACAGCAACCCCGAGAGGTGTACTGTATGTGCAAATGTGTTACATAGACCTTACATTTGCACAGCAGCTAAAATTAACTCATTAAAAAGAAAAGAATTAAAAAAAGTATAATGTATTCACACACATGACTGGCCATGTGTAAGTAAAAGGCTAATCCAGAGGTTTCCTCTGTGAGACGACCGCCTTATTGTTCAATGAGCCTTAACGTTTATCATTTGTAGACAGTGAATCATGAAACATCTTTCTCTAGTGCTGTGAGAGCGCACACAGATTCCATTAACCAGGCTGAGATACAGGAGCACATTACAGCCATGATTAACTACCCTGTAACCTGTGTGTTCCCACTCGTCTTCTAATAAGCCTGCGAGGCACCAACACCTCATACTCTCATGCTCTTGCATTATGCAGGGGGCCCGCTTATAAATATGCACACCCCATTAGACCTGCGAGAAAAAAATATTGAGTGACCCACTGCAATCACGTGCAGATGAGTTATGAGGGTCTGAAATTGTCAAGAAAGAACATATTCGTCTTATGGTTTGTGCATGAAAAATATAAATGTACACCTGTTTGAGGATTTATCTTTATGATAGATAGATAGATAGAGAGATAGATAGACAGATAGATAGATTGATAGATTGATTGATACTTTTATTGAACCCCGAAGGAAATTCCAGAAATCCAGTTGCAATGAAGACATTAACACAGACAGGATTGTAGTTATGATTGCTAAATGATCTTAAAACATATTTCATAAAAAAGTCAGTAATAAAGTGAATACATTAATAATAATAATGAAATTCAATTTTATTTGTAGCGCGTCTAGCAAGGGTCATTGTCGCAAAGCAGCCTTACAGAATTAAAAAGAAAATCATGCAAACTCAACAGGGAACCCATCCTCATTATGGTGATATCAGGTAGCAGGTCTCTGTATGATCTGTAGTCATACTGTGTGTTAGGTAGCTGGATGTTCAATACAACAGATGATGTGTTTAAGGTAATACAGAGTCCAGTTTGTTATTTGAGGCTCAAGTCCTCATAGAACAGCTGTCTGCATCAGCCCAGGCCAGGACTGTCTCCATGGTAAAGAGGAACCATCGTCAAACTCCACACGCACACCAAGCAGACCACACGGGTCTCCATGCAACGAGATCTCGAACTAAGGATGAGTCAGACAGGTCCAGAGGGCAGAGGGGGTCTGGATGACTGGCAGCTCAGGAGCAGAGTTCGGAGTTCGACAGAGTATACAGAGTATTTACAGGCACATAATGTGTAAGGGGAATGTATGTTTAGTGCAGAGTGCAAGCAGGGACTCCGGCAGGACTACAGTAACTATGACAGCAATACTACTACTACTACTAATAATAATAATAATAATAATAATAATAAGTAAAATGCAGTGCAACCCTTAATGTACAATTGTATTCATGACATTTACAACTGTGCAAATAGTAATAATTGTGCAAAGACAGCATGCAACTGACTGGTCTATGCGTAATGGCATAATATCTAATATTGAGATCTGTGAGCCGATGCTGAAGCTAAAAGAAGAGAGAGTTATGCGTGTAGAACTATAGCAGATCAGCCCAAAGCCTAGAGATCCCAGTCCACATTTCTATGCCCCTGTAGAAAGGTTTTGAAAAGCCAAACAGCTCTGGGGGCAAATGATTTCCTGACAAATGTCAAAAATGGGTGGGTGTAACCTGTGTCATCACAGACCAATCCAAAGCTTAAGTGAAAAATCATTAGAAAAATGGTTTGAAAAGAAATTTCCCAGTGGTCCTCTCAGTCTTCTGTCCCAGTGCCGTTATGCTGCATATCGCCACTAATGGAATGGCTCTCATCCAATCAGATTACTTGGTCAGAACTAACTGTTGTATAATTGCGAATAATAAATGTTGAATAGCCACATTACCATTGACAGACAGTGAATTACTAATTCAACTCAGAAATGAACGACTGATATAAAACAGGACATCTGATTTGCTTTTGTTTTTTTTAGGCATCAGTTTGTAGAAGGAAAAAAATACATTCAGTCTAACTACTGCAGAAGGTCAAAGGCTGAGTCTTATGACCGCAATAATTTTCTCTTTTAACAATGAATCCTGCAAGCTATTAAAATTCACTTTTTTATTACCAAACATGTCTAGCAGTGAATTTGCAATGTTTCAAAAGTGTCAAAAAGCTAAGATCTTCATCGCTATTAAATCCATAAACAACCGCCACCCCTCACCCACCCCTTCCTGTGATGGACAGCCATCTGGTGTTCCTGCTTTTTCCGCTAGTGCTAAGTACAATTTAAAAATTAATGAATGAGTGCTATAACCTCAGACACAATAATACTGATATGCTGATTAGGGTAGATGATGTGAAAGGAGATAATCAGCGTAAGTATTATTCTTTTAATTTTATCTGTATTAATAATACACCTGTTTATCTGTTTAGATTTTTATAATAATTGATTCATTAATCTTCAGGAACTACTTTATACTGATCAGGGCTGTGATGGATCTGGAACCTACGTATACTGGTAATACTGGGAACAAAAAAATATATACTGTTCACAATGCTGGGGACATCTGTCTATCAGGCACTGGGAGGGAACCAGAAAACCTTGAAGGGAATTCATGTGGACGAAGGAAGTACCTACACAGACGGTTATTTTAAAACATCTTGATATAAACTTCATGTAAATATCAGGAATTAAAAAGTGAAATTTTGATCTGTCCTCTTTATCCTTCGATCGTCGTTCCAGTACTTTTGGATCAAACATTTGAAAAGTTCCTTAATTCATTACTGTTTTGTAATTAGTAGTGATTAAATTTAATGAATTTTTTTTCCCATTACTGGTCATGATAAGGTGACAGGATACCATACCTTACTACAAACAGTAACCATGCAACAAAGGCAACCAATTTTCAATCCCCAAGAGAATAACCCTCAACTGACTCCATCTTCTACTAACTTATAACTAAAGCAACCCACACAAATAATGACATACCTTACCATAAAAGTGTTGGTGTGAAACCTAGGTTATGGCAACAAAAATTCATCATAGATGATTTAGTTAATAGGAGACTGGTGTTAAGCTCAAGATTCTTGATGGTCCTTCACATTATTTAAAGGGTCTTTTTTTTTTAAATATCTGGACTATACCCCAACTGGTTTAGTGTAGTATGTATTATTGGAAAAAAAATAGGAGAATGGAGAGATAAATGTGAGTGGACATGGGGATGGGAGTGCAATCACCTCTGACCTTGGTGTGTTCAGTCACATTGACAAACCATACTGAATCACAAGAAATGAGAAATGCATCATCTTTACAGACATCCTCTGTATAAATCTGTCATACGTAACATAAAATAAATAATTTCAACTATTTTCAGTGGTTTACTGGTTAGTACTGGTCATGTTAACATGGGGTTCGTATGTTCTTTGTGTTCTTGGTGGGTTTCTACTGAGTACTCTGGTTTTCCCCAACAGTCCAAAGACACGAGGTTGATTGGTGTTCTCAAACTGGATGTAGTATATGATTGGGTGTGTGAGTGCGTGTACAGTATGTAATGAAAATTCCTCCACAGTAGTGTCCCCTGGTATTAGGTAATAAGTCATTGCGGCCGGGTATCATCTAGCGATGAGAGCTTCATATACACACTACCGCTCAAAAGTTTGGGATGACTTTCTACTGTAACTCCATGATTTTTATTTCTTTCTACATTGTAAAGCAAAGCTGAAGGCATCCAAAATATGCAATAATCTCATTTGAACAGATAATGTTGAGATGTATCTGCTATTCATCATCTGTAAAGCCTTCATAACGGCTCTAATCCGAGATGCTGTTAATTGGTGATTTCTGAGGCTGGTAACTCCTAAATTAACTTCTCCTCTGCAGCAGAGGTACGTTTTGGTTTTGCACATGACATAATCGAGAAAGAGTATTAAAAAAATGTAATAATAAATTCAGTTTATAATTAGCTTCTTTAATGAATATAAGGACCGTTTTTGCCTTTAATGTATTTTTTAATGTGCAGAACATCAAGAAACAAAGTAAACCCATCCAAACCTGGGTTAATTATAAATAATACAATAATATTAGGCCAGCAACTTAGCAAAAAGGCATTATCTGCAATCCAATTCTGCCGATCAAAAGCTGTGTTATTGGCTAACTCTACTGAGACATGAGTCAGGGATCAGTTTAAACTCATCAGGCTAAAATAGGGGAATATTCTGATCTCTGCATGAGTATTTTTTTAGAATTTGCCAAAGCTGTTGCCAAAACTTTCTGTCGCAGAAGTGGGAAGAATTTGAGAGGACCTTGTGGTGCTCCTGCTTCGTGACCTACTTTTCTTCTACTTTTCTCATGAGGAGGCTCGCACACAGTGGCCATATGGCTCATCCAAGGCAAAGCTGCGTCCACAGATTGCAAGCTCTGAACTATATCATGGTGAAGATCTCCTCAGGCTAAAATTATGCTTTCTGCACCGTGGGAATAATGTGTGCAAGCATGATCTCTGTTTGCTGGTCTTGATGAGGTGGGCCTGTTAAAATATACTGAGCCCTACGCTTTTTGTGAAATTGCTTTTATGGCCAAAACCATATTTTAAAATATTTAAATCTATGATGTATATTTAACACCTACAGCAACTATTTTGCATATACAGTAGCTTACAACAAGATATAGGAGTTTACAGAGGGTGTGTGTGTATGTGTGTGTGTGTGTGTTTGTGTGTGGGCTTGATGATTAAGACCATAATTCAAGAGTTTGAACCATAATTCAACTTTTTTTCAGAAAAGCACTTATTCCCTGTTACCACCTACTGTGATGAACTCATTTAATTCCACACTGAACTATTTTTGTGTATGCGAATGAGTAAAAAGTTGTTTTTTTAAATGCAGGTTTACCCTGCTTTTTACCCTCAAAACGCTTGTTTCACACTGATGTGAAAACGCTTGACACCGCTTTATAGAGCATGACATAGCATAGAACCTAGTGGATCATTTCTCTAGCAGAGCTCATTGGTTTCTTGTTTTAAAATACTGCCTTCAGTGACATCCAGATTTCCATGCTTATTGTGCTATAATGGGCAGATTTAAGCTATTTCTGGGTTACCATAGTAAATAATAAAATAATATCTATAGTATGGTGGTGAGTCAAAAATTATCTGCATTCTGGCTGTAGAATTTATTTGAATTAACAAAAGAAAAGAATGTTTTATGCTGAGCTGCGAGCCAAGAATGCACCGCTGTCTTCACTCCTTCATCAGAAGTAAAATCTGATGCTGCTTTTAGGCGACCAAACAGGTGAATGTCCGATGAAGCAAGATGAGGACTATTGGAAGAATGCTTTACGACCTCAAAAAATAGTTTTTGCAGAGTGTTGAGAGTGTGGGCAGAAGTGTGTGAACGACCATTTTCACAAAATAAAAAAATGGCATCTTATGACTTTGTCCAAAATGTCTCAGTATGCTGAAGCATTAAGAGTTCCTTTCACTGGAATGGGCCGAGCCCAACTCCTGAAAAAGCAACCCTACACCAGTTCCAACATGAAACCAGTGCACAAAGCAAGGTCCATAAAGACATGAATGAGCGGGTTTGGTGTGGAAGAACTTGGCCTGCCCTCACTCCTGACCTCCTGAGTCCTGATCTCAACCTGATAGAACACCTTTGAGATGAATTAGAGCGGAGACTGTGAGCCAGACCTTTTCACCCATCATCAGTGTCTGACGTCACAAATGCGCTTTTGGAAGAATGGCCAAAAATTCCCATAAACACACTCCTAAACCTTGTGGAAAGCCTTCCCAGAAGAGTTGAAGCTGTTGTAGTTGAAAAGGGTGGGCCAACATCATATTACACCCTATGGATTAAGAATTGGATGTTACTCAAACTTATATGGATGTAAAGGCAGGCAAGGGAATACTTTGGCAATATACACTATATTGGGCACCTATATTTGTTTAAGTCGTAGCTAACACAACACAACATAACTAGCTTATGGAGTACGCTGGTGAAACAAATTTAATATGATTACCTAACATTTACTATTACCTTATCACCAGCTGAGGAAACCCAAAATGATATTTGTTAATAAAGCCAGTGTATTAAATTGAGAATTATTATTGTTTGATGTGTCTGCCGTGCCTCCACAGGCTAACCGGCTGTCTCTACATGCTTGCCGAACGCATGATGTGTTTGATGTTCCTTCTAGTTTATTCACAGGATAGACAGAGTATTTAAGTTTCTCAGCCACATGCCTTGTGTCACATACATTTATTAAAAAGGTGCAAAGGTAATTAGCATGTTCCAGGTAGAACAAAGAGAATCAGTTGTACGGAAACTAGGAGAAAGACAGGCGAAAGATATGCACATTAGCATATTCAGCTTAGACAAAAGGATTCCAGCAACGCATAGGTAAGCATGAATATTCATCCAGATATGGGCTATAGGAAGTATTACCATATAAGGAAACGCAAAAAACTGGGTTGTTTTACCGATATGTGACATAAAACAAAGAGACATGTAAGAGATGTAAGAAAAACCTTACATTATACATACAAAGAATGATTATCATTAACTGGTTGCTCAGCTTTTTCTTTGTGGTCAGAGGGGTGAGAGAAATGTTAGTTTGTGTTAGCAATCTAAATTCACTCGACACTGACAATCATGATGGACAGAACTGCGAAACTTTCCAGAGATGTCTGAGATGGTCTAGCTGCAGGGAACACACACATAAACACACTCACATGCTCATTTACACACTACAGGCACATTTCAAATGCCAATTAGCCTAATCTGCATGTCTTTGGAACATCTGCATGTCTTTGTGGGAGGAAACCGGAGTACCTGGAGGAAACCCACCCAGCACGGGGAGAACTTGCAAACTTCTTGCACACAGACAGGCGGGAATTGAACCCAGAACCTGGAGGTGCAGGCGACAGCACTAATTACTGAGCCACTATGTGTGTGTGTGTGTGTGTGTGATGGCCTGGCACCCCATCTGTACCCTACCTCGTGCTCCGAGTCCCCTGGGATAGGCTCCAGGCCTCATGTAACCCTGTACTTGATGAGTGGTATAGTGAGAGTGAGTATATCTACAGTAGGTGTCTCTGGTGCACCAGCTTAAATATTCATTATTACCCTGGAGGATGCCCTGTTCTGCGAGTTTTAGGGTTTCTTTAGGGTTTCTCCCAGAACACCTGATTTAACTAATCAGCTAATTAGCAGCCTTTTCTTAATGCAAGTGTGTGTGATAGAGCAGGGAAAAATGCTAAAATCTGCAGAACAGGAGGTCCTCCAGGACCAGGGCTTGGAGCTACAAAAGCAGGCTATTTGCTTGAATTAACCAGCTACCTGACATGCAGCACTGACAAGTTCCTTAAGACATGTTAATGATCTGTTTTCTCTTGGTTTTCTTATACAGATTCAGAGTACAGAACGCCTGTTAGGAGAAAAGCTACATAAAGCAAACCCGATTCTGTAGCCTTCATGGGGAAAGCTTGACATCAGACATTAAATGAAATGAAAGCTGAAATCCCTTTGCCTCAGTGGGCTTGATGAAAGGCGAGAGCACTGGAACATTATTAAAAGGGACATCAGTGTGTGTTTTTGACTGCTATTGTGACCAGTGGTGCAGTTCCATCCCAGTGGACTCTATTATGCATAATTGAAGTATCAACTGTGAAGACTTGGAGTTTGGACAATCAAAAAGTCTTGTGCAGTGATGTATTGTATTAGAACTATTCTAGAGCATGGGTTCCTTCGAATGAATACCAAAAAAACAACAACAAAAAAAGATGAATTTTTTAAATAAATATAATATTAAAATGACTTAAATGCTTCAGTACTGTACAAATGAATGTGCTTACATACATTATTTTGTACAGTACTGAAGCATTTAAGTCATTATAACATTATATTTGGCAAATACTCTGTATATTTTACTTAGTTTAATTGATCAAATTTGATCTTTGATCTTATTTTAAAATCACTCACAAAAAAGGGAGGGAAAAAAGAGCCGCTTTTTAAAACTGATTCATTTGCTTATATGTTTGCAAAGCTTTAATCCAATTGAATTTATTTTGTGCATTCTATGGGTCTTTTAAGTAATTCTATTTTATTTAATTATTTATTTTGTATCTGTGTATTGGCTTTAAGGCATATTGTTTTGTAAAAATATTTAGGATGATTATTAAGCGTTTCCTGCTTCACCCATTTGTATTTCTCACTTAACTGTATATGTACTCAAATCCTTTTCTTGGATTTTTCCCAGTTCAATCTTTATGAAGCTTGCTGTCAGTACATTTATCCAATTAGTGTTCAGCTTCTAGTGGGAATCATTTAAATTTAAGTTAGTGGCAGTTAAGCTGTAATGATTAATGACTTGTTTAAATCGATTAGCTTGTTTTATCTGGACAAGGAGTGTTCAAGTCAAACCAAGACTTTAGATTTGCGCAGAATAACAAAATAGTTATGAGAGGGTGTGGCACGGGGTGTGGCAATAACTTCCATCCAGATTCCTGTAATCTGTTTCCACAGAGAGATGCGTCTTCTCCACAAGATGGCAACAAGTTATCTGATGATTGTCAAGGCTGAGGCGTTCCACTTACTAATTGTTCATGGGAACTGCTGCAGTGGGTGCCGAGCCACCTCAGCCAGGATTGTCATTCACGGACGTACAGCCTTCTTTAAAATGTTAGCACCTTTTAAATGTTTTTCTGTGGCTTAATGTCTCATCACTGTTCAATATAAAAATTTTAAACCACGTGTTAAACATACATGCAATTTTTACAAGAATAATCCTCGGTGCCACTTAAACCTTACAGTTTAATTTAACAACACTATATGTGTGAAATCTCTATATTTTTCCCTTTACTATTAATTTTCATTTGCAAACATGACAACGGTCGTCAATTATATTAAAAAAAAAATTGTTTAATGAATAGATTAATTGGTGCAAGTTTGATGCCAATAGCTTTTGCGGCTGGTTATAAACCAATAAAACTGGTATACTTCATCTTTCTTCGTTGTGCTGAAAAACAACCAAAGAATATTGAATATCGATTATTTTTTGAGCACTGCATGTTATACTGTGTTAGCTGTTTTACAAAAGCAATAAGCCATTCAAGAGCATGCATTATAGTGAATTCATCCTCTGCATGTAGTGTATAAGAACACCTGTACCTAAATGTATTCCTTAAATACTGTATCATTATCGAAATAATTATTCATACTATGTCAAAAGCCATCCAGTCCCACTCTGCAGATGCTGTAAGCAGCTGTGAATGCTTTTGAAACCTTCCTGAACTGTGTTTTACAAACAACTTGAAGAAAACATACTTTGTCATTTAAGTTGGGGCTGCGTGGGTGGCACAGAGCCACAGGAGATAGAGCTGCTGCCTCGCAGCTCCAAACTTGAGTGTGTGTGTGTGTGTGTGTGTGTGTGTGTGTGTGTGTGTGTGTGTGTGTGTGTGTGAGTGTGTGTCTCTACAATGGACAGTCCTCCTGGGATTCTCAGCTCTGACTGAAATTCTGAACTCTAGCTCAGGTACCCTTAGTGGTGTCGACATTAAACATGTATCCAATGCTGATTGTGCGTTTCTTTTAAACCCTATTAGAAGGTCATGCATTTAAATCTCAGCACTGCCAAGCTACCATTGATGGGCATTTTAGTAAAGCCCTTACCCCTGGAACGCTCAGCTGTATAAGGGAGATAAGTGTAAGTCTCTCTAGATAAGGGCATCAAATACCAAACCTTTAAACCATGTTTAAAATGTGAACTCCATCTTTGGTAGGTTCTGTTTCCTGGACTACCCTGGATCTAAAGCTAATACCTCAGACAAAACCAGAGCTCTGGATGGAATGTTCAGTCGTAGCTGTAGCACTGTTATTAAAATACAGTCTGTTTGGCAAAGTAATATACTTTTTAATTAAAAAATATATATATTCAGGGATTTTTTCCATTCGAGCCCTACCGAGGGTTATCACTAGGCTTGGCCAATACTGCCCCTAGTGGACGGAGATAGGAATGACTCACAGCTTAGTCTGAGGAAGACCGGTTGATACTAAAGTCATATCTATATTGTAGCTGTAGCCGGTAGCTGTAGCTGTGGAGCCGGTATGTAAAGATGGATTGACAGCTCACTGACAACCCACGTTTAGCTGTTTCTGGCCTTTTTGCATGATTGACAGCAGCACTCGAACTTCCAAACATCATCTTCCAGTATGTTAACCCCAAGACAACGTTATAAAGTAGAACGATGATCAATGACAAGGTGGTGTGATAGGTTTTACACCTAAAGTTGATTATTTTTCTTTTAATTTCAATTTCTTTCATTCTGTCCTGAAATGTGTTATCCTTCGTATAACACAACAATTGGACTTTTTTTTTTCTTTTTAAAGAACATTGCACAAGTTATTACTGTATATATATATACGCAGTATTTTTCCCCTTCTTGTGTTGTATATTGTATTACTGGTAAAACTATAGACAGATGTCTAATGTCTTCTATTCCTGACCTAATGATTTAATTCAGTGCATATTTATGGAAGAAATAACACCTCCTCTAAAGGTCATTCAAATGTAAAAACTCTAAAAATGTCTAACTGCAGAAGAAAACAGGAGACTGATGAGACCAGACACAGTAGCAAGAGAGTATGCGGTTATTAAGTGTTCTTCTGACAATTAACTTTTTTACTAATATGAGGTTATATCAAAAAGTTTTAAAATTAGCTAGATTTAAAGTACAAGAAACTACTTATTATTCTGCATGTACATGCTATCACCTTCAAAATGCACAGCGCTCCCAGCGTTCCTGACACTTATGTGGAATATGTGGAATTCCAGGAATATGTCCTGGAAGTCTTTTTGAAGCATGTCAAGCACTTTCTGAGATTCGCACTGGATCTCCGCAGTGGTGTCAAAACAGCCTCCTTTGTGCTGAATCTTCATCTTCGGGAAGAGCGTGAGAAACTCACGCTTGTGACAGGATGCATTGTTGTCATGGAGCATCCAGTTTTTTTGCGCGCCAGTGATGTTCTTCCGCTCTTGGAGTGCACGTACCACTCAAAACACCTCGGTGACTCATTGCAGCATCGTCATAAACTTCCATCTGTCTCTGTGGCAAATTTTCCCAGTTTCATGCAGAATTTCAAGTCCGATCTTTGTTCTACCTTGCTGTGCATGATGAAATCTCAGACGTCGTAAAGCATGTGGTTAGAATAGCACCAGTTGCACAGCTCCTGTGGTACATGTCTTTTGGCACACTGACTTATGGGGTTCAGTGCTCCCTGTCACTGTACAGTACGTGCAGCCTTGTGCTGCCATCTGTTGGCAAGTTACAAAACTAGTCTCAAAACCTTTTGATACCACCTCATAATAATGTAATAATATAAGGGTGACATATGGTAACGGTGAGCGATGTATAATAAAACCCTGATTTTATCCTGGAATTTATTTAATGTCCTTCTGCGACCCTGGAACACTGACCGCTGTACTTGACCACGTGATCCGCCTGTTTTTAAGCAACAGGCTTCACTGGTCTGTACTGAACAGTTGGCATATATCTGCCCTTCTACAGAGCCAGCAGCTGTTGAAACACACCAGGCACACAGATTGAGCTGGAACAAGCACTGTATACTCACACCACGTAGACAGATAGTGCTGGAACAAGCCCTTTACACACAGAGCACACAGGCTACGCTGGAGCTGGCGCTGGAATTTAGAAGGACTCAGGCGGAGCAGCAGAGCTCAGGTTACTGGGAGGTTATGCAGCTTCACTTTGGGCCTGGAGAAATAATCACACGTAATAACAAATGAACAGCATGACAAATTCATATGATCAATATGTGGCTGATTGTGTGTCACTTAGCTTTTATTATCATTCTAACAAACAGTGATTGTTCAATATTGAATCTAAGGAAACATATGTTTCACCAGTGCATGCATGATTTAATTTACTTTGTAATTAATTAGTGCATATACTTTTGTCGATAATAGTATTACTGAAAATAAAGACACGAGAGAGAGAGAGAGAGAGAGAGAGCTTTCTGCTCTTCATGATCTTTGGGAGATTCAACTGTTGAGAGAGTAAATGA
>JAOVVA010000004.1:7597735-7622089 GCA_028565275.1 Leiocassis micropogon | reverse complement strand
TCTGACCATTTTGATTCATACACATTCACATTCCATACAGACTTAAATAATTATTTTGATTGTGTAAAGCTGCTTTGCATCAATGACAATTGTTAAAATTGAATTGAAATGAATAAATGATAATATGAATTAAAGTTAGCTTTTTGCAGTTACAAGGGCTAAATGTATTTTGTTTGCAGTATATGTGACATTTAAGCGATCACTTCTAATTAGTTTCTTATTATAAACGAAACACAACATGTGGATTTCATTATAGATTAATTTAATATAATTGAAAACTGACTTAGTATCTAAGAGCAGCTGGAACTTTTACCTACTTTATAATTACTAATCTGAGCGATATTTAGAAGTATAGTATAATATAATTAACACTATGTACACCTACACAGTTAAATCAGCTACACAGTATTGTTTTTCACTTTCAGAGTCCATATAATTCCAGCTGTATATCTTTATAAAAACTGTATCATGTTCATTCAACATTCTGGGTATTAACTCAACACTGAGGAGGATCTTGCTGTACAGGGCACAGATTCCCATTTATCTTTTTTTTTATTCCATTTTTTAAAATAGATATAAAAGTTTTACATTTTATTTAATTATATTTGTATTGTATTGTAAGTACTGTATATCATGTTTTACTTTTTTTCTATATTTCGCATCATCTACTTATGCACTGAAATTCCAAATAACCTCGAACTGTCATACTGTGCTCTAATTAACTTCTCAATAAGATTAAAAGAAATCTGCAACCAGAAAAGGAAGCAAACTGTGTTGCTGTATAGATCTCACCTCCTTCTCCTTGAGCTGCTCCAGCATATCCATCTCTTTCTGCATCTGCTCCTTCTCTCTTTCCAGCTTCCTCTGTGTGTCCCTCAGTCTTTCCAGGTCTTTCTGGTAGTCCTCTTTCCTGCCCTGAAGCTCCCGTTGTGCGTCCTCCAGCTCGGCGTTCCTCCTCTGCGCCTCGTCCTCCTTTGTGTTGAGAAGCTGCTCTCGGTTGCTCAGATCTTTATCCCGCGCCTCCCACTCCTTCTCTCTGCGCTTCCTCTCCTCAGCGTGAGCAGCTGCTTCCTGACGCTGACGCTCTGCGCTGCGCTGCTTCTCCTGCTCCACTAGAGACGGAGGCCGAGACTGGGGACGTGAGGACGGACGCTCACTTAGAGCCTGGCGCTGTTCCTCCAGGAAGGTGTCTTGCTGAACCACCAAGGCCTGCACAGATACACACAGAAGTATGAATATGAGAAAAATATTATCCTGTGTCTTAGATTTTATTGCAAAGAAACTATATGATTTATTCTACATTGTCCAATAAATTTTTATTTGATTCTTAATTACTGTACAGCAATGGTCGCCAACCACCAGGACGGGATATATATATATATTTTTTGTTTTATTTCTATTTTATTGACCATCAGACCTGCAGAGTGTTTTATATTGAAAAATGATCAGATCATCTCCCATTCACTTCCATCTAAACCTCTTTCCCACTGTAATTCTCTCTGTAAAATTAAGCTAATGTTACAAGCTAACTCTAGCTAAAAAGAGTAAAAAAAGGGACGATACCCAATGATAAAACAGCAGATACGACTCTGAGACTGCGAACAAAAACAAAGCTGCATTTAAAAGAAAGGTCCTACCTAAATCACAGGTTTATTGCCACAGGTGATTCTCATGCTCCAAGCTCACTATAATAGATTTGGCCTTAAAAGTATGTTTAAGACAGCTTCAACTCTGCCGACGCTCTGGAATATGAAATATTTTGAGATCGCCACAAAGCACTGAAAACCTGCCTACATTTCCAAAAACCAACTGTATCTTTGTAAAACGGGGTTGTCTGCAGTCTCAGCAACGAAAACAAATTAATGGGACATAAGGAATACACTTCGGGTGTCATTGTCTTCCATCACTCCTTGATGTGACCATCTTGTCGCAGGGAAACAAGCTCAGGGCTCACAAATGGTATGTTGCATGTATTTTTCACTTTATTACGCGCTTTTATGTGCTCTTTGTTACAAGCATGCAACGGCCAGTCCGCAGAACATTGTCTTATATAAAACTGCCCTTCTGTACAAAACTGAACTCAACCCATTTTATTTTCAGATTCAATGATAATCTTAAAGTAAATCTACTATTCAACCTTTGCAGTATATTTGTTTATTTGCATTACTTTAATATTAGTTAGACAATTTCTGTATTATAAATAATACTGTGTGTGTTTTCATATAAAACAATAAGGCTGATCTAAAAAAAAAAAAGAAAAAAATATATAAATCTTATTTTTAAGGAAGAGAAAGCAAGAAAGAAAGAAAATAACTAACAAAAATAATTGTGAGAGACAGACAATGAGCCAGAGAGAGACAGACAGGCTGACATACAGACAGACACGAAGCCAGACAGAGAAACAGAAAGAGAGATGGCAGGTAGACAGACAGATAGAGACACTGACACAAAGTGAGACAGGCAGACACACAGACAGACAGACACAGAGACAGAGGGAGAGACAGACAGACAGAAAGAGACACAGCCAGAGAGAGAGAGAGAGAGAGAGAGACATGCATATATACAGACAAACAGAGAAAAACAGAGAGACAGGAAGACATACAGACAGAAAGAAGCAGGCAGAGGCAGAGAGACAGGCAGACATATAGGCAAACAGACAGATCGGGGCGATATAAGTATAATCAGTAAGATGAAGCTGGATTGAGAGCAGTGCTTCCGTGGTACAGAAGTGAACACACACCTGTAGTGAACTGAGGAGATCATGGAGATGTGTAACACTGCTCAGGACCTGCTGTACAAATACAATCACATCACACTTTAATCCCACTGACATTCACAACAGCACACTCATAAGCACTGCTTCACTAACTCTCTGTGTCAGCTGGAAAAGGGGTCTTAACATCTCTAAATGTGTTTGCAAACAATCTGATCTCACTAAGCGCTGGGGCTGAAACAATCTGGGGGGAAGAAACATTTAACTGGGATCAGAGTAGCACTGAGATTATTTCTCCTTTGCTGTTGTTATGGGGTGGAATTTTTCCGTTAAAACTGTAAGGCAACCTCTAAACCGACATTGTGAAGATTTTTCGACTTAGTGTATTAACTTACATTTGTTAAACATACACGAGTCTATATATAAAGTTTAAAGTTTAAAAATGTCTAAAAATAGGACGTCACGTTATATAATCATTTGATTATTTTGCCATGAACAAATTTCCTCTTAAAATCAAGTAAAGAACAACCCCAGAGCTAAACAAATGGCTCCCAGCCCTGTTGCAGCTGCCATCTTCAGTCTGTTAAACAGCTAAATCCAGCAGCCATTGACTACCGATAACACGGCTCATTGAGACTGAAGCATGTTCACAAGCATTACCTCTCTGTTCCTCTTTAGCACCAGCAGCAGGTTGGCGTTCCCCCCCTGTGAAGAAAACAAAGCAGAGAGTAGAGTCTAGCTGAGAGACTTCTTTAATCAGTCTGACTCCAGAGGCAAGTGGCCATGAGCTCAGTGATGCGCTGCTCATTACCAGCTCGAAACAGCCATGTGCACCTTACACCCTTCTAAATCGAGCTTATTTACTCCGCCCCAGCCTCCTTTATTTATATGGCAGATGCACACGACCTTAAAGTCTTACCAAAAATTAGGATTACATCCTAAATCAAAGTGTAAAACTGCCTCATTTTATAACACAGCTATACTGAATTATCGAATCTGATCATTTACGGGTCACTGTTTCTTTTTTATGAAACAGGTGTACCTGCTATTACGCTAATCGGAACTAGTATATTAGCTAAATAATTCAGCAATGAGCTAAATAATTAACTATTTTGCAGAAACATGTTATTTACCAAAGTAAATGTATAGCGAGAGCTCTTTGAAACAGTCAGTACACCTTCTTAACAATTTCTTTAACATTAATGTAAAACTATAAGATTTGCTAATACCTTTACAACTGTCATGGTTGACAAACTGGCATTGTTGAAGACCTCTCAAGCACTTTGGGTCAAGCAGGTATTGGAAAGAAATTAACTTTGGCATCAAACTCAGTAATCATTGGTGTGGTAATACTGTTGTAACACTGGTTGACATCACCACCCCTTGATTATTTTAGTATAACAGCAAGCCGCCGTGAGAAATTCCCTCCTACATGTTCTACATGAAACGGATTGTTCGAAATCTGGATTTTGGACAAACTATACGCCAGACTCACCTTTTTCAGAACGCTGTCGGACTCTGTCCTCCTCAGGTCATCGGCCTCCTCTTTATCTCCGTCTGCAAATCCAGACCAACATTATCCACAAGCAGAGACGCACTAAAGACTTAGCTGTAGATTCTATTACACTCAATCTTTAAACATTAAAATAAACGATCGGCTGAGAAACGTAGACGGTTGCTGTTCATTCAGTATTACTTCCCCACTGGTGAATGCAATTATCATCAAAACTGCAGAAGACATGGCAACATTTTGGTGCTGCTATAAACAGGAGACAGTGATGATGATAACAACAACACATTCCTGCACATTGTGTTCCTTTTTGTGTGCAGCACAGCTTTTTTTAATTAACAAACTGTAAAAAAAAAAAAAAAAAAAAAAAAAAACACATTACTTAATTGTATATAATAATCTTTTTGTCTATTTCTTTCCACCAACTGTCCCTCTCTGATATAAAGAAACGCAAAAAAACAGATTTAATATCATGAAGAAACTAAGCAAATAATTTGCTCCTACCACACAGAAAGCTGTGCTGTCTCCCAATATGTGATGTAAAATTATAGAACATTCAAAAGTGTATGTTGAATGTTCTATAACATCAACATTCAGCATTTTTCCACCTCAAATGCAAATATACACTACCAGTCAAAAGTTTAGATGCACCACCTAACTTTGTGGTCGTTCTTGATCTTTATTTATTACATTGTGAAACAATGCTGAAGGCGTCCAAAATATACTAATCTCCTTTGGACAGTTGATAAGTTTGCTACTTATGCTCCGTAAAGCCTTCATAACGGCTCTAATCCGAGGTGCTGGTTGTTAATTGGTGATTTCTGAGGCTGGTAACTCTAAATGTTTTGGTCTTGCTTTGCCTTTAGAAGAGCCAGGTACATCATGGTGATTGATGGGTTTTGCAAATGCATAAGAACTGTTCCAGTACAGCAGCTGACCTTCATGTCTTAAAATAACAACTGACTGTTGTTGTTGTTAATTAAATACCTATTAATGCCATATGTGTTATTTCATACCCTTGAAATATCCAGTACTGTTATAGAATATAGAAAGTAAATACAAACTTGTGTTCAAATCTTTGATTTGTACTGTATATGAATTTTTCTCTCTAATTATCTAATAAACTAGTTGTGCTTGATTTCTCCACAATATCTCTGATAAATAAATTTAAAAAATGACCGAGCAGAAACATGCCCTCACGTTTGGAGCTGTTCATCTGTTGGCTGTCGAAGCCTCCAAAGGTCTCGGATCTACGAGGGAGAAGCACCGAAGCTGTGGTTCCGGATTCAGCGCCCCCCTGCTGGCTCACGGCTCCTCCCAGACCACTGTGTACCAGCGTCTGCAACATCTCCACTGTAGTACACACAAACCCACAGAGACACCCGCGTCACTAACTGCATTACATTAAACGAGTTACCAAAGAGTCCTGCTTGACATTTAGTGGTGGAAATGAGCCCTAATGATGCCACAAGGGACATCATGTAAAACAAAAAAAAAAAATCTAACAGTTCTAACAAAAATATACAGAAGTTTTTCTCTTCTGGTTCAGTATAAAGTGTCACTTACCTTCTCTAATTGCTTCCTTCATGATATTCTCTCCCTTGGGCAGGCTCTCATTGCAGGCCCTGAAGAGTGTCCTGGTGGTCAGGTCTTCATGCGATCCAGAACCACACATGTCATTGAAAAGCTTTATCTTTTCGTTCAAGAGAGCCAGGATCTGATCATCCTTTCTCTGAAGAATGGCTGAGAGAGGAACAGAGGAAGTCAAAAGCGAATACATGAAGACTGAAGCAATCTTTTACAAATTGACAAATTGTTTAGTGATAATAAAAATTGAAACCACAAACCAATACTGTTTATCTCCTCACCTCTCATCTCTTTCACTTTGGACTCCAACATCTTTTTATCTTCCTCCGTCTCACTAGGGATGCCTTCATCCTCGTCCTTTTCTCTGCAAAATCAATTTGTAAAAAATTTAATCCAGACTTGTTTATTTCCATTTAGCTGTGTTTAGTCATTGCAACAGAACCTGCCTTTGTGAATGATAACCACCTGTATAAACAAAATAAAACAGTGTACAGGTACATTTCTGTTTCTTCACATTAAACAATGTAAATGCACCCTCTGAGGCACAAGGGTGATCTTGAAGGCCCAATCGTTGAGCTTAACAACAATCATCTAAATACATATAGAAAAGCCGGTATTTACCTAGAATGCATAGCGTTCTGGATGAGCTGCATCCATGTGTTCCGTTCGTCCCTTGAAGTGGCATGAACTTCCACCATCTCTGGACGCTCGATGCCTGCTGCGATGATGAAGAAGCCCCGGTCCTCGTTAGCCACCTCTCTGACGATAAGCTTCTGTAGAGGGATAACGGTGGCGCGTTGGTCCTGGGGATGGTGCGTATGCAGGAGAGAGAGAGAGAGAGAGAGAGAGAGAGAGAGAGAAAATAAAGTAAAATGAACAGAGGATATGGGCGGAGTTAGAGAAAGGCAGGGAGCAGGACAGAAAGATAGAGGAAGAGAGAAAGGCACAAACACTGCATGGTGTTCAGCTAAAATATTTCACAATTATATTGTCATTTTAGGATTAATTGTGAAAACTGGTGATACAGTATATACTATACAGTATCTTTCTTATCCTGCACACTGTAAATGATTAAAATATCTGCTACAATAGGCAGCAGAATAGCTGCTGTCTTTAATATAGTGTTTATACTTAAAAAGGGTTTTTATAGTATTCTCTAACAGGAGCTCGCCCATAATTCTGTTCACCAAACATCTGCTCCACACAAATATGAATAGCATGGAAGACTATTAAATATTAAAAACTATATCATAATATATATTTATTATCATTATTATTATTACTATTACTGAGCATGCAAAATTCTACAGTATGTTATGCAAAAGAAAAATCAAAACATGCTTAACTTATAATATGACCAAAATCCCACCATATTTACTCTGCAAAAGCATTTTATAATAACGTCCCACACTCCCATACTCAGAACTCTGAACTTAATGTGCAGTGTACCGAGCCACCATGTCTATAAATCAAACAAACTGTATCTGACAAAGGCATGAAAAAGACAAGTTATGAAAAGCTTGAGCAATGCTTTTAGTCTTTCAGTAATCTCACAAAGTGATCATAAAGTCAAAAAGCCAATATTTTGTGTAAAACATACTAGTGAAGCGAAGACGTATTTCTGGTCCTTCTCTTGCAGGAATATTAAGACATCAGATAAAAGCAAGGCTTGCACATCTGTCACAGGATTAAAACAGAAACCAGTAATATTAAAATACAGTCCTGTTTGGCAAAATAACCTTACAAAACTACAATATTGTAGAATATTAAAACGTACTTTAAAGAACGATGTGTAATTCTTTATATTAATGCAGAGAAACCTGAAGCTTTTTTTACCCTTCAGTCTTCCAGTCAAGGCTTTCAGCTGGAGAGGCCCATCATGAAGGAGTTTTCGTCCTCGTATCAGATCTTCTCGAGCAAACATCTGACCGCTCTTCATGCGTGTGATGGTTCTGCCATCTGTCCGGTTATAGATTTCCTCTAGTTTCTTTTTTTTCTCATGATTGTTTACCTTGTTGTCTACAGCAGCTATGATCTCCTTAATAAGTTGCAGAGCCTGTGTCAGGCCCACATAGTCCTCTTCATTCTCTGTTTAGACACACACACACACACACACACACACACACACACACACACACACACACACTTAACTTAAAACCAGAAAAAAAAGCCAATATATTTAATTCATAAATTATAAAATAATATAAATTAAAAACCTCTTTACAAAAAGCATCTACGCATTACACAGTGAACACAAGGTTTCAACATTAAACAGTGTGATATAATAAGAATGTCCTAATAAACAAATTTGTAAATTAACAAACAACATGCCTGACATGTGAATGGACACACCTCCTTGCCCCAACTTGTTGATTGCTATTATGAGGGCATTCAAGTCAAACTGGCACTTGTAATATAGTTTCTTGTGAAAAAAAAAGCATTTTCACAAGGCCGCAAGTTAATGAAGGACGATCACGGACACAAACAAGGCCCGATCATTAAAAATTCATGGATATCTTATCACCAATTTGTGAACTATCATTCACCAGTACCACTTGCACATTACAGGAACTCGCTACATGTGATTTCCACGTTTGGGCCATTGAAGGAGTTCCTGGGAGGCCAGAGTTTCAGACGTTGAGCAGGCAGTCTGATCATGACTGAGAAACTAAACTTTCTACCTTGATGGCATCCAAGTGGGGATAAGTGCATTAGTGTAGCAGGAGATTATATACAGAAATAAAGGGATTTTTTAAACTTTCATAACTATGTTCTGTTATTCTACACAGTCCTGTTTTGACTTGAACACCCCTCATATTTGGCTTTATATTCCAAAGCAACACTTTCTCCAGAAAATATAAAAAGTCTCTTTCAACTTTGCCATTAAAAGAGCGTAAAAACAGCAAGTCTGCTTTGTTAAATCTCACAATGCTCTCATCTTACGGCTATTTTTGTGACGTAAACTCTTTCAGATGTCCTACTTTGTGGAGAATGTGCAGCGTGTAAACATGGCACCTCATATGGGCAGCAGCAGAGCCATCCATAAAACGCGAGTGTTTACAGAGGAAGAAATACTGTGCCACTAGATAAGCATAGAGACTTGGGATGGGTGGGTGGGAGACTGAGCTAAGACTCAGAGCTAAGGCATTAGCATTATTTGCCAATGCGGATGATGATGTCTCCAAGCTGTGTTAAAGAGGCTCACCTTTAGTGTGCTGCAGGATCCGCTGCAGCAGGACCGGGTATTTTGTTAATCGCTGAGTGACTAGCAAGATGCACTCTGGGATCCCCAGTCGGCGAACAATACTGCTGCTCATCTTTTTCTAAAACGATCAAGGCAAGACACGTTGTACAGTTAAGATGTTAATCCGCATACTGTCAACACTCCAAGCCAAAAAAAAAAAAACTAAAAACAAGCGATCCAGTGAGTTGATTACCCTGATAAAAGTCTGGAAGCGCTTGTCCTTGGCATGTAGTTCCTTGTACAAGTTCACTGCTTCGTTGTGACGGCTGCAAAACTTCCCGTAAATTTTCTTCATGCTTTCAGCATTGGAGCCAGAAAACTAGAACACATATTAAAAAATAATGAAATGCTGTAAGGCCTTAAAACAAAAATATGCATTTGGGTTGAAATACCCGAGTCTTCTACCAAGAACTTTTTATGTTTTACATTTTATTGGTTAAAGGTTAACAACATCAAAGTGTTCCCCTGTGTATAAAAGTACGTTTGTTTGAGATATCGATAAATTATTGACCCAAACACAACAGTTAAAATACAACATCATACAACAATGAAACTGTAAAATCTATTTGCACCATTTATGTTGATTGACATTCATCCTCACAACATCCGTCCACATCCATGGCCCCTTAAGTTTCTAACAGGGTTCAGAATTCCAATCAGAAATTGTGCACACATTTCTCATGGCATAAATCTTAGTGATGTAATGTTACTTCGCTGTTTCATTTTCATGAGGTGCATATTAGGTCCCAAATTACTCTACTGTAATATATTGTTTGAATCATGCCTGGTTTCATAGAACAGTTCTCCGATGTTAAGCATTTTTTTATTAACCCTCTGGCTGCTTTCTAGAATAATAGTTTTTTGTGGTACTTGTTATGCAGACGCATTTTCTAGCATCAACAGCATGCTCCCTAGTGGTCCAGTGGTAAGCTCAATGCTGAAGTGCTGTTTTGTATTAAAATTGTATTAATCTATCTAATCATTTTGATTCATACATATTTTTCACATTTCATTCAAACTTTTGAATGTGTAAATCTGCTTTGCGACAATGACAATTATTAAAAATAAAATAGAATTGAATTGAATATTGTTTAGAAGTCGTTTTTTTGCAATATTGTGTTAGGGGCAATTATTTTTAACGCTATCCCATCGTCATGTAGCCGACACTGTTCCGGCGTCCGGAGTAATTCTAGCTTCCATAAACAACCTTATACCAAATCTGTCCGATTGTTCGTTGTCACAACATTCTGACAACCAACAATTTCTGCCGGGTCTGAAGTTACGCCATCTGTGCCAGTCAAGCTGTTCATCTCATGCCTTCTTACTTCTATTTATTCTTTCTTTATCCCGTTCTCTTAATCTATTTTTTATTTTATTTTATTTAAGCTGTAAAAGTTTTTTCTCTCTTCTGCATCCCACCTCACTGTTATATACTACTATGTTTCACTTGCAGTCATTTAGCACCTCTTGGTTTAACCATCTGGACATAACCTTCACATCATAGAACTGAATATAGTAATCTATCATGCTTGTCCATCAGTAATCATCAGCACAACGTATAACATCCTGCAAGTACAGGACAAGAGCTTCAAATATCGGAATAGAGGTAAAAATGAGATCACTGTGATTTGCACTGTAGCATGGTAGAGTGTTACAGAAACAGATTCTGGGAGTTATACACACAACAGTCTCTGGAGTTGATACAGAAAGGTGTGAAAAACAAAAACAACAACAAAAAAAACAAAACTGTCCAGCACTGAGAGGCTATTCTGCAGGCAGAAGGACCTTGTTGTTGAGAGAGGTCAGAGGAGAATGACCTGCTGCTCTGAGCTGACAGGAAATCTGTAGCAACTCAAATGAAAATTCTTTACAACGGTGGCGAGCAGGAAAGCATCTCAGAATGCAGGTAGATAGAATGGGCTGTAAGAGCAGAAGACTACATCAGGTTCCAGTCCTGTTAGCCAAGGACAGGAATCGAAAGCTTACATCGGCACAGATTCAGCCAAACTGGACAGTCATTCCAAATGTGTCTCTTTTGTTTGTCATAAAGATATCTGCTAATAATTAAGTGTGTTTGGTTGCAGTATTGCCAGTACACTCTCAGGCCATGATTAATAGGAGGATTAACTGAAAATACACCAGTCTATTCTCAATAATTTACTGAATAAACTGAGTTGCTTGAAAAAACAAAAACTTTTTGTACTTATTTTTTAATTGGATTGAGTCCTTGAAGGTGAGATGTCACAGCGCTCCAGATCTAATCAAGCTTGTGATCGCTTTGTGTGCCACTTTTGCAGCTTTGCTTTCTTTATCTGTGTATTCTTCTCCTTTTTTTATTATTATTATTGTTATTATTACAATGTGCGTTCAAGTCAAACCTGGATGTTTGATTGTGCAGAATAACAAAAGCACAGTTATGTGAGAGTAAAATATATAATCCCATAAAGTTTTCTATAATTTTCAAGTGGTGTTCATAAAGACTGTGCATACAGGATCCAAAGACAGATATGTCTCTTCTGCATTGCGACAAAGTTATCCGTTGATTTTCAAGAATCAGACTTTCCACTCACTGAATGGTCACAGAAAGCGACTGGAGTGGGCCCCGAGCCACTTCAGCTGGATTTGTCATTCACGGACGTACGGCCTTCTTTATAATGTCTGCGTCATTCAAATGTTTTACTGCAGCTCATCACCGAGTCTCATCACTGTACTGTGCTTCAAATTTTCTTCAAGAGAAATCTCATCACAAGTACTGGTTTGACTTGAACTATTATTATTCTTATTCTTATTCTTATTCTTATTATTATTATAAAATAAACACTTCTTATTTATTGCATTATTGCTGTTTAATGCATTACTAAAGGAAGCCTGGGCTGTATTAAAAAAAAGAAAAAAGCCTGTAGGAGTAAGCCACAATTTTGGCAAGTATTTTACCACTATTTCATCAATTACTAGAAGAAGAAGAATGTGTGCGTGATAAACTTGTTTATAATTCCAAAAAGACCCCATGGTCCAACCCATGGTCTATCCCATGACCCTACATAAGTCTCTCAGAGGAAGTTCCCCATCTAAACACCAACACAGGGCCTTCCAGGATGACCACACAGGCACTCTATCCTGACTGTCTCTCCAACAGTTCCTGTTTCTGCCCTGCAATTTATTTTTAGCAGTCTAACATTTACTAATATCCAATGATCTCATCTCTCATCTGCTTCAGCTTCTCATTCTAGTCAGATTTCTCCTTGCCAAGTCTCCAGGGACACTGATGATGTCAACGGCACATCCTTTCTTCTTGCATATACTGTATACTGGTCCTTCTGGACATGCCCGTAATCTTCTGGTCATCTTCTGAATATCTTATTTAAAAAAAATTCTTTCTCAGAGTACTCGCTTAGTTTGTCTTTTTTTGAATTATACTGAAACTGTGGAACTTTATCACAATGGATATTTGCTCTGCTCCTACAGGTGGCTATAATCATAATGAGTCCTCTGAAGCTTTGCATTGTCTGGTATGTTAAGATTTTCCTGGGGATTTAGGGCTGCTCTGGAATCCTACATGTTTTAATCTTTTCCCAGCCTGAGGAACCCTCTGATATGATGTTTTTTTTATTATTATTTTTATTTTTTTTTTTTTTATCATAAATCCTGTTTCTTCACTTAAACCATGGTTCATTGAGAGTGATCTCAAGTTGTTGTTGTTGTTGTTGTTGTTGTTGTTGTTTTTTCGGCCGTTAATCACTCATTGATTAATTAATTCTCAGAAACTGTTCTATCTTGATCAGGGCCCAGGTGGATCTGAAGTCTCTTTCTGTCTCACCAGTCAATGAAAGCATGCCATGCATATGAACGTTCACGTATATGGATGATTTACTGTAACCAGTCCACCTACTGGCATGGTTTGGGGATTTTTTTGGAGAACTTCCATATGCATACTAAAATCAGCAGTATCTTAGGCTAATTTTGCTTTACAGCAACATCACCCCAAAAGTCTATAAAGTGTAATGCTATATTTTTATACACCAGAGCGCAATCTGATGTGCAAGCACCTGTGCATGTGTGTAGGCCCATAACACCTACATCATTTTCACTGTTGTTACCTTTTTTGTAATATATCCTAAATAAAGCTAAATGATGTTTTTTTGGCTCATTCTTTCCTAGTTAACATTTTTTTCTTTGTTAACGCAACCGTGCTGCTGAAATCGTACCGACAACTTTTAAGGTGGAACGAAACACTGAATTAATCAATACAGCTTAAAGTTTAATCAGCTTTTTTGTTTTTTACTGGTTCTCTTGCATGACATAAGCTTTACTAGGCTAATAATTGGATTTTCACACACTTACATAAATGTATATAAATTGAAGCTGGATTGTCAGAAAAAGAGAGAAAAGGGGCGGAGCATTGTTTGGGTGTGCTGCGGCAGCACTACTGTACACCAATACCTCATTCTCCAAATCCTCCTTCACTGTCATCTTTTCTAGTGCAAAATCATGACTGTCGTGTTGTGTTGACTTAAAAGTAACATACAGGAATAGGTATGAGATATACTGTAATCTCTGAAATGTACTCTGTAAACTATTAACTTTGTTTCAGTAAAAATAAATAAATAAATAAATAAATAAATAAAAACAGCCCTTGGTAGTAGACTTTATGAAACATCCCTGGAGCTGCAGTTTTTTCTCACCTGGTTCATCAGTATATCCCCAATCCTGTTTATAGTAAAGGCTCCATCCTTGCCCTCCTGCTTGGCCTCCCTCCTCCGCTCAAGCAGGCTGCTAAAGAAGAGTGTGTGCATCTCCAGTAGGTCATCCAACACAGGGAAGACCTTGTCCACCGTCTGGGCCTCCAGCTGCACCTCTTTGAGCAGCCCTTTGCTGTATACATCGGCCATGATCCTCAGTGTACGCACATGGTGCATCTCTGTCTGAATCAGCTCTGAAAGGAAGAGAAACAGGATGTTGAATAAAACTACTGTGGCATAAAGTTCTTATACCACAGAACTGCTGAATTAATTCATTTTGGCTTTGACAAGAGTGCTGGCTGTAAGTCGAATTACAGATTTGAACAAAGTCTTCGGGACAATAGACCTTTTGTGCATTTTTTCAAATTCTAATTAGCTTTACAAGATAGCAAATGGAAAAGGTAATGAAAGTGAAAACAGGAACAAATGAAACAGATACAGTGCAAACAGATAAAAGGTACTACGTGCATTTAAAATATGTAATCAGGTGCAAATTGTTGTATGAGAGTAATAAAAAAGGAGAGTTTGTTGCTTGATATTTGAGTGGTAACTCTCGAGGGGAACTCCACCTCACAACATTGATTAGTTTCCTATAAGTGTTTCATTTTTTTTACTGGCTACAATTCAAATGAATCTGGCTTTCTAGTTAATTAGCTAATTAGTGCTTATTTTTTTAAGGAGACAGCTCTTTTGAAACATGCTCAGTTCGATTTAAAAGAAAAAAAAATTATACAACCTTTTTTATATTCTGCAGATAATCCAGGTAACTATATGTTTAAGGGTAAATATTACATTTAATGTTACAACTAGTGAACAACTTTATAGTCTCAGAACTGACAAATGCTCAGAGTGCTTTAAGCGAACAGACTCTCACTATCACAAACCCTGATCCTGTTCAAGGTTCTAGAAGCATTCTGCAAAATGGGTGATAGTGTGTTTATCTTTTACATTACAGCGAGAAATAAATGACTGCAGACCAGAGAACAAGGTATCAGAGGAACAGAGCTTTCTCTCGGTGCTGTAAGACACTATGTGACATAGGTATTTAGATCCTATCAAGACTGGAGCAGAAACGCTGCTAGAGGTATAAAGAAAAACAATAATAAACTGGTTTGGAAGAGTCACTGCATTTTCCAGATAATGCGTTGGTTATAAAACCTTAAACACATCACATTCAGGAGTCCTTTCTACTGCACTCAACTGAAAATATAGTGTCCAAATAATCAAACAGGTCAGATGAAGACTGTTGGTTTCAGCATGAACATCAGTGACCTTACCATAAATGACATCTTGCCGCTTGACGACGTCCTTTTTCAGTTGCTTCAGGTATTTCTTATCCGCCGAAAAGCTCCACGAGTCGGCCTCAAACTCTTTAACATCCGCCTCGAACTCTCCCATTAGCTGCCCATCGATCTCCGTTCCTGTAAACAACACCGAAATGAGTTTAATATGCATGTGCAATAAAGCTTGCTAAAGTATGCAGCAAATGTCACTAATAAATTCCAGCCTGCTTCTGGTCAATTGTTGCCTTGAACACATTTTGAGCTCGAGCTCATTCCAAACCTCCACCTGCTTACTAGCTGGTTGGGAAGATAAGAAAAAGCTCCAAGAAATGGAAACAAACAAAATGTTTTTTGTTTTTTTTTGCACGAACGGGGGGATGCGAAGATGCCTACCTTCATCTATCAGAGACTCTGTGGATTCGTTGACCTTGTTGGCTTTGTGCAAATTGTCGGTGGACTGGGATAAATATCTCAGACTCTTTAGTGGCATTTCATCAAATCTGAAGGAAGATAACAAGGAAGTGAGTTGAAGGTAATTAAGACAGGTAGCTCACTATAAATCAATCAAAGTCCTAACTGAATTCTCAGGAGTTAATGAAGGTTTCCATTTATGACCTTTATTTCAGGGAAATAATTTATTTTAGATTCATGGGAGAAGAGGCAGCATACCCTGTTATTAAGGGAAAATCTACATAGTACGACTTTAATCAATGCGTGTAATCAAAATGTCTCTTTGTACAAAAGATTTTGGTTCAACCTTATGATTGGCAAATTGGTCTGTTTTCAATTAATGTACATTACTTCTACTGATTGCCCACGACAGGAATTCATCTCCATCTAAGCAGAGTGATGCAGCGGGGCTGTAGTCTGGCCAGGTCTCATCAATACACTCTTCCAAAGCTTAAATTTCTAAGCTATTAGCCATCAGTGTCATTGTGCTTGTCATTTTGTAGCTAGCCAAACTGAGCCTCTGCGATCGCATTCTCCCATTTTGTTATTTACAAAAATATAGTACAGTATCCAGCAATAAATTAACAACAGAATCGCTAAAACTAAGTATGCTTCAGGAATCAGTTTTCCTTAAAGGTTTTGGGTTAGCACTCATAGATGCATGCGCTGTTGTGTCACTAATGACTTCGCAATTAAAATTAATACTCACACTGCAATGTTGCTGATGGAAATGCTTTTGGACAGGTTGCTACTGTTGAAAGGCATGATGCTAGTGTGTCTACGTGGCACGGCCACCAAGGAGAGGTGGTCGTCTGGAGACAAAATGGCTGACCAGGGCCTTTCCCGTGGGGCAGAGCCTATATAAGGAAAAAACGTATTAAGGTAACGCTGCAGTACTGAACATGATGCAACTTAATTTGGGAAAAGAAATTACAAACAGCATACTTTTTGTTCTTAAAGTGACTCCGGGCATGGTAGCCGAGTCAGGTACTACAATCTGGGGCTGTTTCGGAAACTGAAAAGAAGATACATAAAAGCAAACATACTGCTAGAAGCATTTTCTTCATTTATTAATTATGCAATCCATTTAAACAAATTCACAAAGACGGTCCTTACCTTTCCTTTGGTACACACCGCGACGCTGTCCCGGCAGCTCTTATGAACATAGACGCTGCAAACTGAAAGAGAACGCTGTTTAAGAACATGTGCTGCGTTGGTTTTAATGACCTGTGCAAATGCATGGTTTAAAACAAGCACAGGACGTACATCCTGTGTACAGATATTCTGAACTCGGTCCACTAGGGGAAAAGAAAGAAAAATTCAAAAGCTTATCCTGGATCAGTGAGCATAAAACGACTATGTAACGGAAGATTCTCACTGAGTCAGAAAACCCACTGGTTAATAAGCGTGATTTGCTTAAATCATAGTCTCGGGTTTGCGATTTGGCTTGGAGTCAAAGTGGTAAAGACAGCGCCAGCCAGGAAACTCCACCAAGCACACAAATAAACCCGGGATGCAACCCACACAATCCTGCAATCCAGAGACTTTTCTAAAAAAAAATTTAAAAAAAAGCAGAGACCTGACTGGAACAGCCACATCATCTACTATATTTAACAGATAATAATCTGTCACTACAATTATACACAGTGTATCTCGAATATACTGTAATGTCATCAATATATTTACAACTATTCTATTTGTATTAGTTCTATTGATTTGTATTTTGTGGCAGTCTTTACTGCAGGGTTGTCTAGCAGGATAAAGCAAACTTTAAAGGAAAAAAAAAATTTTTTGGCACATTGGCCTGTTTTCATTTAGTGTAAATTATTAAAAATATGCCACCTTGTGACATAATTCTTCGCTCACCCCTCATGGTCTCACTGTCAAGTTTTCATCTAAAACACCTAACCAGTCAACACTGCTTCAACGAGTTAAGAATAAAAATCATTAATTTCCATACCCTCTCTAATAAACTGAAATATACACTCTCTGGTCACTTCATTAGGTACACCTTGCTATTACTACTGGGCTGGAACCCGTTTTGACTTTTAACTAGCTTATGGCATAGATTTAACAAGGTTCTGGAAACCTAAACCTTATCTGAAATCCATATCGACATGATCGCATGACGCAGTTGTTGCGGATTTGTCAGCTGCACATCCATGATGCGAATCTCTCATGGCACCACATCCCAAAGGTGCGCTATTGTATTGAGATCTAGTGACTGTGGATGCCATTTGAGTACAGTGAACTCCCTGTCATGTACAAGAAACCAGTTTGTGACATGGTGTGTTATCCTGTGGTCATAAAGGAATGGACAGCAGTATGCCAATTTTCCATCTTCTATTGTTCAATTTCGGTGAGCCAGTGTGAATTGTAGCCTCAGTTTCCTGTTCTTAGCTGTCAGGAGTGGCACCTGGGGGGTCTTCAGCTGTTGTAGCCCATCTGCTTCAAGGTTTGACAAGGTTTTGTGCATTCAGAGATGCTCTTCAGCAAACCTCAGTTGTAATGAGAAGTTATTTACGTTGCATTCTCCTCTGACCTCTGGCATCAGCAAGAGATTTTCACCCAGAGAACTGCCACTCACTGGATATTTTCTCTGTTTCAGACCTTTCTCTGTAAACAATAGAAATCCCTGTAGATCAGCAGTTTCAGAAATACCCACACCAGCTCATCTGGTACCAACAACCAAGCCACGTTCGTTAAAGTTATTTAAATCACCTTTCTTCCCTATTCTGATGCTCGGTTTGTCCTTTATCAGATCACCATGACCATGTCTACATGCCTAAACTGCTGCCAAAAAAGCTGTCATATGATTGGCCGATTAGCTATTTGTGGTAATGAGCCGTTGAACAGGTGTACCTAATGAAATGCCTAGTGAGTGTATGTATACGAGAGAAATGTATATGCAAAAAATAATAATAATAACAGATTCTATTCACGTTTAGCAGGGCATATTAACTGTATACAAAAGAGTAAGAAGAAAAGGAGTCATTACAAATAAGTATACATGTCTCATACTGTATATGCCTGTGCAAGATCTAGGTAGGCTAAGAGAGAAAAACATCATGCAAGGTGTAGGCAAATGCAACGAACTTATGGTGTATGAAAAAGTAACACTTAAAAAAGATACCAAATCCATCATGGCTACTGGTCATAAAATAAATTTAGAAATGAATATGGAGGGGAAAAAAAAACTTTCAGTCTCCAAATGAAATGTATGTCACTGACTAGTAGATGAGGAACCAAAAAATAAGGTTACCAGAAATGGATGCACTGTTGAGCAACGAAACTGCCTTGTGAAATGACAATACGTCCGGTGATGTAGGACTAGGAAGTCCGAGCATTATTGTGTATTAGTTCACAAAAATGACCTGCTTTTGCATAATCATCTGTGGTGGCTTTTAAACGTTTAAACGTTGAATTAAACCAAAGCAGGCATGTCAAGTACTGTATATGGTTCATATACCATAAAAGCTTAGAAAAGCTCTAATCTGATATAAATTTGCAATCTGTTTTTATAAATTAAGATTGTCTTATGGACCACCCACAGTGTAATTGAAAAATGAGGAAAAAATAGCTAGTCTTCCAAAACTGAAATAAATTAATAAACTCAGGGCCATAAACTTATCTACTAAAATTACAAATATGAACTTTTTTATTAGCAGGCTAAATATCAGACCCATAAGTGCTTATTAAACATCTCCTTCCTAAACCCTTGGGTATTAATGTGTATGAGGTAGTTAGTTCCTGGTTTGCTCCCTCTTCCACTAGATTGTGGAGCATGCCTGAGGGGATTTGTACAGTGAATTACTGATGTTGTGTATGAGGTTGTCAGGGGTGCAGTCAGCGTTCCAGTTCATCCCAAAGGTATTCAGGGGGATTGAGGTCAGGTCACTCAGGTTGTTCCACAACAAACTTGACAAACCATGTTTTCAAGGAGCTAACTTTGTGTACACTATCATACTGGAACAGGTTAGGGCATCTTATTAATAATCCGAATCCTACAGCATACAAAAAGTCATTTATGTTAAATAAATATTTGCTTCCGATTTAGTGACATAAGTTTGGAGTAGAACCACCACTAGGTGACACAAATAACATATAGTTTAACTGCTAAAAGGGTCATGAGCTCATATGGGTCTCACACAGTATGACTGCAGATCAGTCCCCGCTATCCGTTATCACCCAAATGAGGATGTGTTCCCTGTTGAGTCTGGTTCCTCTCAAGGTTTCTTCCTACTGCCATCTCAGGGAGTTTTTCCTTGCCACTGTCGCCGTCGTCCTCGGCTTGCTCATCAGGGACAGTCTTATCATTTTGATTCATACACATTCACATTTCATACAAACCTAAATAATTCTTTTGATTGTGTAAAGATGCTTTGCAACAATGTCAATTGTTGAATTGCTGAAAAAAGTCAATGCTAGCTATGACAGAAGGCTATCACAACAACAACGAAGTTGTTGATCCGACATCCGAGTTCCGCAGATCTCAATCTGATCGAGCATCCATGGGATGTGCTGGAAAAAACAAGTCTGATCCATTGAGGCTGCACTTAAATGACATGCTGTTAACGTCAGTGACAGACATCATGGCTCACCTTCAGAGGTCTTGTCTCAAGAAGGTCAGAGCAGGTGAATCATTAAACCTAGGTGGTTATTATCTTAATGGTTTTATTTTTATGGCTGATAGGTGGATCTGGTGTGCAAAGATCTTATAACTTTGTTTTATCGGTCTTGTATCTGTTGTTACCTCTTATATAGGGACTTGGTTTAGCTGTCTGAGCCTGGTTAGTAAAAACAGGCCGGCAAAGCTGGTCAAAGTGGCCATTGAAGTGACTGGAGCAGAAGAGCTTAGGACATTTTAAAAGAGTTATTAAAAGGGTGATCTAAAGTTCATTAACTGAACTCATTACCTACTATCCTGACCTTTTGCCATTTTCATTCCTATAGCTAATGAGAGGCTAAATCTAGTAATGAATTGCATTTCTGTATTTTTTTTTTAATTATTAAAGTTTATTTAAATATTACAATTAACTGATTGTCAATTTTTGTAACGCAGTTGATGCATGGTAGTGGCTTAGCGGTTAGCACTGTCGCCTTGCACGGTTCCCGGCCAGGTTCGATTCCCGTCTCTGTGTGCATGGAGTTTGCATGTTCTCCAAGTGCTTGGTGGGTTTTCTCAGGGTACTCTCGTTTCCTCCCACATCCAAAGACATGCAGATTAGGCTAATTGATGTTCCCAAATTGCCCGTAGTGTGATTGTGTATGTGTGTGTGTGTGTGTGTGTGTGTGTGTGCCCTGCAATGGGTTGCAACCTGCCACGTGCCCTAAGTCTCCAGGGATAGGCTCCAGGCTCCCCACAACACTGTATACAGGATTAAGCGGTATAGACGATGAGTGAGTTAGTGAATGAGTGTGATGCATGGCTGCAAACAAAATTTTCCTCCAGGATAATAAATACAGTTAAAAATTACATTTGTGCATTTCGATAAACTCTGATAAAATAACACATTGAAGAAGAGCTGCTGATGCGTTATCGATCCATTAAATTGATTTTTTTTTTGGCCTGACTCACTTGGAATAATCAGTTAGAAAATGAGTTACAGTAGAAACCACAAGAAATGCTGTGAATCGTATGGGAGCATAGCATTTTCTTGTTTGGTGAAAGAAGTCCATGTAAACTTGTTGGTTCTGCAAAGCTGGTTTCAACTCATACCAATACTCTGAGCAATCCTGATTCCAGTGGTCCTGTACTGTAGCTCTCATGAAATCGCTTGAGGCTAAAGACTCCGATGTATTTGCTGTAGCTGCTGAGCTTACTCGTATGAGTCACGCCATATGTAATGTCAATCTGCACTGTTTTCCAGAGAGTTCAGTTTCCTCGATGCTGAAATGGCAGACACACTGTCTCCATCCTATGGTTTTCAGCTCGATTATGCACAACAATGCCTAAAATCACTTTTTTAAAAAAATAATAATAATCTAAATATCTCCAGAGATTTCATTAGTGCATAGCTGAAACGTTAAAGCATGTGTGCGATAGTGGAACTGAAAGCACAGGATAGGAAGGAGAAAAAAAAATGTACAGCAACAGTTGAGAGAGGCATTCTCTTACCAGCACAACTGACTGCGTCCTTAGCATTGAGGGTTTTGTTACAGTGCTGGCAAAAAGCTGCACCGCTCAAGCTCACCGAGCTGAACAAATGCCCGTTCACTGCCTTCTTTTCCTTTTCCTTGGCTTCTCTGTCTTTTTCCCGGCTCTTCTCTTTGTCTTTTTCCTGTATGGAAGACAAAAATACCTTCATTAATTACAAAAAAAGAAGACAGAAAGTAAGACTTATAACACAGACAAAATCAGTATTAATCATTTTGCAGCAAAGTTGCAGTGTGTGCTGCAAAAGGGATCAATTTGTGGGATTTTTTTTTTTTTATAGATTTAAAAACATTTACAATGCATTGTGATGCACAGAAGTAGAATTGAGTACTGTCTCCTTAGTCAAGTTCCTCTATTGCCTACTTCCTGTTTGCAACAAACTGGACGAATGCAAGGCCATTGCAGTGCAGACAGCTATATCAAAATATCTTCACTGAAATAAAGTGTTAAATGTAAACATGCACAATTCCAGGGGAAAGTCCCTTCAAATTCATAAAGTCTGACCTCCAAAGAGACAACTCCAGTTGCTACTGAAATGAAAATACCTACCAAAAAACTTCACCAGTTACAACATCGCTCAGCACATACTGCTTATTAAAGGATGCCTGAAGGTCAACCTACCTCTTCTTCTTTAAAACCGAGTATCTTAGCGTAGCGGCCATGTTCAAACAGCTTTTTATAACTTAACATAACGGTCAGAGGAATAGAGCCTTCAGAGGCTCGCCCACACTAAGAGGCGAGACACTGCAACCTCACACACGCAGCATAGAGGAAGTGATGAGCTCAGCACAGGAGGTGTGCTTCCTTTTGTTCAGGACTGATTTAGGATCAGCTGAATTTGCCCATAATCAAAAAACTTTACTCATTATGGTATAAGTGAAACTGATCAGCAGACGCGATCATGACATCATCGGGTTTCGATGTAAACCCTGGTTCGTGTGAAAAAAAAGAAGAAAAAAAATGCATATGGTTTCCAGCATGCCTTCGGTATTTATCGTAACCTTATGTAAGAAAGTGCTAAAAAAGAAGGATATTCTTTTGTTAGAAAACACAGCACACAGGTTACACTGTGTCTCATCTTCCTGCCTGACTTCCTCTTCGCTACAGATGGGTAAGACACTTTAACGGCCCTCAAGCTTTCACAAGTATTTAACCAGAACGTCACCTCGTGGATATAAGCACAGCTGACTCACACTCACACACACACACATTATTTAGAACTAGAAAGTAATACTGTTTACAGTATTACAGTACATAGTGTTGCATATGTTGTATTGTTTAAAGGGAGAAAATAAGCACTAGACTAGACTTTTGGCAGGACAAAACAGACATAAAAATCAACACTGTTATTTAAGCCTCAGTGAACACAGCAGTGTTTTAAGATTAATACTTGTCACAGTATATGAGTATTGGATTGTAAAAAAAAGTCAATTAAATTATGGACTGTGTGATAAAATGTATTTCCATGAGCAGAAACTTTCCCTTTGGTAGAGAAAACACTGATTAAAAGATGAACGAGAGGAATTTGGAGGCATTAGAGATGCTACTTTAAAGTGACATTGGGGTAATATGGGTTTTTATGTTCAGTAGTTTTATCTGTGGCAGCTTTGCAACTCACTCTCCTGTACAAGGGGACAACAATGTCGGTTGGTAGTGTTTTATTAAAGAGATAGTTTGTCTTAAATCAAAAGTCTGTACTATATCCTATATCCTAAAGCCAAATTGAGGTGCATTACATTACAATAGGCCTTGGTTGTTATAAATTACCCTGTTCTGCACACCAGTCGTGAGGATCGTCACCCGAAATACGAGTACAAAGGAAGCAATCAAACCTAAAATTTTTCACAACCCTCGTCCCGTGCAAAAATGCATTCCAAATTCCATCTGAACCTGGAAGGTTTTGTAATCCCAGTGAGATAAATCAAGTTGGTACCTTTCAAAATTACGGTGTAGTTGGTGCAAATTTAATTCTTATCTTTCCCAAGAACAAGACATATGGCTAACCAGGAAAAGAAAAGAGATAAATCTTAACAAAATACACTGTAACTCTGTGGGACTGGAGTTTCTGCTGAACTTTGGAATGCATTTTTTCATGGAACAAGCGTTGTGTAATCTGGCCCCAATTATTTATATTGGATTTGCATTCTGGGTAAAAAAAAACATCACTTTACGATCAGTGTACAGACACAGAAAATTTAGAATGACCAAGACCTGTTGTTATGCACCACAATTTTGCTTTAAGACAAACTTGAAAAAAAATCCATGTTATTCCATTAATTACCGTGAATCTCACTCTTACAGAAATTCGCTGTCGGCCATCTTTGCTCACGCCTGCAATAAATCTGCATGCCATATTATACTTTATAAAACATCTGGTCTCAAGACACTTCTAACACATTCTTTGTGAATTTAATCTGTGACAGGAAAAACCAGACCGCAAAGCATCATACACATGTAAACTTCAGTCACAAGTACAGTGAAATCTTGGAAAACTTGGAAAACGAATAAGTCTTGGTTTACGAGTACCGAGTATCTTGTATCACGCATGCGCTTCTTGTTTTGACGCCGAACGTCACATGATCACAACTGAGCCAATGGTTCTCTTTCAAGCATACGTTTCGGTGTCTCACTATGGGATACGCCCCTTCCGCGTATTCCTCAGAAGCCCTAT
>JAOVVA010000004.1:7581199-7597635 GCA_028565275.1 Leiocassis micropogon | reverse complement strand
AGGGGCGTATCCCATAGTGAGACACCTCACTTAATGCTATCAGAGAACCGGGGTTACGCAAGTAACCTATTGTTTTTCTCTCTCTTGTGCTGTGGAATTGTTGGTAATCGTCTCCCCCGCTGGGTCTTAGTGCGCGTCTCTCACTGGTATAATCAACATCCGTGCAGGCGTGTACTGTTTACTATAACACTGTGACCACGTTTGTGCGAGTAAAACATATTTTATTTTGTGTCTGTATGCGTGTGTAAAGCAAAAGCAAGTCTCAATAGAGAGGTTAAAAAATCCATTTTCTCTCTCTGTATCAGTCTGCTCTTTGTGTCTGTGTGAGAACGCGTCATTGGACACCGTGCCACACACACACACACACACACACACGCACACAGACTCTTTCTCTCTGCTCTACACAGAAACACAGCTCTGTCGCGATTCTTTTCAAAGGTAAAGTGCAGGTTAATTTGTTTTATTTTTACTTTTACAGCAGTGATTCTGTTAGTGTGTCGCTCGATCGAGTGTCATTAGATAGATTTCCTGTTTATTTTTCCGATAAAACAGTGTTTCCGTTGTGTGCGCGTGTGTGTGTGAAAAGAGTGGAGGAAGGGTAACTGTGTAAGATGAGAAGGGGGAGAGGGGAGCTTACTTTAAATTCACACTCACACACACACACGCGCACACACATACACAGCGCCTGCGCGCACAAATGGAGACACTATCTGACGGGATTTATTTTTACTTTTTACACTTTTTAAAAGTAAAGTGCAGGTTAATTTGTTTAATTTTTACTTTATATTTTGTGTTAGTTATTTTTATGAACAAATAATTTGAGTTTCCATTATTCCTTATGGGGAAATTTGCTTTGGTTTATGAGTGGTTTGGAATACGAGCCCACTTCCGGAAGGAATTATGGTCATAATCCAAGGTTCCACTGTATGAGTAAATAGACATGAGGGTTATACAGTAACTTACCCTGGACTTCTTGTACATTTTACTCTTCAGGTAACTAAAGGTGCGGCTCACTCTGTTCTCACTTTTTCCTTCAAAACCCCCTCTCAAAGGACCAGGTTCTTCTTCGGTAATACTGAACAAAGTAAAAGACACACACAGGAAATTAAAAATATGTAGAAATTTCTTCATCGGACAAGTCATTTTCATTTATAAAGGAAAGCTCAGGCTTATTCGTGATGTTTAAGGAAATAGTTTAGATAATTACTAATCTCAAATTCAATAATTACTATGTCATTTCATACAGTAAATCTGTTAAATCAGAACCGTATTTGAGGATGTGTGTTAAAATGTGTGACTGGTAGCACGTCCATATTTTTTTGTTGTTATTTTTAACTAGCATATATGTATTATAGGTTAAAGATTACTAAATGTACCAAACTGGCAACTTAGTATACATATAATGCCTGTATACCTTTCAAATAAACTAATACTATATAGGGCTTCCGGAAAGCACATTAAAACTATAGTTGGGGTAATATTAATACTATTGATGATGATGATGATGATGATGATGATGATATTTATTTTTATTATCATTATTAATATTATTATTATTTATGGCATCATTATGCAAAGTTCCTGGGATACGTACAGACAGGGGGGCAGACAGCGCAGACAGGGGGGTACAAAGTTATAATAATTTAGCAAACTGTTAAAGGTCTCACCTGTAGGACAGAGAATTTAAAGTGCTATAGGGACCATAGGGTCTCCCAGCTGAAAAGACAACAATAACCCAAAGTCAAGTCATGATTTTCATTTATTAAGCATATACTGTACATAATTAAAATTAACATTGCATAATAAATCAACTATGTCTTACTTTCTTTATTAGAAGTTTCAGACAGGATAAAACATGGTTATTTTATCACACTGTTAAAAGAGAAAATTCAAAAATTCTTTTATATAAGAGTCATGGGAAAGCAGAGACGTGTCTATAGCAAATATGAAAACCACAAAAAAAGAGAGAAAAAAAAGTGTCTCGGTCATGCTGAAAGAAGTTAATTCTGGGGCTTTGGGAGAAACAGCTCCAAAAGAAGACAAAGTGGAGAAAGTTGGCAAGGTTGTGTTGTTAGCAACTCAGCCATGGAGATGGAAAAAATATTGTAAACATTGGAGTACATGCTAATCTTTAACCCACAGTAAAAGCATGAGGATTCAAGAGGGCAAAAATAACTGCTATGCTCAAAAGCAGTCATTTCACTGCTGTGTCCAGACGTTAGGGTGTTGTGTCTGACCTCTCTAGTTAGATTTCTTGTTCTAGGACACACTGGGCTTTAATATTTTAGTAAGGTGCCGTGTAAATGTTTCTCCTAGGCCAAACCGAAACTAAGAATTCTCATCAGATTTTGATTGTTGTTAAATGCCAGTCCTCACAATTATCAGAAATTACCAAACACATTCACGGCACATCTAATCTGCATTTAGTGATGCCCATAAAACCCCATAAAAGGCAAAAATTCCAGCACTGAAAATCACAAAATTGCAATTAAATAGTATTTAAAAAAACACTCTTTAGCATGACATCCCGAAACCATCCAGTATTGCAGGGAGTGTGAATTCTGAACAAGTGGGAAAAAACTGGCTATCTCTATGTTGATTGATCGAAAGCAGATGCAAGTACTGTATATACAGTACAGCATAACTCATTTAAAGACATGCCATTGTTTGGTCTATTGACTGAAAGAACAGCCATGATAATTTAACAAAAATGTGCTGAACTCCTGGTTAAGAAGACCTTCCCAGGTTCCAGAGTGTAAATTCCGAATTACGAGTTATGATCTTAAGTCAAAATAAACTCTAGGTCAATGTATTAAAGATATAATCAAATATCTAGTATTTTTACAAAAGTTTTATAACATGTCTGCATACTGTACCGTTAATCTCCTTCCAGGTACATTTATTAAAAATGTTTTTTTAAGAAGACCAGGTATCTTGTCGTATACATATGCGCTTATGGACAATTTATCAAATACATTCTTCCTGAGTATGCTTAAAATTTGAAGCCTGATCTACTGTATCTATACCTAATTCTACACTTCTACAGCTAGCTGCATTGCTTCTACTACTTTCTATTTGAGCACTGTCAGATTTTCACTACTCTATAGTTACGACTTACATATAGAATCCTCCTCATCACTGGATGAAGAGCTGACTGATAAATCGCGTTTCGATTTTTGAAGAAGTGGAGTGACGTTCAAGGTAAAAGAAAGTCGTCTCTTTTGCAGAATCCTTGCTTTTGCTGAGTGATGGCAATTTAGGGCATAAAAGAAACCATAAGAGCGGTTTTGTTAACAGCAGATATAGAAATGGAATGTGCAGGGGAGAAAATATAGTGCTTCACTCAAATTGATTTTTATAATATTTTTTTTTTACCATGCATGTTTAGCACTGCTGACCTTCCAATTATATTTAGCAACTGTCTCAGAATAACCGTTCTGCTCTGCAATCATTTTGTCTTTTATATTCCAACAGATAGCCAGACAGCAAGAAATGACTCACCATCAATGTCCCGCTGACTGATGGACAGCATGGAGACACTCTCTCGGAGTGGAAGAGTCATAGACTGACAGTTGCGTCTGAATGGGCGATATCTTCTCGATTTCTAAAAAAAATAAAAAAATAAATCATGATTTATTAAATGCTTCAGAATGTTAATAAAATAATAATGATTGTTAACTGATGCCTTGTATTAACTAGCTCCCGATATAATTAAAATTTTGGCGGCTCATAATAGTCCTGGGCGATATGACATCAAATCAATATCATGATCAATTGAATACTTTACCTTAAATATGATTCGTTATTATGATATAAAGACAGTAATTTTGTAATGTAATTAGTTACTTTAAAAAGTAACGTCCCCCAACACTGCTCCCCGGATAGGCTCCAGGCCCTCCGCGACCCTAAATACAGGATAAAGCCGTATACAGTAGATGATGAGTGAGTAAGTAAATGAGTGAGTGAAAGAGTTCTCCTCCATGTTGGTTCCCTATCAGAGTATGGATGGTGTGGAGTCATTTAACTACACATGCATTACTATGTCTTTTAGGGGACAGCACATGAACACACACACACAGTGGGGAAAGGTTTAACAAAATTTAAATAAATAAATAAATAATATAGGCAAGATTATATTGATTAGAGGCCTGATTAATTTGTCAGTTAAATGTCAAGTTTCGATTATTTTCTAATAAGTGACCGGTCCTAGCGCCCTTGTGAATTCTTTGTTCTGATTGGTCAGAATGCACTGATTCATTTTCCATAACAGCCACTCTGATATAAGTGCTAGCTAGCTGCAAGGTTTAGATTTATGCACCCCTGCTAACGTGAGCGCAGTAAGTCTTCTGACAAGGGATAGTCTTCAGAACATATACGGTAGCTTTTCTCTGTAACATCACAAACTGCTAATTGTTTTTGTCTCATTATTTAAAAAAAAACAGGTGAAAAATGGACAGATGAATGTTTGTGCAGTAGGTGTTAAAACAAAAGTGTCAAAAAATAAATAATAATAATAAAAGTAACTTGTTCCACCTTCCACAAAACATAGTTTCAAGTTGTAAAATACTGAAGAGCATGCTATTATAGGAAAATAGTCAAATTCAGCTAGTAACAGTAACTCCACTTTGTATCAGGCTACAACAACCCGCCCAGCCACTATTACAGCCACTATTACAGCATGCCCTGACATGGTTTATTCCTTGCTTAACACATAACTTCATTGCCTTATTTGTTGAATCAATTGTAGTAAAAATATAAAAATGAAATATTTTACCACTGGACCAGAATTTGGATGCGCTAATATGCATGATGCTTATTTAAAGCAGCTTAAAATGATTGAATCCTGTTTGACAGAAACCTAAGATAAGTGATTGTGCAGGCGGGGGGCGTGGTCAAGTCTGGCTCTCATTTTCTCATTACCTGCTGAATGAATGACGAAGTGTGACACTTTATTTTTTTAAACACAACCTTACTCTTGTCCTCCCTTAATCTTATACTGCAGAGGGAGGTAACCATGATCACGGTGACACACAGTCATACATAGCAAGGTTCCTTACCCTAGCACACCCTCCTATTCTTACCAGCTCATTATCCAGTCATTGTTAAGTTAAAGCCTGTTTTTTTTTTAAGGAGAAAAAAAACTAACTTCTGCTAAATGGAAATGTGGTCCCTGGATACCCACAGACCATTAACTAACACCTACCTGACTGTCCAGGCTGCTGCTGTCTCCCAGGTCAGAGTCCTGCCCTTCCTCAGTGAGAGACACCTGGGAGCCTGTGTCTTCGCTCTGCTGGTCCTGAGAGGAGCGCGCTCCCGGTGCCTGCCATCGTTTCCCATCATCCCTCTCTGCCAGACCCTCTAGGCTGTAACTGTTGGCATACAAGAGAAGCTTTTAAATCCCATAGTCCCTCTTCCGTACCATTCCATCAGAGTGCTTGCATGAGTAGGGCTCCATAAGAGTCTAGTATGAGGGGCGTTCAAGTCAAACCAGGACTTTTGACTGTGCAGAGTAATAGAACACAGTTATGAGAGTAGAATGACCTTTAATTCTCTATAAAATCCCCTTCTACTGTACATGACTGCAAATGTTTTACTGCGGCTTAGAGTCTCATCATACTATTGTGCTAGGAGTGTTCTGTAAATTTCAATCAATTTTTACATCTTAATTCACTGGAACTTTCATCACAAGGCCTGCTTTGACTTGAACACCCCTCATAATGTTTAGAATTTAGAGAAACAGTGCAAGGTTATGACAAAACAATGAAGCAAAACAGACTTTACACAAATGGACTGACCTATCTCTATGTAAAGAATCATATTTGTAATTATCATACGTTTGTTTTTCTTTTTTCAAGACAAAGACTTTAACTTGCATCTTTAACGTGGTCATAACTATAAAATCACATAATACAATAAACTTTAACAACACAAAGGCTGACTTGAATTATGGCCACACTATTACTACTCCAATTAAAACATATTAATTTTTTTATATTATTATGTATTATGTTTTCTAATTAAGCCCTTTCATACAGAATTACTTTATTATTTTTTTGGCCTTGTCAAGTAATACAAAAAGTAAAAATGTTACAAATCAGGTCCAAACTATTAACCAAAACTACAAAAATATTTTTTTTTTTTTGACAAGATACACAATTTACAAAAATATCTTACATTAAAAAACAGGTGTTTACTGGACTTGGGCACATATGTATTTTTTATCTATCTATTTATGTATTTATTATTTTAGATTTTAGTAGAAGGCTTTGTAGGATTAAATATGTGTACTTTGCATGAAAGGGCTGACGTAATGTAAATGTAATTTTGCATCTATTATGTAAAATCAGCTCTGCCAAATGTTCTTTAGATGCAGATATGCTCTCAAGCTGTGCTCACCTGTCATCTGTACAAGTTGTACAAGCCGAGTTAAATCGAAGCAAACCAAATCTGCTAAACTTTTTTTTTTCTTTTCCTTTTTTTTCTTGGTGCACACAGAAAGAAAAGGTGATGCAAATGTTCTTGTGCAGAAGATGCATGCACAAAAGTCAGAGAGGCTGGTTATTTTCCTGAGCACGAAATTACACACACACACACACATACACACACAAAGCAACACATGCTGTACCTGAGAAGTTGGCTAATCTCATCCAGGTCAGAACTGAAGGGAAGCTCAGTGGGACACCAGCTAAGACTGAGAATGAAGGGATGAGGATGAACCAAAACCAAAGACTATGACGGCAGAAAATAATCATTTGCTCTCAATGCATTATGATCTGAGACATGCAGAAGGAAAATGAACTAAAGGAATTTGAAATGACAGGAAGGATAACCAAAGCCTAAGGAGATTATCTACAGACCCTTACAGAAATGAAATATGAGTTACAGAAGAATTAAAAAGAAAAAAAAGTAAGTAAAAAAGCATTTTAAAGTGATGATACCTTCTTCTATGAAAGACAGGCTTTTGGTCCCCGGGACTTCGTAAAGAACTGGAAATGGATGTATAAAGGGGGAAAAAGATGAGAGAAAATCTAATGACTAGTGAGACAGATTGCTTTTAGTACAAATAAAAGCCTGTGCAGGTGACAGAAGACCGATCCATAATCATTACTGAGAATGCAGGCTAAGTGTTTAAGAGAACATTGATCTACAGATGACAAAAGTAAGAGAGAGTGAAAAGGTTGGAAAAAGACGGGATGGTGAAAGGGTGTGCTCTGATGACTCAGACGTTCTGACTGAATGTATCTCAGCGTAGATGGATACTGTACTGTATATGGTTTCATTTCCAGCTCATGATCTATGTGTGAGTAAAAATCCAATTGCTTTTTTTTTACCCTACACGAAACCCTACATGAAACCTGGCTGATACATCCTACTTGTCCTCAAAATATAAATTATCAAAAATGGAGACAAATGCTTTCTGGCTGTTTGATAAATTTTATTAAGAAACTCTAAATTTCATTTTCTCATATGGGGGGATTATTTATTATATGCTGTGGGCTTCTGAAAAACAAATGGGCGATGGACGGCTTTAATAAAGTTTTCTTTAGTATTGCCATTCCCTTAAATAATACTAAAGCGTGGCTCAATATGTAGAATTCTTCCATTTCCAGCAGTGTTATTCTCAACAACAGGTTCAGCTTTTAAGTCAATATACTAGAATAATTCATCACATATAGCAAAAAAAAACTGCTACATATTTATAAGAAATAAGGGAATCAGTAGTGGTGTTACAGTACTTTGAGCACTGCTCAAAGTAGCTTGGTGCTGGGACGCAGCTGTAACCATTCAGCCATGTAGTGGAAAAGAGGTTCGAGATGCATTTTGGAGATCCACAATGACAGGCTGTAATTACTAACCCTGCTATGCAGTTTGCTAAACACCCTCTGTCGATCACTGTTGGACCATCCTCAGCACAATAGTGTTACTGGGAACTTAAACCACTCACTGGGTTGGAAAATAGTCCTTAGAAATCAATCCTGATTAAGTGCAGAAGTATAATTAATACCCCAAGCTGTGCGTGGACATTGTGTAATCTTAAATATGTGACATTTTCATTTTCACGGTATATATATATATTTTTTTTTTGCTATAAAAATTTAACCAGTTTTAATTTTGCACTTTTTGATTCCATTCTTGATCCTCTTAAAGTCAAACCGACTGATAACACATTCCATGTTATTTTGGTAAAGTGGATTTACTGCATGATTACATGAAGGAGAAATGTCGGAGTATATATATATATTTTTTTATTTAGACGTGTCCAATTATTTTTCCCCGATTTTCTCCCTAATTTAGTCGTGTCCAATTCCTTCCCGTCACTAGGGGGGCTGCCACATTAAGGCTACTTACTACCACTCAGCCAGAAAGGCCGTGGGCTGTCACGTGTTTCCTCCGTACCACGTGACACCAACCGACCTCTTCTTTTCGAACTGCTTGCTCACGCACCGTTGGGGGCAGCGTCACACAGCGCTATCCGGACATCCGGATATCCGGACAGCGCTATCCGCTCCCTCCGCGTGCGCGAGCTCACAGACGCCCCGAATGGCACAGAGCCGTGATTAATGTGGGAGCACTAGTACCTCTCATCCCTCCCCACTGAGAGAGATTGGCCAATTTAGCTCTCTCGAGGCCTCCGGCTGTGAGAGGTTACAGCATCACCCGGGAACCGAACCAGCGATCTCCGGATGATAGGGCGAGCACTTGTCGGAGTATATTAGGGTGTTTTCACACATAGTCCCTTTTAGACTTTCTAGGGACTCAGGCACGGATCCAAGTATACTTGACCCAAAGTCAGGTATGTTTGTGTAATCTGAACCCTCTGTACCATGTCTGGGCACTGATCGGCGTATACCATACTCGGCCATGATTCAAATCAAATATGAAAGCCAACTGTAAACACGAATGTGGTGCACTGTTTAGATCTCGACGTCATCTGTCTCCCCTGATATCTCTGAACATACACATAATCTCGTCCTCTTGGCCATAGCAAATTTATTTAAAAGGCCTCAAAATCCACTCAAGTACTGAACAATATCACCAATGTAAAAGCTGACCAGACAGGTTGGGGGTGCTACAAAGCAATTGTACATGATGTGGCAACAGTCCTCTTCCTGTTCACACCACAGTTCCTCTTAAACTCTCAGATCTTTACTGATTTGAATTATGTGCCAGCAGCCATGGGTAACATCATGTCTACGTTATCACCATATTGGTAAGAGGCAAGCTCGGGCTGTAAACAAATACAAGTAAACAGAGGAGTTGTGTTTTGTCTGAATAAAAAGCACACCACATCTTATTGTATTAATAATCTATTAGTAATATATGCTTTACTGCTACATTATACTGTACGTTGGTTGTACTAATATATCTTACTTCATACTTCATATGGAACGTCATATATTCCATATTTATTCATACCGTACTATATTTTTACGATTTTAATTCAATTTAAAAAAATATAGAAAGCAGACTGTCTGTGTCTCACAGTTTGTTTTACATTTACCAATTTAGTTTTTCTAACATAAAGTCAATTATTAGTAATTAAAGATGGAGGATTAATGTTTTCAGTGAATTTGTGACTGAATTACTTAAAAGTAAAATAACTTTCTGCATATTTATATACTTTATTTGTATGTATAATTATTTATATTCTATAAGTAATTCAGTTCATGTAAGCCTAACGCTTATACACACTTCCCTCTTACAACCTATCAATATTCTAAATAACTAGAGACCTAAATGTTAGCATGTTTTTTTTGTTGTTGTTGTTTTTTATCTAGAAAAACCACAGCACCGCCATTTTCTCAAATTTCTTATGTAGTCCATGTTTGCTTGAACTAATATGGTGGAAGTGTGTTAACATATTTTTGTGGTATAGCAAGCCTAGAAGCCTAAAATACAAAAAGCAACGTCAACCTGGAGCACTTTGTTGTACATTTTATGGTATTTGTCAGACAGAATAAAATTCATCTCATCCTACAGTACATTTGAGCCGCTTTGCTCAAGACAAAATCTCAAAAAAAGTAGCAGCTTGGTGCTGCTGGAGTCTGTGACTTTGCACCTGTGACTTTGCAAGCAGAAGTTTAACATTTGAACTACTGAGCTACTGCTGACCCGTGTACACGGTGTACAGGTTAAGCAACCCACAAGGCGATCACAAAGACAACTGAACTGAGAACACCTCAGGATGTACTCTCAGTTTGGTTGGTTTCAGAGGGGTTGAAATTTGTTTTGAGTGATCACACACATGCAAAAATGCTGACTAATTTGCTCTTGGTTTGTTTAAAGGGCTGAAAGGGACCGAGTGTGAAAATACCCTTACAGGTACAAATACTTCAGAAAGTCAGAACCTGCTTCTTTAATAACTGTGAAGGACTTTATCCACATTTGATGGATGAATACAAACAGGATCAACATCTCTAATAAAGTGTCCAGTCTAACGTCCAAATAAAATCTGGTCAGTCGTTCTTATTTTCACATGCTGATCCTACTACATAGAAAGTGTCAGTAATTTCTACCTGCAAAAAGAACCTGCATGGCTAAAATAACTTTTATAATAGTTGATAACTCAGCTTCCATCCTCTAATATACCTGCGCTGATTCATGTCGCTATCTCCAGCCTGGTTTTTGCCCGGCCCCCAGCTGTGCCGGCGGAATGGAGACTGCGAGCGGACGGAGGAGCAGAACAGAGATGAGCGCAGCGGCACCTCGGTCACGCGGTCTTTGGCTTCCTCGTCAGCGTCTCCCCCTCCTGAACCAGGTCCTCGGCGCCGCACTTCCTCTGAGCTCTCGGCGGACGAACTGGGCTGGCACAGGCTAGCCGCGTCGTCTGTGGACGAGCAAGAGACAGACACCTCACTGGCACTGTCGCTCACACCTAGAGCCTCCCGACACTGAAAGAGACAGAAACAGCCTGAGTGAGACACGCTCAGGTCCACCAAGAGTTTTGTGTCATAGATGTTGATGTGTAGTTACAGTACATGTAAAGGAAATTTTTTGTTTAGACATTATCGCTTCCTGCCTGAACGTCTATGGGAAGATATGACATTATATCACCAAGTTCTCCTAGCAACAAATCATACCAGACATTTTTTTTTCATTCATAACCGTTTGCCTTATCGGTGCTATTTTATAATGCATTCTAATTCAACTCTTAATCACGCACTCTCAGGTTTATTTATTTAAAGACTCGCCCCTATTTAACCTAACAATTCAGACAAAACACCAACAAGACTGTTCATAACTGAGAACACTCAGGCGCCAATAATTTGGTCTAATAATTAAAGCCCTGCTTTAACAAATCCAAGTTTTACCCTTTTGGGATCACTGTAAAGAACAGGAACCAAGAGAAACAGTGACTCAGCCTGTGAAATGAGACTATGGGGGAAAAAAATTTCTGACGAGGCCTAGTGACCTGTAGTGTGAAGTCACTGATCACACACACTCACAAAACAGATACTGTGCTCCAAATTTTACAAAGACCTTTAAGCCTGAGCTAATCCCATGGTGCTGGGTGTGAGGCTTTGGCCAGTCCCTCGAGCTGTGCAGAAGTAGCGTGAGAGAAACTGGAGGCGGTGAAGGGCACACACAAACACACACAAACACGCACACACACACAACCGCACACACACACTGGGGGTTTTGTTGGGACTCTGGAGGATGAAAGCTTCCTATTCATACGTCCCAGAAATGACTTCCAACGCATGTGTGTGAAGAAGATGAGGACTACAAGGGCGTGTGTGTAGGCGAGCTTTCAGAGCACATGGAAAGCTAGAACCGCTCTGGTCACATGACCTTCATACTGCTCACCAATACAGGTAACGCTAAAGGAAATGTTACGTGGAACTAAAAATAAGCGACTATGTGAAGTCAAATATCTCACATCAGTATGTCTGATCCATTGTGGTTTGTACAGTTTTCTGGCCTTCAGGATTTTCATTCTGATTGACTTTCTGAAATCCCAACGTAATCACTGGAACATAAACAATGTTATGGATTCCTCTTTATTTTTATTTTAGAGTGTTTGAAGCAGTTGGTTTTGTGTCATTTATCTGACGCGTTGCCTCTTTAGTGATGATATCTGTCAGACTCTACAATGAATTTCAGAAGTTTAGCTGTTGAGCTCTAACACCCTTATTTCACCTATGTGTCAGCGAGTTTTTCGTGTGGTGCCCGTAAGTACGTTTCTTCTCGATTCACTGCAAGTTTTGGCGGAGTGATTATGTTTCCAATCTTACCACAGCAAAAAATTAAGTATGTTTTATATTTTTGGGAGGTCCTTGCGGAAGCTTGCGGGCCCTGCGGAACATCAGGCGGTCACTCACGGTGATTCAACATATCATAATATATATAATATACGTATCTCAGCAATTATAAAAACTGTGTATACAGGCTATTTTTTTTCCTTTTTTTAGGACAGCCTAAGCTATCCATATATTGCATCTTTTATCATAATACTTGCAGTGAGTTTGTAATTACATTTGTATCAATAAAAAATGGATATAAAAACACAGACTAGTAATAAAAACAAAAGGCTTGGAGCGGTCAGCACTGTATAGGGGATTTAGCAATAACTGAAATGACATATTCTCTCTCACCTTTGTGAAGACGCTGTCCTCTCCCGGGTCAGTGCTGATGATGCCATCTGTGTCACTGCCCGAATCTCGGAGAGTGGTGCTGCCTGTGCTGTGGCGGGCTGGGGACCGAGAACTCTCTGCAACATAACCACACACATACACACACACACACACACACACACATATTTCCACACTTGTATTTGTGCTACTTTCACTTCTCAATTCTCAGATTTTCCCCTAGATTGATATAAATATCCTGCTGAGCAGCAGTGACACTTAAACTAGGTTCACACGTTCACACTTTAACAAAAATGTTTGTTTGTTTTTTTTCAATACAATACAAAAAAATACAAAAGAGGTTTTTTTTCTTTATTGACCAAAACTTCAGCTTTCTTATCTCCTCATCAGTATCATACGCTCACATGCACTCGTGTGGATTCTATTATTGGTATCCGTCTCTCATTTCTACAGCATTGCTATGATTGTTAGAAGAGAGCACAGCTAGCTACAGTATAAGCAGAAATGCATAGCGGCAGCATCATCAGAGCTTCATCAGCTGTCTCACACACACACACACACATACACACACACCACAGGTGCCATAGGAAAAATTGGAGGAGACGCAGTTGGGTTCATTTTGTCCACACGCCCCTTAAATGAGGAACCTTGATTCGGTGAAACGTTTCCTTTTACAGCTATGGATTTGCCCCTTGACAGAGAGTATTATCAATAAAAATTCTGTACTGGTATAAGAGTAATTCTGGTTAAAAGGATTTTTTTGATGTTGTATTTTTTAATAATACAATGTGCAAAAATACAAATCTTTCATAAAGTGACTTTGAACCTGGTTATACTTGCGAGAGAAAATCCCATAGATGCGACCTTGTACTGAATCAGCAATTTATGACCTTTAATAAGCCTTGCCTTTACTGAAAAATTTCCTTTCATCAGAAAACTAAGTTATCTATAGCACATCCTGCCACGCATCCTGTCGTGCCACGCTCAAACATCAAAGCAAGAAGCAAGACCTACACACAGCTGGTGAAGACGAAGAGCTGTCACAAACAATGAGAGTACTCAGTGTGGATCAGACCCCGACTCGATATGCAGGGCTTCTGCGTTCAGACATTTCATAGCTGACTCACTCGTGTCTACTGCAGGGCATTACGCTATGGATTCTGTCATATATATAACATTTTAGTGGTGTCACACATGGGCATCTTTGTTGTTAAGGTGAGTGCTTAAAAACTGGTTCGCAGGACTTCCCGACAGACAAAATGTAATGCCGGGTGTTTTTGTTTTCTAATTTCTAACTGTTCTTTGTGGTATTAAACAGCACAATGAAAATAATAAAACATATTAATGCTTGAACGATTTAGAGATCTGAATAAAAGCGGAATAAAACTATTCTTTTATTGACATTACATTTCCTTGAATGGCATCTTGTATTATTAGCATTAGGTTTGATTATACTGTACAGTAGTCATTCCTTAACAAACTGAGCATGTTTTAATAAAATTAATGACATCAGTGTGTATAATGGCTAGGAAAGTGTAGAGATTTAAATGCTCATTCTGTCATGTTTATGCTAATGAATACACAAGCGTAATGTCACTACCTGGATGCGGCTCTGGATCTGATCTAACTCAGATTTAACCGTGAAGAAGGTGAGGCACAAATGAATCAATATATATTATTGTATTTGAGACATATCTATAATATTTCTAAATGAAAACGTGAGTATCTATATACTTTAAGCCTCTGTAGACGCAAATGATTTAGCATTTTGATATCTATGATACAAATAATAACTTTGGGTTAAAGAACTGACTCCTGAGCACATGTCAAATGAGGAAAGCAATGGCCTTACCTGTGGACGCAGAGCTGTGTCTCTTTTCTAGCGGCCTGCTGTGTGTGGAGTTGTCGAGACACAGCGAGTGCCCCTCTCTGTGAATCTGGAAGTAGAAACAGGAAGAAATATTAAGCATGTGACTATGTCTAACTGGAACTAGTGGGCTGACACACATACACACACACACACACACACACAAATGACAAATCATACCATAATGTCATCTAACACCGAACAGCACCCTTCAGATTATATACAGTACCAGAAGTAAAATATGCATTTTACAGCTTAGAAAGTAGAAATCCTTATTATAGACATGATTTAATGTTAGCAAATTATAAAACCATGCCATTTAACAAGCCATCAACATTACAGAGAACATTTAAGCTCAACACACACACACACACACAGAATCAAAGCTACAGTGCTAAAATCGTAAGATCAACAAATATGTCTTGACTTGGAAGCATACTGCATAAACCATAACACTACATAACATTACCACATTATTTATTAATTATATACCAGTAAACTGGTGACAGGATTATGGGCTGCTAAGGATCACCCATGCCTGTGGGGACCAGAGGCCAGCCTGTTTAGTCTGATCCCACAAAAAAGATAATGCCAGAACATGAAGTGCACCATGACCGACCATGCACATGGCCCAACAGGCAAAGAGCCCAAGAATGCCAACCCGGCCTCCAAACTCCCCGATCCCAATCCGATTAAGTACCCATGGGATACGCCAGGCAAACAAGTCTGATCCATGAAAGCCAACACAGAGCACCCAAAGGATCTGCTGCCAACATCCCGGTGCCAGACTTGTACTCCAGAGATCTTGTGGAGTCTTGCCACAAGGGGCCAGATCTGTCCCGGCAGCACAAAGGGAACCTACATAATACTGGGCTTAATATTTTGTGCTTTGATGTAATGGCTGATCAGAATATGGACATGGATTCAAAAAGTTTTAATCCAAGCAAAAAAGGAAAAAAGGGTTAAGAAGGATTGACGGTGCTCAATAAAACTACACACATTTTTTTTTATAGTTCCACCTACATCCACAGGAAGATTTTTGACTCTTAGACGAAGCAAAAGTTCAACCATGTGTTTCAAACAATAACTTTTACAGACCTGATGCTGGAAATCTGATGAGCATATTTATGTACTGTAAATATGAAAAGCTGACTGTGTTTAAAAGATGTTTCCTCGCTCGACACCAGTGTGCAACTTTGTACATAGATGGAAGTACGGCCATCCAATCAGATTGCAAGTTAACCGATGACTTTTGGTGTGCTGTGGGAGAAGCACCTGAAGCCTAGACCAGCGGAAATGGTTTAAGAATCGTAACTGACATCAATAAGGAAATGAAACAGCTCAAGCATAAACAACTCGTAACGGCTAATAACCCATTAGAAGACCCATTTGTAAATGACTCCAAAATGATTTGCTGTCCATTTGTCATTTTGTTTTGCGTTTGTATTTAAGGGGCCATGTGGTAGCTGAATGTGCTGTTGGATCATGTTGTACACATGGTGTGTGGGGGGAATAAATGGAAACTCCTTAGAGGGTTGTTTTGTACATTTTTGCAACAACATCTACAATAAATTAAAGTTGTGCATACCCCTTTCCATGCTGTTTTGATACTTAGTTCCAGATCCTTAGCGGCACGACAGGAAAGCAGAGATTGCAGGTTCGATCCTCATAATGCTTTCTGTCAGTCACAACAAAGGAGTGGATAGCTCTTTACTCAGAGCGTGGTACACTACCCTGTGAGTTTGAAATTATTTACTGGGCCACACCGTACATAGATGGTGGGACAGAGCGGACTGGTGGGTAAGAATTGTCAAAAATAAATATATTAATTAATTAATTAGGGTGAATAGTGGTAAAGTGGGACAGTTAAGCTTAATAATTTATATCACTTCATTTTAATGGAGGAATTGAGTTCCCTTTTTATATGTCCCTCATAAATTTAGTTAGTTAGCTAGATATTTCAACAAAGATTGACT
>JAOVVA010000004.1:7540620-7557599 GCA_028565275.1 Leiocassis micropogon | reverse complement strand
CAATGTAGAAGGAAATAAAAATCAGGAATGATCATGGAGTTAGAAAGTGACCCCAAACTTTTGAACGGTAGTGTATATTTTCAAAAGTAAGTACTGATTCCTCATACAGAGTTTCCCTGGATTGCATGGACTGGATCGTCAACATATTGTCTCTGCAGTGGACCTCACCGTTATTGCCCCCTAAAAGACTCCATTCGGGAGGCAGTGTGAGGTGTCTGAAGGCGAGCGCCAGACTCTGGTCCATCTTCTCACACTCCTGCAGGGGGATGTGACACTCATTCAGCAGCAGTGCGCCCTCTGTCCCTTCGTCCTGGCCTGCTGCACTCACCAGGAACTGGGCCATGTCTAAGGCCAAATCCTTGACAAAACACATCTGTTCTGAGGACAGGTGATGAACGAGGCCATCTGGACCCCCAGAATACAGAGTGACCACCACAGACTCATAGCGGTCATGGGCTGGAGCGGGAGAAAACACAGAAAGAAAGAGTTTACTTACTACTTTGTCATTATTTGCAACCTTACACACAAGCAGCTCTAAATAAATCAGCTTTACAGATTTTTTTTTTTCTCTTCACAATATATTCTATACTGTGATCTTGGTTATCTATATCCTTTGATTGACTCACTGCTGCAACAAATAATATGCACATTTATGAGCTTCTGTTCACACAGTGTTATCAAACGTGAGGCCTTGTATGTATATGTAGCCCTACTCACACACTCCCACTTCATTAGGTACATCCGTTTAACTGCTCATTAATGCAAATATCTAATCAGCCAATCACATGGTGGCAGTTAAATGCATTTAGTTATGTACAGTAGACATGGTCAGGGCGATCTGCTGATGTTCAAACTGAGTATCAGATTGAGGAAAAAAGATGATTGAAGTGATGTTGCAAATGGAATAGTTGTTTTTGTCAGGAAATCAGGTCTAAGTATTTCCAAAACTGCTAAACCATCTCCAGGGTTTACTGAGAATGGTGTGAAAAAGAGAAAATATCCAGGGGGTGGCAGTTCTCTGTGCAAAATGGCCTGAAGATGTCAGAGATCAGACAGTAACTCAGATTTCATCTCTTTACAACAGATGCATGTTGAAAAGCATCTCTGAACAAACCACTTGTTGAACCTAGAAGAAGATGGGCTTCATCAGCAGAAGACCACACCAGGTGCCACTCTGAACCTGAGGCTACAATTCGCATGGGCTCCCGAAAAAATTGGACAAGACCGGAAAAACAATGCCTGGTCTGATGAGTTTCGATTTCTGTTCCAGCTTTCAGATGGTTTTCAGTTAGAATTTGGTGTAAACAACATGAAAGATCCACCTTGTGGTCTTGTGTCAATGGTTCAGGCTGCTGGTGGTGGTGTAATGGTGCGAGGATATTTTCTTGGCTTCCCTTTTTGGCACCTTAGTACCAACTGCACATGGTTTAAATGCCACAGCCCACCTGAGTATTGTTGCTGACCATACCCATCCCTTTATGGGCACAGGGTAATCTTCCATATCATGAAACCAAAATCATCTCAAACTTGAACATGACAATGAGGTCATTGTACTCAAATGGCCTCCACAGACACCAGCTCAGAAGGTCGGTCTGAATCCCGGTACTAGCAAGGTGTACCTAATAAAGTGACCAGTGAGCATGTACTCTATGCACTTAAATCTGCACTATTTTGATGGGTGACAGAGTATCACAATATTGCCTAGATATATTACATATTATAAAAAATATAATACGGTAATTTTAAATATTAAACACATATTAAAGCAGTAATGATTGAATCTATGTAATTAAATGTGACTCACATAAGTGAATATAATTTCTTAACCTGAACTTATTATCAGTAATGATATGGTCATGACAAATGCTTTATGTATTGCACATCGACCATTGGGATTTACACTCCTTATACCAAAAGCATGGCATACATGGAAATGCTGTTTTTTTTTTGTTTGTTTGTTTTTTCCTTTCCCCACTTATCGCTTAAGCTCACAGTCTTAAAGTACTTTATAGCCTTAAAGCGAACTCATTATCTGTATGACAACCCACACCCAAGCCATAACTAGTACAGCAGGAGCCTGTGGTTCCTGTAAATGTGACAGCCAAGTCTCACCCTACACAACAACACACGGGCCTGCACTCAAAGTCCAAGGTTACATCAACTGAGTGGGGCTGCGGTTATACACAATGTAAGCGTGCTGTTGCCCAGTCAGTGTGTTACCCAAAAGTAAAAAAAAAAAAAAAGGAACTGATATGACATGGTGTTGTTTAACAAAGGCCTGAAAAGATCATTCATCATAACGCAATAGGGCCCAGGAAATGAGAACGCACACTATGTTCGATTATTAACATGTCATAAGAGACACGTGTCTCGTAACTTACTGTACTGACAAAATAATACACTCGCAAACGCATAAAGACTGAAAAACTAATGCTTGGGTCATAAGTCCATCCAGGAAATTCCTCTCCGTGCCCATCAGCCGTTTATACCACACCCAGCCGTATTGGGCCTCGACTAACGACAGTGCTAAATCACCGACACGGGCCATAAAAACCGGCCCAGCTGACCACAGAGTCAAAACATTCTGGCTGCCTGAGTTTCTATATGCAGAAATGAGTGGCTGAGCAGGCTGGGTAGAGATGTCTTCAGACTAGATTATGCCATTTTGGAACCTCACAATAATTGGCTAAATATATCTTCTACTAAGTGCAGCATTTCAAAAAATATCATTACTCGCCATCACTCTCACTCATCCTACTGTATATACAGCTTATCTTGTTCAGGGTCGCAAAGGGACCTGGAGCTCATCCCAGGGACCTCGAGGGACTCAAGGAACTAGACAGGGTACACCGCAGGGCACAAGCGCACACTCACGCTCTCACTTACACACTATGGGCAATTTGGAAGCACAGATTTGCCTACTCTACGTGTCTTTGGACTGAAGACTAAATCAGAATTCCTGGAGAAAATCCACCAAGTGAAGGGGAGTACATGCAAACTGGACTCCCAATACAACGAAAACAACCAACAAGAAACCAAAGACACGTGTTTTATCCCTCCTATACCACAGCAGCTTGTCAATGGTAGGTGTTGTAATTGACATTTATGAGACACATCAGCTCTAGAGGTGTTTAGACTGTTTAAAGACCACTGATCTGATTTGTCTCAAGCAGCTATATTCTAACAGGTTTTGCTTTAATAAAAACTAATAAAAGTATCTACTGTAAGAACCACTGAAACGCTATGAATCCTGTGTTGTTGTTTTTATTAAATATCATGTCTCATACAAAGTGCAATTTTTTTTCCCTGCCAAAATTCTAGTCCACACTCCAGTTCACCGACAAGCACCAACAGGCTATAAACTCAAAAGAAGAAGACGTGATTCTATTACAAAGTGTGAGTCTTTGTGGATGATGGAAGCACTTTCTTTAATATAGATTTTTAGGAATTCCTCAATTTTAAGACCCTTAAACATTTAAAAATTTACCTAAATCATTTTAAAAATAAGAATTCATTCTGAATCAAAAACTGACCAACAAAAAAGCAATTAAGCTGCAGTTAAACTAGTTAGTTTCTATTATCACTTATGCTATAACAGTGTGTTGCTGCTGCTTTGAAAGAATAATGCAAATGGTGTCCATTCTGACATACCATATGTCAAATCATATGTTTAAAGCAAGAGTTGTATTCTAGTTGCAGATGTTTAGAGTTTTACACATTGAGCCGAATTCTACGACATTTGTGTAAGCAATCGGCAAAAATTGTCGGCTGATGCTGTTTGTTCTTCGCATTCAAAGGTTCATTTGAAGAGTTAGCAACTGATCTGGATTCATGATGTGAAAAAAAGCCTTGCATTAAACACATATACTGTAACCGTAACTAGAGATCCTTAGTTTAGACTATTGCTGTTACAAACAAACCTGCAGGCTGCAGAAAAACAAGCTCCGCCCATTTAAAAAGACAACATGCTGCTTACTTCAGATACAAGAACATGGTGGGGAAAGGAAAACAGAAATGCATTAAGACCTCGTCCAAAAAAATGCTAGGAATGTAGAGACGGTTTTATGAGCGTGTGACTTATTACTGGCACGTGCTTTATAAGCTTCCATTAGTCCGTAGTCCAGGCTGTCTTCCTGCTCCCGTGTAACACTCGAATAAACCCAACCTGATAATGTAGATAAGGTAAGTGCATTCTCTACAGGCTTTCATGCTCCCTGTGCCTCACTCTGCCTCCTCCAATTCACCTGAGCCCTTAATCAGATCCCTGAGCGAGTTGTGTTGACATCCTGAATGCTGCAGCGTCTCGCCTGGTGTGAGAAGGCAGACGTATGAGAAAGGTGGTCGAGGCACGATGCTGACAATCAACAGAAGTGGGTCTGCAAGGTCTTTGATATGATGCAACATTACAAACAGAGTTTGGACACGTTCTACACTCTTTCTCTCTCTTTCTCTCTCTCACTAAACATATAGCAATAAATCTGGACACACAAACCGATGCACATTATTTATTTCTCTGATACACATTCACTATACCTTATCGCAACAACCACATTTGTGCACCTTCCCAATAAAAGGGCTCTAAGGGATAGTTTGGGGGGAAAGAAATTTTTGGTTTTGTGTGAGTATGTATGTTTAAGCAATTAGCTTAAAATGCTCTTTTTATATACTTGGTGCAAATTAGGAGCAACAAGGTGAATATTTAGGATTTTTAATTGGCAGTCGTGTCTGTGGTTCTGATGTGCCCCAATGACGTTATGTCCTGCTCATCCTGTTTTCTGTAAAAACATTGTTTTCACCCTACAGAAATCTATGTAGTAAATAGTGAAGTAGAGTACTGTGCAAAAGTCTTGAGCCCCGTCATGTCTTCATGGTTTGCTTCCAAAGAATCAGATCCCTGATCTGATTTCTTGTATTTTTAATTTAATCTTGAGGAATAGTTCTCCAGGCTTCCTGAAGGATGTTTTGGCTCATGTTTTTTGTCAAGTTTTTGGCTCTTGGACATTCCCTGTACCCGAGCAGTTTCAGAGGAATTATTTGTTTTGTTTGTTAAGCCACATGGTGACCTACTGTATTAATCATTCAGGCATAAAATGATCATCTAAATCAAGACATAAACCAGTGAGAAAAAGGTGCAGATGAGAGATGAGAGATGATTTTGACCAATGAGAGGGGAAATGAGATTGCTGCTGAGACGATAGATTTTAGGCACTTTGCCCAGAGCTGTTGTAGTAAATAATTTGTTTCCATTTCTTTAGTCAAAATTTTATTTAAGCTTATGGACTTATATTAAATAAGCAAACTAGTTTTTTAGAACTTAGGCATAACTTGATTAGTTGTCAACTGGGACATCAGGGCTAAAACAGCTAGTGTAAACAGGTGTTTTAGCCCACATGTTCCTGTTCACAACTAATTTTGTGGCTTGGTGACAACTACCTTTTTCTTAGCGACACCAATACACAACACACAACAATGCACAACAATATGGTAGATTAATTTTAAACTTATTAAATAGAAATATCTACATTAAAAAACTTTATCATAACTTTATTTATTTATTAAACTTTATGTATTATAGTAAAAAATAATCTTTTTTTTTTTTGTCTGACTGCTCATGCAATGGTGTTCAGTGATGTGATTTGGATTTTCTTGGCATAGTTTGAAACCCTATGTGTTGCAAGTACAACCCTGTGTTGCAAGTACAGCCAATGAGAAACCGACAATAAAAAACAGCCAAACAGAGAGCGTGGGAGAGTGAGGACAAACTGTAAGCATAATAAGAATGCTTCAGGACATCCTCACTGTTCACGTGTCATCATCCAATACTTGATCGTCCCCATTTTCTCTTCCTCCTTTTTTCTAATTTACAAACTCAAAAAGCGACTAAAATGAAAATGAACAGTTCTGCGAGTGAGCATGTAGTGCGCGTGCCCATGTACCCAACAAACAACAGATCACAAGTCATTACTGTCGTGTAGTGTAAAAGGGTGAGTGCTTCCGAGCCTTTCAAAGTCATGTAGTGTGCACTCTGGTGTACAGTTGTGCAAGCTCAGTGCTGGCGGATTTAACGATCTGTGATTATGACCATAAACTTGTCTCCTTTTATTTCCTGACATTTATTTCATTTATAAAACTGAATTAACTCCCACTGATAATATTAAATAGAGGAATTTTAAGCAGACGTGACCTTATGATAAACTAAATGTGTCCTGCCTTTGGAGGTCACCATTTTCATCTGTGCTTTAGCTTTAAATTTTCTGCAGCTGTTAATACAAAATATTGTGCTTCTCAAGAAATAGGATGCATCATATCATATGCAGCAAAATAACAATGTAAATGGTGAACAAATATGATTATAATTATTAAGACTATTGTACAACATCGGATCCTTTTCAATACAGTATGTTGAATTTGTATTGCGAATGTTCTGTTTCTATTCCTTTTAGTCTTAAACTCTCTCTCTCTCTCTCTGTACATACCCCCTGTATTACTTCATGCTTTTCTATAAATCTTGCTTCCTGTTTTTTTCCTCCTCACTGGTTTTTCAGCTTTGTCTTGACCATGGCCAAAAGTCGTAGCTGGGGCAGATTTCGAAGTTTAATTGAAATTCAGTTGGAATTATTTTATGACTGTATGGATGGTTATCGAAGCGCCCACACACACAGCAGCTGATTGTCCGCATGTCAGAGAATATTGTTTGAGCAGTAATTGCACTATAATGATGTTCATAAAAGGCCAACGAAGTCATCCTCCATATTTAAACGCCCAGATGTCAGATGAACATGTCCCTTAGCGTGTTGATTCACATTTAATTGGCCTCCAGCTGCTATGGTGAAAAACAGGATTAGCCAAGCGAGATCATGCATGTTAGGAAAAGCGACTAGCCACCTAGCTTCAGTCTGAGGAAAGAGATTTTGAGTTTATAGCCAATTAAAGTTTAGAGCAAAAGGAGAAACAGAAATCTGGTTTTATTAAGGACTGTATCACGTTTCCATCTGTTACCAGAATGCTATTTTAATGATTTTTCAGTGGAACTGTACTATACTGTATTATTACGGCAATAATGGTTTATGGTAGATCATGCTGTAAATAATTAAATGCAAAAAGATTATGATTAAACCATCTAATACTGTGCATACATCCCTCTACTGCTTGGTATCCAGCAAAAATGTCTTCACGCGTCACACTTAGTTTGAAGCTTCATCCCTGCTTTGACCTTCACTATTAACATGAACTTAATGTTAGTTTACACCAGAGTGGCCACTGTAAGTGGGATGATTATCATGTTAGTATCCAGGTATGTGCTTTTTGCACTGACATCATTCTCCACAATCCTGATTCACTAATTTACTCAATACCTCTGGTTCTGTAGTTGTTCTGCTTTAGGACCCCTGATTGTGTATTCAAATTGGATCAAAGGATCAAAGGATTCTGCCACCTGCGAACTCAACCTCACATCCGGATTATGACTATACAGGTAATAACAATTCCCGCATGCTATATATGGAATGTATATGAAAGAAGCGTACATACCCGGACACACCAGCTGTAGGGTGTCATGGCTGATCCTCAGTGTGCTGCTCACGTGCCTCTGAGTCGAACCAGTGAAGAGCAGGAAAAACTCCACATCCTCTCTCTCACACAGCTCGTCATCGCTGAGCTGAACGGTGAGCACACAACTGCCCTAATGCACAACAAAACAAGTTTACAATGTATTATTATTAGTATTATTATTAATCAGGTTGGTTTTATGATTAAAATGCTAGTAATCATATGTTTGATGCACAGAACCTGAAGAAGTACGGCTGTACCCAGGCCTCGAAGATAAAACATTAAATTCACAATGTATTGTACATTTGCCACATGATAACACCGCATAAATAATTTGATTGATTCTTCTGTAAGGTTATGCACACTTCATTTACCCCCTTAAAGTTTTGCGGTATTCATTAATGATGATGAATTATTCAGTAACTACTGTATGATGCATTATTCATTAGCTGCGCAAAAAACTTTAAAAAAGTGACAAATGTAAGTCGGATTCTTTTAGACGGTCATGGAAATAAAGAGGTTACAATATCATTCAAATTCATGTTTAACATGCAAACCAATAATCAGAATTATGGTAACTGGAAAAAAGTGTGAATTAAAAGTGATAAAAAACTATTAACATAAATGAATAAGCTTATTATTGTGAGTGGTGGTGAGATGACAGGTCAGATGGCAGGTCACATGTCATACTGTAAATAAATATGTAAGGCAGTCCGGAAAAACCTGTCAGATGTCACTGAGGCTGTAAAAAACAACCAAAAAATGTTTACTCTGTTACAGCTGAGCCTCCAGCTTGTCCACATGAGTGCATCTAAAAAATACACTGATCAGCCATAATTTTATATGACCACTGACAGATATCAGTGATCATCAACCATACACCAGCAAACTGGTGACACGATCATGGGCACCTAAGGCTCATCCATGTCCACATACCGGCCAGTGCAGAACAAATCACAGACAAAAAGACAATGTTGGCCACAGTGCACAACAACCCCAAGGCCACCGACACAGCCTTCAAACTCCCCGGATCCCAAGCCAATCGAGCACCCATGAGATGCGCCAGACAAATAAGTTTCATATTTAGCTCCTAAGCTTTGTAATAGCTTTCCTGACAGTGTCCGGGGCTCAGACACAGTCTCCAAGTTTAAAAGCAGGCTCAAGACACATCTCTTTAGGCTGACATACACATAATTTATTCCATAACCTCATCTAGTACACTTAAATGCACACTCCCATCTAGTGCTGATAATATAATGAACGGCAGCTACGCTAATTCTTCTCCACCTGTTCTTTCTTTTTCTACCCATCCCGAGTCATGTGGAGATTGTGCCAGCTCCCGGAGACAGAGACCAACCCTGCGAGGATCCTGAGGCATTCACAGAAGGAGCACCTCCAGCTGGATTCTGCTTCATGATGGTTTAAGCTACACATGCTGCTCCTGAGCTCCCAGTGATTCAGATCCCCTCTGCCCTCTGCACGTATCTGACTCATCCTGGTGCTGAACTGAACTGGACTCGATGCTAACTTAGACATCTTCTGTTATATTGAACTTCCAGATGCCTAACACACAATATGTCGGCATTAAATTCCTGCTATCTGATGAGCTCCCTTTTGAGTCTGGTTCCTCTCGAGGTTTCTTCTTATTGCCATCTCAGGAGAGATTTTCCTTGCCATCGTCACCGTCGCCCTTGGCTTGCTCATCAGGGACATTATGATCTATACACATTTTTCTCACTCATGCACATTTCCCGTAATTTTCTTTCAATTTTGTGACGCTGCTTTAAAACAATGACCATTGTTAAAAGAATTAAAACAACACCCAAAGGATCGGCTGCCAACATCTTGGTGCCAGACACCACAGCGCACCATCCAGAGGCCCTGCAGAGCCACGCAGCCAGCGATTTTAATGTTATGGCTGATCAGTATATAATCTGTCTTTGAATAGTATAATATAACATTGAGATGTACATTGCCAGGCCAAAACAAACAAGGCCTTTGGATTTAAATAAGCAAATGCGTACATCTTTGATTGGATAATCACTGCAGTGATGAATACAGATGTACAACTGATAGCAATTCTTTTTAATCACAACTAATACAGTGAGTAGCTGTATATCTTAAACAACCATGTCAGAAGACAGATCCTATGGTCATGGAAAGGAAGTTCCAGAAGGATCCAATTATTATACTGCATCAGGCAGAAAAAATAAATAAATAAAATAAGGAGATTTCTGAAATTACTGGAATTGGGTTAAAAAAATGTCCAGTGCGTTAGTAAAACCTGGAATAGGATAGTGCTGGAAAAAATGTGGTGAAGTTGAAGCATGAGTCCAGACTGAATCTATTCCAGAGTGATGGGTGTGTCAGGGTAAGAAGGGCTGTACATGAAGCAATGCACCCATGTACAAGCCTCTGGAGGCAGTTTTTTGATCTGGGGTTGATTCAGTTGGTCAGCAATGTTATGTGGTAATAAAATGAAATGAGTTGGAGACCTAAAAGTACTAAATGACCAGATTATCATATCAATGGAGTTTTTCTTCACTGACGACACAGGCATATTTCAGGACAACAATCCCAAGTGTCATCGGGCTTAAATTGTAAAAGATAAGTTTCTGGGAGCATGAGGAATTATTTTCACATGAGTCTTGACCGGAACTCCACTAAAGTCTTTGCAATGTGAAGCAGAAGACTTTACATCATCAATACAAAACTTCAGACAGGAATTAATGCAACTCTTGACAGAAATAAATGTTATGAAGTCGCATACCGTTGTCAAAACAATGTCATAGTGAATGCGTGCCTTAGTTGAAGCATAGGTAGTAAAAATTTAAGGACATGCACACGATAAAGCACTTTTTTTATTGTCATATTCCTGGTGGTTTGCATAGCAGTCAGTGTTGCTGCAAGAATTATCAGAATTGCTGCAAGGATTTTGTTCAGCATTTCAGTTAAATAAGTTTGCTAGCTTACGTTTAGTTCCCATAGCCTCCATCCTCTAGACATTTCTAGTTAGCAGTCACCATTCTGTGACATGCACTGTATGGTCAAAAGTTTGTGGACACCTGGATGCTTTGTAAGGAGGCCTAATGGTGAAGCCAGCATTTCGGTTTATCATAAAAGTTTTTAGTGGACATTAGATCATGTCTGGGCCTTTTATTTTCAGTAAAGGAAAATATGTTACAGTATGCAAAGACATTGTGTGTTTCCAGCTTTGTGGAAGGTGTACTGGTCAGGTGTGCATGAACTATACTTTTTAGTGTTAGTTTATTTTACTACATGTAATAAATCTCTATTTAATCCAAAAAAAAAAAAAAAAAAACATGTTAAACTGCTTCTTGTTATCACTTATGTTATTAGAGTTCTGTTACTGACATTTATAAGACAAAATAAAGTAGCTTGTCATTTTAGAAAAAAATGTTGGGTCCCAAAGAAAGACCCTTACTCTTCTGCTCAGTTGTATCCTGCCTCAATTCTAAATAAGTTTTTTTTTAAAAACATGAGTAAATGCAATGGATTATGGTTTTATATTATATTTGATATTATGATAATGCAGTACTTTTATTACAGCAATGCACTTTACTGTACATATTTTACCAGGTATTTAATTGTGCTGGCAGTAACACACAGTAAATGTGACGTTAAACGTTTAACGGTGTAGAAATGCTTATTTATTAGTATGTGCACCTTAATGAGAAAGAGTCTTGCACTTAAAAGTACTGCACAGAGCTTATGCTGCTGAAAATGAATCAACTTTCCACTTGGCCGATCAGATTTAAGAGTGCAACAGCACTGTGGTGTAGGATGCAATATCATTTGCAGTTGTGCAAAAAAAAATGTGCACTTGACTCAACAAAAAAAAGGAAAAAAAATGAACAACCGTTTCTATACCTTGATCATTTCTCATTAGCTTCATCCAAAGATTAGATTTAACGACAAAATAATTATTTAGGTACAAGAAAGCTTACCAAAATCACTACAGACTGATCCAAACATAACAGCCCTTTCACATTCGCAAAATATAATTTTAACTGAAAAATAAGAGTTGACTGAAGTTGAGTTCTTCAACAGGAAATCGTGATCTTGTTGGCCTGCAGAGATTACCACAGAAAGAAGTTGCACAAAACCTCGTGCAGAACAGGGCGGCTCCACTTTTTAACCTTTCACCACAAACATTAAAAAAAACAGAGCAGACTGAAAAAAAAATCATTCACTGTGTGAATGGAAATGTAGCATAAATAAGGTTTTATGCTTGAAGTTTTATTTAAGTTCATAACTAGACAAGTGAGTAATTAGTTTTTTTTTATATACTGTAATACTCAATAATAACCTGCAGCAATGTGGCAAAGGCTTATAAATATTTAAAGGTGCTCTTTAAACGTTCTAAACAAATCCGAAAAAATCTGATTATCAGTTACAAATATCAGCATAGTGCTGTTGTAACAAATATCAGCATAGTGCTGTTGTAACAAATATCAGCATAACTGTGATGCGGTCATTTTAAGTATTTTCACAAACAATTTATTATCAACAGATTATGGTTTGTTTGTTTATTTAAACAGTTATTTTGCTCCACCAACACACATCCTTCTGAGACTGGCAGGGATAAAATCCACGACTAGCAGAGCTGGCGACCGACAGTTAATGTGATTAACAGCTGTGAAAGTAGTTTTTAATTCTTACTGGTACGATGTACCCAAAAGGTGTGGAGAATAGACCATGGAGATGGTGGACAGGCTTGACAAGGTTTTGTTTATGTTTCCACTTATTCTGCTTTAGAATATCAGCTAACTTCTACGGTTTCGGGGTTGAATCACAAATAGGGTTTAATGGAGATCCAGTGCTCCACAAGGGTTAGCTAGTTAGCTTTGTAGCTTGAATTAACTTTGAAAAAGAACCACAAAAATTGCCACTTGGAACAACTTAGAAGAAATAAGAAAGGAGACAAAGTGTTGTTTATGATGACGTATCATTATCAGATGTGTTTTCTTGCTGAAAGTGCTACTGTGACTTTTTTTTAAATGCAAGTTTTGGCAGACAGCTCTTTCCAGAACAGTAAGTCCCCGACTTATAGATAAGTTCCGTTCTGGGAGCATGTTCGTAAGTCGGATTTGTTCTTAAGTCCCGAAAAAGTGAGTCTCATATACCTTTGACACAAATATACAATGTAAAGCATACCAATCCACTTGGCTAAATCTAAGCGCTGCATCTGTCAACATTCCCCACACTGCCATCATGTGGCCAAAACCCGTAACCTTAAGGCTTTTTAAACATTCCTTTTCAAAAATTAGGATTATTCACCAGCTTTACAGTCTCGTCGTGCTACCGGACTGATTTATTGAAACTGGTGAGGCGACGCATTTCTCCCACACACCCCCACACACACATACAATATACCAGACTTTGAACATTTTATACATTCACATACATACTAAAAATATTGTATATAATGGTAAATATTGGTCTCCGGTGCACTGCAGTGTTTTTTTTTCCCCCTCATGATTCATGACATGTGAACTACTTCTGTGATTTGTTCGCCTCTACGAATGTTCATAGATCTGCGATCTGTTCGCATCTGCGGAAATTCATAACTCGAATAGTTGTAAGTCGGTACTGCAGACCATATTAATATGCTTTCAGCCATGCTGGTGACCGAAAGTTAGTGTAATTAACGATTGTTAGAACAAGCATGACGCAGAGTGATTTATATATCATTAAATATCCCAGTCTCCCAATGCTCGTGGAACACCTCTCGCCCAATCAGACTACTCGGTCATAACCGACATGTTGTATGAGGTTCTGTATTTCCTGATTTGCTTCAATGTATTAACTTCTTTATTAGCAGGATCATATTTTTCATAAAAACAGTGACTTTTTTCATCCATTGTAATAACTGTATGTGAGCATTGCTGTGAATATATCACTCGCTGTTGGGATTAAACCCCATGAGAGAAAGGCAGGTAGATAAACCGCGGTGATTTTTCTTCATTATAATCCAGCAGCTATCAGTGTCATTGATGCTGTTCTCCCAGTGTTGTGACCCATCTCATAGCTTTTCAACTTCTTAATTGCATCGTCTGGGGTGTCTTTGAAACCGGATCAGGCTTCAGAGCAGCTGGGAAACCCCTGTCCACAGGACCGTGTCTTTGTTGCATTAGGTGAGAATCGGAATGACAGTGCCATGACCCCAGGAACCCACAAACCATCCAGACACTGCTACTCCTCCTCTATAATGGAACTCAATAATGGAGCTAGAGTGTCATTACAGTTTAGCTCATTTCAGTCTCTTCCTAGCAGACCTTCTACTATTATTATCTCTATAATTGCCTTTTGTGGCTTTTAGCCTAACCCTAAGCCTATCTCTAGTGGTTTAGTAGTTTAGTAGATTGATCTGAATTGTCTACGGAAAAACAATTTACTCATATGTTCCTCTTCAGTAAGCACTTAATAATGAAGCTGGATCCAGAGCCTATACAGGGAACATAGCAGGAATACACCGTGGATAGAAGGGTCAGTCCACCTCATTCGCATTCTTCTTCTTGATTCAAAATGTGACTCTGGTCAGATGAGCGGCCATGAGCGAAACACACAATCTACTAGCGTTTTAGAAATCTAGAGTGTAGAAACTTTCCTAATCATTAGTAACATATTTCACTTAAAGAGGTTTATTTTCCTCATTCAAAACTAAACTGTCCTCTATAAATTTATATTTATGTTTAAACCAGAAGATGCACAGAAGGAGCTTAGAGGCTATACTTACATACAACGGAGCTTGGCGTGGATTGAGTTTCATGACACTGGACACTGTAAAAGAAAATAAAACAATATGAGAAAAAGACTTGAGGTATCGCACCTTTAACGCTGAAAAAACTTCCTTCTGGATCAGCAGTTTTGCTTTTCCTGAAACTTGACAAGAAAGCATACATTTATTCATTCAGTTATTTATCTTCTATACCACTTATCCTGTACAGGGTTGTGGAGGCCTGAAGCCTATTCCAGGAGTCTTAGGGCACAAGGCAGGGTACACCCTGGACAGGGTGCCAATACATCACAGGAGAGATACAATCTGCAATTTGGAAACACCAATTAACCTATATGCATGTCTTTAGACTGTGGGAGGAAACTGGAGAACTTGGAGGAAACCCACAAAGCACAAAGAGAAAATGGTACAGAAGATGAATGAAAACATGCACAGACCCGAGGCGGGAATCGAACCCTCGACCCTGGAGGCGTGAGGGAATGGAGCTAACCACTACACCACTGTGTTGCCAAGAAAGCAGGTCTAAATGTATGCTGGTTTAAAAAAACTCTTATTCCTCCACTTTATTAAAATAGTGGTGTGACGGTACAACAGCGTTGACATTTGCTGGATCATTTCCTTACTGAATATTAAATATACAGAGTAATCTTGGAATTAAAGGTTATTTAAGACGCTACTCAGCCAGCTCTAATAATAGCATTGTTATAATCCTCTGTCCCTAAACGCAAACGGTGCAACATTATATATTTACTTTATTTATTAAACTTGCATATGTTAAAAATAATAATCTCAATGTGGTGTGTATGTGATATGGTTAGATTTTAAATCCTTGCAGCTGATTTAAAAAAAATAAAATAAAAAAAAATACCTTATGACTAATCAAAATGAAGTTTATAAGAGGCTGTGGTGTAATAGGCAAATACAGGTCACGCAAGGTATTCATATCAGTGACTTGGAGCCAGAAATTGGAGATCTAGGAGTTATACATAGAGTAGTGTCGAGTGATCTGAGAATTTGCACATCAGCCTCCGCTTCAAACTCGAAAAAAGCCATAGCCAACTACAGGGGACATGGGGATCAACTCTGGAATCACTTTAATTCTTGTGTCAGCTTTGCAGGTTACACAATAATCGTTCAAAGTGGATTTAACTAAGTGAGAGACATGTAATACACAACATCATATTCAACAATCACAGCATAACATAAGTTACTCTTTCTCTTGTTATGAGCACTATAGTGAATAAATTAAATATCAAGTAACTCAATCAAGATTCAAGCGATCAGTCCTTCGTATAAGTAAAGAGCGGAATTATCATACCATCAGTGTCCCTGAGATGACCAGCAGCCGATGCGCTTCCCTGTCTCACATATGCTTGCACATGGTGCTTGTATGTTGAGTCTGTACCTTTGCTCCATTAGCGACTGTGAGGTGATGCATACTGTGATGTCATACTCTGATCATGTCACAGTTGTTCCTTGTCGAGTGACTTCAGCTGCACCATTTTACTTATTTAACTTTACAAGTAGTGTCTAGTAAATGATTTAAAAAAAAAAAAAAACTTTTATGGGTGCAAACAGCTTGTTTATGAGAGAGGTCAGAGGTAAATAAGTAAAGTTTTAAGTTTCAAGTTTTATTGTCGTATGCACAGTAAAGAAACATGCTATCCCCGACAATGAAATTCTTCCTTTGCTGTCCCCCTAATGAATGGCGATAAAAAAATAAGCATAAGAAAGTTATATATCAAACATAGAATTAAGGCCAGAATATGAAAAAGTATGAAATGAATATCAATATATACACACTGTAAACAGACGTAGTGTGCATATTACGCAAGTGTTTGTTAAAGTCCGCATTATAGAAAATAAGGAAAGTTCATAGTGCGTGTGCAAAGCTGTAATGGTTTTTGCAAATTGTGCAAATGATTGTGCAAATGATTGTTCATGATTATTATTGTCCAGATGATTGTGCAATGAATGTCCAAGATCTAGTTCGAGTTTGAGATGACAAGACGTAGCTTAAATAAGCACAATTCACAAAGGTGGTGAACAGAAAAGCATGTCTGCATACCTAGCGGAAGCGCTAACACTGAATAACTGTTGTAATATAGTTGTAATGACATTGCAATGACGTCCACCTTTGGGACAATGTTGTTTTCGAAAGTAAGAATGACTTTGATAAAATGATGTTAAGATAATGTTGATTGAATAACCTTAAAAAGGTTGCAAATACAGCCTCAAAACAATGAAATTTGAACATTTATTTGGAGCATTAACATCTGACCACATCTTTAGGTTTCTAGCAGGGTTCAAAATTTCCAATTAGAGATTGGGACGTAGGGCTCCTAACTGGCACAGGGGTTCGATTTCCGGGTGATGCTGTAGCCTCCCACAGCTGGGGGCCTAGAGAGCGCTGATTGGCCGTGCTCTCTCAGTGGAGTGGGATAGGTGTCACTTAGCCCACACATCAATCACGGCTCTACAGCCAATCATGGGCATCTGTATGATCACGCAAGCGGAAGGAGTGTATAGCACTGGTCTCTGAGCCTGTTACCCCACCCCCAGCAGGTTTGCTGTCGTCACGTGGTTCTGAGGAAACACGTGATAGTCTTCACCCTCCCTGATTGGTAGTAGTAGTTGCCTTAATGTGGGATCCCCCTTGTGATGTGTGTGG
>JAOVVA010000004.1:7526959-7540520 GCA_028565275.1 Leiocassis micropogon | reverse complement strand
ATTGGGGGAGAGAATCGGGGGGAATAAGAGATTCGGATGGACACATGGGATGAACACATCACATGTCTTATATGGGTTAAATACTAGCTCCTTTATTCATTTTTTAGGAAATATTAACATCTTAGTTCTCAGATGACTGGACTGTAATATGGTGTTTACACAGCATCCTAATCGCATCACATCTTGTTTCACCTGTGGCTGATATCCAATTTAATATTTCAGTAAATGGCTGTTGTCTGGTATTTTTTGTGCCACTTGCTGTTACTTGTTGTACACAAATTTAATAACATCAACAGCATGTTCCCAAATGGTCAGCACACACAGTACTCTCACAGCGCCAACGGAGTTTGAAATCCACTCTTCAGTTTGGTTTTAATGTTGTTTTTGCAACATAATGTGGGGGCATTCATTTAACGTTATCTCATCACCATGTTGTCAACGTTGTCCCGCCGTCATTTCATCAAAGTAATTCTAACTCTCGAAAACAACCTAATACCAGCGCTCTCCCAACGTCCAGAAGGTTGGCAAATCAGCGTCACTACAACTGTCTGATAAACAAAAAAATCCTCCTGGATAAAGGCTTAACGCGCTCTGACATTCCACTTCTCTCAGTCGAGAACAGCAATCTGAGTCTACACTTGGCACTGGAAAATTTCACCTGGCCGCCAGCAGGAGATTGGTGCATGTGAAAATCAAGCAGGGACCACATGGTACCAACAACACTGCCAATCACAAAATAACTCCGATATCATGTTTTGCCCACTCTTTTGTTTGATGTGAACATAAAAACACTAAATCTCTTGACTTGTATCTTATAGTTCGCGGCCTCAGTCGTTCGCAGATTTTTCCTTAAAACCTAACTAATAATTGTTCTCGGAAACCTTTGCAATTTTTTTACTTTTTTTTAGGGCAATATATAATATTTCATGCGTTTTAATGCTATGCTTTTAAGAACAATATAATGAACTAATTTTGTAACATAAAATTAGCTAAATCTCCATATAAAATATGATCCTGTATACATTTTTAATTCTGTAGAGAGAACACAAAGCAACGCAGCTTGTGATGGTAAACGATTACTGTATTTACCCAACTTATACCACAGAAAACGCGCTTGCATGAATTATAGTACATATAGAAGTAACATTCTAGCAGCAGTACACTACTGTACAGTATATGGGTTTATACTTACTAACTTTTTTATTAAAGGGGAATGTATTTATGTGTTTGAAACCTAAAACTAAGTGTTTGGGGAGCATATTTAATCTTAAATAGGCATTTATAGCAATTTTTTGACCACATCCAAAATTTAAGTTTTTTCACAATTTGCGGATGCTCTATTTTGGGGGGTTTGACTGTATATCATTTCGGTGCTTTGCCCTGCTGCCACATGATTAGCCGATTAAATATTGCATTGGTACATTGAAGCACCTGTAGAGGTGCTGTATATTGTTATGTTTTTTGATATCTTCATTAAACCATGCATGCAAGAAAGTCATGCTTTCTTATAATTTAATAATAACATTCATTTTCTTTAAATGATTCATTTTCAATCAGCTTTATGTAACACAAATTGGGAGATTTGTTGAGTTGTGACAGGGACACAACCACAATTAACATTAATGCTCAAGGCCATCTGATCCAGGAGTCTCTCAGTGACACCTGATAACGCTAGTGTGTCTAATGTAGACGAAATGACCTCAGAGTACAAATGTGCTGTACTTGTTCTCCACCATTACATATACTGTATATATATTTTTGCCTCACATACTGTGATCAGTCCTCGCAAAAAAGAAATTATGCATAAAGTTTCTTTAGCTCGTATATCTTTTTCTCTGTTTTTTTTTTTAAACAAAAGTCAAAGAAGCCATGTTTTCTATTCTAGTCTAATTGAGCATTGTACCTAATGAATAATTTAACCCTTGCATTTCTGCAGTGATGTTTAAAAATATGAAGTTGTAAGCAGATACTACCCGGCAGTGAAAACCATAGCATTGTTTAGCCCTGTATCATATCTCTGCTGGTTCCACCCAAGCTAATTTTAATCCACCTCCCGATCTCTTGCTACGCTTTTTTTTTTCTTGCTTTTTTTTTCTTCGATCTCTAGCTACAAAAAAACAAGGATGTGGCCCAAAGCTGTGTTTCAATTCCTGAGCTAAACCATACCGGTTATTTTCAAACAGCACTATACATATAAAATACACAGAGAAGACAGAGTGCCAGAAATTATGTATTTATACCTTTGTCAATTATATTCCTCACTACAACAGAACTCATTTGTTAATTATAAAGCATTAACTTCAGTATTTAATGTGGCTCCTATTGTCTCTGATCAATTTCAGTCCCAGAGGTCTTTTGGCTCTTTAGACTACCTCTCGAGCTACATTAGTCACGGTTGAATAAACCTCTCTCTGTGCATGTGTGTGTGTGTGTGTGTTGGGGGAGGGAATGTTCAGCGTTGAGTAAAGGGGGGGGGGGGTTTCAATGTTTAACCACAGAGTTTGTTTAACTGTTCCTCTGTAGCCAAGGTGTGAATGACCCCTCACAGACAGTTCACAGAAAGGACAACGAAACTAAACCTCGAACACTCTGCTTCTTGTGGGGGCGTTCAAATGGCTCGTCATCATTTGCAAGTCAAAAAAAGTTACAGTTTTGAGGTATCAACTTGTTGTAACCTTTATTTCCATCAACAATGCATGTGTTTCTACCGAGCTCCTAAAGGGACAGAAAAGAAAAAGCATTACATAGAAAAAAAAAAGAGTAATTTTATTGTAAGATCTCACAAAATCCTGTACTCATATATAGAGATGAGAATCACCAGGGACCACAAGATATGATATTATTATGATACCTCGATTTGTATTGCGATTTTTTAAGCATACTGACTTTATAAATAACTGATTTGATATTAAATTTTTCTGATTTTGTTACAATTCCAAACAAACTTAGCAAATCATTCCCTCTTACCACACAGGATGCTGTCCTGCCTGCCAATGTGTGATAGTGATGGGTCGTTCATGAACGATTCGTTCTTTTTAAAAGAGTCTTTAACATGACTAGAACGAGTAGTCTCGGAGAGTGATTTGTTCGTTTTATATTGTGCATGCATGCGCAAAGCATCGCAAAACCTCCATAGGTTATGTACAGGAAACAGAAGTGAGTAGATACCTCTCAAGTCTTCTAGTCCGAATCGCCCATTCTTTTGTCACGTGACTCCAATAGAAGCTATGCAGTGAAATAAATTCAAAAGAACGAACGACTAGGACTAGAGGATATGAGCGGTGAGCTGCTCATTCTGTTTATTATAATATGTCCTTAGCTGCATTCTAATATTTTCATTACTGGAACTATAGCCAAAATTTGTGTATGTACGTACACGTGTTGGGGGTCTGTTTATTGAAAATGTAACATTTTATTTTATTTCTGATCAAAAGAATGAAATGAACTAAATGACTCAAAAAAAGATTTGCTCAGATTCAAAGAATCGAGTCACTAAAATGATTCAAACTTCCCATCACTAATGTGTGACTAAATTAGAAACATGATTAGGTCCCGCCTTCATCCTTTAGGTTTCTAACCAATAATAGAAGAGACAGAGCTCTTGTAAGCAATCATAACACAGAATGAAGTAACACAGAATTTCTTAACAGTTTATAAATAGTTAGTAAGTATTTATTTATTAACTAAATAACAGTTAACGAACTGTTATTTATTTATTTTTATTTTTTCTTCCCAGTCACTGGCAGTCATGTAAATTTTTTACTGCACTTCATACTGTGTATGATTGTGTGTCGGACAAATTAAATAAATAAATTAATTAATAACTTAAATTGCTAAATAATACATAAAAGTGGTTTAGACCGATACTGAAATGTAATAATTAATATATCAATATTGCGCTAAATACACAATGATTTAAGTTCCACCTTCGTGCTCTAGGTTTCTAACTAATCATGGATGAGGCAGAATTCTAGTAACCATTTATAACGCAGGATTTCTTAACCTTTTGTCAAAAATTTTATGTTTTAATTATTTAGTCATTTAAATGACAAAGAAATAAACAGAAGCAGAGTAGGCTACTGGTCTAGCAGCGACTATTCCGGACATAACTCTCACCCACCTCAGCAAAGAAAGTGTCTTCTTCTTCTTCTATGTCATTTTTAATGTATTTTTTCCACTTCTCTGTCCCTTACGGCACTCAGTAAGGTTACAGATATTTGGGTAGGGAACTTTGTAGCATAAAAAAAATCATTTTAAAATGGACTGAGGGTTCTGAATAGTTTTACAGACTCTTAAAGGTACAATAAATTCCACAGGGCCCTTAGTACACATTCTTAAGCTACGTGTACAATAAACTTTTCTGCACTTACCACAGCCCTAGAGCTTTCTATTCTAGAAAGTGCCACCAAAAGAACATATTAGATCCAAATAGAAATTACTTAGGCTTTGTCATGATTTAAGGCTCAACTCACAATATGGCTGCCGTGTTTTATGCTATGGTCTGTTGCAGTCCTTAAAAACTAGCTGTACGTGTCTGCATGATGCAGCAACAGCGTAAATAACGGGGTCAGTACAGCACCATGTGACGTTGTCGACAACAGATTCAACAAACTAGCAGTGTCTCTCAAATCACATACTTACGCCTAGACAATTAGAAACAGGCTTTTAATGTTTCAGTTAATGGTTAAGTTTAAAACCCTTCCTTGTAGCATTTAAACCTACTGAAGGGTCTGTTTTCTGTAGTATTCTCTTGTGATCTTTATATTTGTAAACTCCTTTGAGACCTTTCAAACTTTCAACCATTAACAGACTGGGACGTTTAGGCTATATCTATTGGACATCGCTTCTAATCTTGGAAAAGTTATTTAGCATAAGATGTTTGCACATGATACTTCAACTGCATCATTACCAGTAGCGATAAAGCATAAAATTTAGTCAAACATCTCCTAGATCTAGATTTGGTCTCTGTTTGAGCTGATGTTTTTCATCTCGCCTTACTGACGTGCCAGCAATGATCGAGAAGGCAAATGTAAAATAAAGACATGGGTGCAATAAATACACACAAATCCGTTATTGTTGTTTGATATTCCGCTCAATAGATAAATATTAGCCATGGAGACACTCGATCTGATTGTTTCTCTCTTGTTGGAATAAATATAATCTTTCTGCACATTTGACCTGCTAAGTTTCCAGAAGGGAATTTTTGTGCACTAAAACTGTCTCCCACTTGTCTTTATTCCGCTGGCAGAGGAAGGGGCAGTGATGAGGAATTATCGGAAAACATGGGCAGCCTAGCCTAAGCTCAAAGTTGAAGAACAAACTCTTTCTTCTTTTTCTACGAGCATTTCACTTCATATCATACTGTGTATAACTGTGTATCTGACAAATACAGTTTAAATTTAAATTTGTTGTTTTGAATTTCCGTTTGTTATATTAAACACTTCACAGCTAATAGAACCACTTTGCAAATTCTGATTAGATTCTTTGAGGATTTAAACCTATATCTTATCTGATCATTTATTCATTCATTCATTTTTATTCCACTTATCCTGTACAGGGTCGCAGGACGCCTGGAGCCTGTCCCAGGAGACTTTAGGCACAAGGTAACAAGGTACACCCTGGACAAGGCACACACACTCATTCACATACTACCAATTAGCATAATCTGCCGTGTAATCTGTCTTTGGACTGTGGGAGAAAACTGGAGTACTTGGAGGCGACAAGAAAGTGCAAACTCCACACACACAGACCCAAGACAGGATTCGAACCCTCAACCCTGGAGGTGTGAGACCACGGTGCTAACCACGATGCCACCGTGCCACTCTTATCTGATCATTGTTCATGTAAACAGTTAAGACCTAATCTCTAATCAAAATGATTTCAACTGGATTAAAGTAATATTGTCCATGTCAGCCACTTACAGTAGCTACTGTCTACTTCAAGTTGAATACTAGGTTTAATGTTTTTTTTATTTCTTTCTTTCTTTTTTGTGTGTGTGTTACCATTCTTGGGTATTCATGATCACAATAGCGCATTACAGAAATTGGTAATAACATATGCAGCTGCCTTGCCTGTGTGTTTGTCTATCTAATATCACAATCAATAGTCCCTGCTTAAAGGCCATGTCGTGATCATGTGCTCCTGTAACTAGAGCAGTAAAACAAACAGGAAGGAACTGAAGATTTTCTGAAGATTGAGCAATTGCTGCATTAAATGTTACCATTGTATTTTACTGGATGTGTAGGAAATTCAGCTGTAGTGTAACCCAATATGTGTAGGGATCGGGTGGTAAAATAGTCCGAGCGAGCGCTGCGGGGTCAGACCGTTGCTGATCTGTAAGCTTCAAGGCTCCTTTAAACTCTTTTCCTTGTTATGAATCAGATTTGCTGAGCGGGAGCTTGCCAAACCGTTCACACCGGACTCTATCAGTTCACATCAGTTCCTGTGTATTAATAAGTCTTTTCTTCCTTGAGTTCTTTTATTTCCTTGCGTAAGGAGTGCATGATGATAGTTGTGGTGGCCTTTGGAGCGAACAAAAGAAATAATTTACAAATAAGATGCTATTGCATCCATTATTTTCTTGTTTTTCCCTTAAATTGAATAATGCAGGTTTAAACTTTTGAACTTTAGATTAACATTCAGACTGACATGTGTTTCAATGTGATTGTTCAACATTGTACTACAATTAATGTATAAATGGTTTGAAACTTTATTTTTTAAATAAAGGTTTATTTAGCCGCCCAGAGTGGAGTTTGGTGTTACACAGGCAGCTAGTTTTATCTCAGCTTTTTACAGGATGCACGTCTGTTTCTTTTGTCTATCTGACTGCTTCTTATACAGGTTTCATTTCCTTTCTTTAAAGATCGCTTACCTTAGCTCTCGTGCAGAACACTGACTGGATCCAACATCTCAGCATTTGATCGCGAATGTCCGACTTTAAGAGTTTCTTTGTGTCTTCCCAGTGCATGGCATGTTATGTCACCCCTCTGTTATTACTGGGAGCTAAATGCGGCTTTGTGCTCGAGGCAGGAGATAAGGGAGGTGACGTTGCGTGGGGGAGGAGCGGCATTCACTTCAGGTGTGTGTGTGTGAGTGTGTGTGTGAGTGTGTGTGTTGTATCCCTGAAGCTCTCTGAGGCCTCCCAGGTTAATGTTCTCCTATCAGGTTCACCCTCCAGTTGTATTTTTGTGAAATAAACTCATCATTGATCACCTTTTCTTTTTTTTTTTTTGTTTAATGCTTTACAACATCTGTGTAGAGTGCCGTCACATGTCTCAGTCTCACACCCAAACTTCAACCGAAGTCATTACTGTTGGATTATGGATTCCAGTTCAGCAACTACCAAACCTAACAATAAGATCGGCTTGTGTTTATGAGCACAATAAATAAAAGAACCGGGCCGTTAGGTGAGGCTTTGGCTCTGTCTCAAATAGCCTGCTACAGTTCATGTCTATGTGCATACTGTTTGTTAGTTACTGTAACAACTAGGGATGTTAATGATTAATCATGAATAGAATAATTGGCTTTAAGAGTTTAATCGAATAAAAATGTATTAATTGATAATGTTTGTTTTGGATAATAATGCTCCATATCTTACACATCTATACATTTTTTACACCTTTCAAAGTTTGAAACAAAGAAGGTATTGACTAGAAAAGAAACGGCTGATGAGCAGTGTTGCCAGAGTGAGCGTTTTCAATAACCAGACTACTTTTTATAATCTTTGGCTGTAAAAATGTGTATTGTGCTAGTAATAAATATGAGGCTAATTTTAGTGAAATAAGTTATGTGTATAAATAGTTGATCTACAATATTGAGTTCTAGTGCTAATATTATTTGGATGGTTGTTGGTTTATTTTTATCAGAGTGTGTGGGTTTTTACCACTTCCTATCAATTTTTTTATTTTTATTAAAAATTGATTTGGTAAATCTGGAACAACTGTGCAGCACAGAAAAAGCGAGGATGTGCAAGAGAGAGTCTGCGTAAGCAAAGTTTTACTTTGTGTGAGCAACAAAAACGCTCAAGAATGCCCAAAGTTAGGGTGCTACAATCCATCGGCCTCCAATCAGAATCGGACAATAATCACTTCATTTTTAAAGCCAATCACATAAACAAGGTGTCAAAGTGACAATGTGCAAAGCAAAACCATGTGCGGGAATGTCTGTTGAAAGCTTTAACACAACAAACTTTATTCGAACAGCGCAGTCTGAATGATTTGAGCATGAAAAGTTACTCGCAAAGGCAACAGCTAAATCTTAAAAAAAAAAAGCCTTACTCTGCAGCGAGTAAAAAGGCTAAAAAACACATTATCAAAAAAAAAAAATACTGTAGGGAGAATTAAAGAGCGGTTGCCAGGTTTACCTTACTGCTCCATGCATGTGGGCCGACAGTGAACCACAATTCAGCACGGCTGCACATATTCTGGATAAAGACAGGAATAGACTGTCTCTTAAAAAAGCAGAAATGTTGATATTTATAAAGAAATGCCTGCCTCACTGCTTACTAACGAGTAGCCACGACCGGGTTTAAAAATAGAAAGTGACTGATGTTTGTGTTTATTTACCTTCTGTGCAGAGTTTCGATTTGTTATTCATTGACACAGCCTTGTTCCATGTACTGCATGTTATAAATGATTGAGTATAGTGAAACAATCAGATTGTAGATAAGCATTTCAGCATGTGTGAGAGCCCCATGATGCTAGTTGAGAAATGAAAAAAAAAATCCACTCTTTAGTCGAGCATAGGCTGTTCTATTGGTGTCCGTTTCTTTATAATCTACATGAAATAATAAGAGAATGGAATATGTGGCATATATTTGTGCACTGCTGTTTAGAATCGTTATTTTTACTGCTATGAACATTAAATAAACAATACTACCCTTAAACCCTTTAAATTGCAGATGCAGTATGCATAATTTTATGGCTTAATATAGTTTAAAATGTTGAGTTAAATAAAAACATTCACCCCCATAAAATTGAATGAAGGGGAAATGTAGGTATAAATCCCTTTTTTTTGTACCAGGCTGTACGCTTTAATTTCCGTTGTAAAGTTTGCCATTATAACATGGGACTCTATAAATTTGACTCACTTTTGGAGCCAGCCCCAGTGGTCATCTGAGGAACTGCAAGTTGTGAGACTTGGCTTCATTGTTTAAAATCAGATGTTGTTGCCCCTTGGTTCTCACTAACATGGCCGAGGCAGGTTTATTTTGTTGCTGTTGTTTTATGTGTCTGTGTTTTAGATGATAGGTTGTTTATGGATGCTACAATAGAAGGAAAGCACAAACAACATCATATTTTATTCTTTCATATAATTCTAGTAAGTACTGTATATTTCACTCACACAGGCTTATTTGTGGCGGCTCGGTGGTGTAGTGGTTAGCACTGTCGCCTTGCACATCCAGGGTCCGGGTTCGATTCCCATCTCTGTGTGCATGTTTGCGTGTTCTCCCTGTGCTTGGTGGGTTTACTCCGGGTACTCCGGTTTCCTCCCACAGTCCAAAGATATGCAAGATATTAGGCTAATTGGTGTTCCCAAATTGACTGTAGTGTGTGAATGAGAGTGTGTGTGTGTGCACCCTGCGATGGATTGACATCCTGTCCCTGCTATCAGGCAGGTTCTCTCTTGTGCCCTAAGTCTCCTGGGATAGGCTCCAGGTCCCTGCGACCCTGAATACAGGATAAAGCGGTATAGAAGATGAATGAGGTTTATTTGTGATATAAACTTATCAGCACACACCCAGATAGCCGGGGTTAAACAGACACCTTACACTGTTTACAAATACACTCTATAAGTATTCGTGCAACAGCCGACATTTTGCCCTGCAAGCTGTTTAGCTGCAACATCACACACTCACATGAGACAACTTCCTCACAGAAGATAACAGCAAACATGGCTATCTGTCTCTTCTGTGCTTTTATAGAAACGATAATTTACTGGCAACTGAATCTGCTCCGCCACTGTGTTGTTTGTGTTTTTTATCATGACATCAGTTTAAATACAGTAGATTCTCACATGGGCTGTTTTTTTTTTTTTCAAACATGTGTTTATTCATATTATAGTGAGAGAGAAAAAAAAACATAGCAGCTCTGCCCTAGAAGTGTGGGTAGTTAAAAATGTCTGACGTAGGCTGAAGTGTGCTTGAGTGCCTCGAAAACTCCCTGCCTGTAGGGGGTGAAAATATGTACTCTGTTCTCGCACAATCTGTTGACCGAAATTACACTGACATTAGAATTTGTGTATTATCTGACAGCTGATACAGACATTCATTCACTCTGATGGAAGATTCTTACCAAGCCTTGAGGAATGACTCAGGCAGGTTCTCTCATGTGATCCAAGAATACACCCTGGATGAAACCATACACACATATTTTTAAACACAATCACACCGCAACGCCCCTTTCAGAGCTGCACTCCTTCCTATCAGTCTGATGGAATGTAGGCTTTATGTCTAAATACACACCTTGGTCACTTTTCTGGGAATGCTGCAACAGCAATCTTAGTAGATCGACCTTGGTAACATTTATAGATATTTTTTAATGCAATCACATTAAGGGATCGTTTCTACAATGTGATGATTTTGTGTGCCTAACAAGTACAAAGATTGGGTGAGATTGGGTAGTTTTCAGCCTAATTTGGCAATTTTCTTTTATCACCTTAGGCTGGAAAAAAATATATGCCTGGCAGGTAATATAAATTTGGTTTTCAGCATTGCATAGGCAGGATTCTTTCAGTGTGATCAAATGTGTAACTGCAACAAATATTTTTTGTTAGATTCTTGATCGTATTCAAACAACAAAATGTCTGAAAAATGGTCTGGCCTCATACATTATTTATATATACATACACTGAGTATGGGACAGGGTGCCAATACATTGCAGGGCACGCACACTCATTCACGCAATCATACACACGGAGAGAACATGCACACTCCATGCACACAGACCTGAGGCGAGACTTGAACCTGGACGTGCAAGGCGACTGTGCTAACCACTAAGCCACCATGCCGCCACCAGTCACCATGTGATACAATATTATCACGATACCTGGTTGCCGATTTGACTAAAATTGCAAATTTGTAAGTATGATGATTCTATAAATATACTGATTCGATATTCATTTTTTAAAATACAATTTAAAAAAAATATTATACAAATTGTTACAATTTTAAACAATACAAACTAGCTTCAAATACACAAGTTAAACAAGTTAAACTTACAATTAAATTAAGCAAAAAAAAAAAAAAAAGCTTAATTTTTACTGAGCAGCTTGTATCTCTGTTATGTTATCTGCGGTAATTATTATTTCTAAACAAACATTCTGGAGATCAGAATATGGGGACGGGGATCAGAAGATGCTACCCCCTCAAATTTTCCAATAACTATATGTTAGAACAAATTATTAAAGCATGCTCCGCTCATAGTTCACATGTACATCTTTAGAATTGTTTATTTTGCAATATTCTATTAATTCATTCTATGGTAGGATTTTTTTTTTTTTGACAAGGTAGCATAATTTGGCAGAACACAGGCAGTTTAATCCACACTGTGGAACACAGCATTAATTTACACACTGACAAACTTCATCCTGAGTCAAAGTAAACCCCAAATCATTAGCTCCAAAAACATTACTAATGTGAGTTAAATGTTATTAAAAGGTCATGCAGTTCACTCTATGAGTTCTCACACTAGTTCCTGTACTGTTGTCACTTACCTCCGCCTCAAAGCGCCGCTCACACTGAAGTTAGTTCCCTCTGTCACACACACAGTCGACCCTTCTCCATGGACCTGACTAGATTATATTTCGCACATCGTTAAAGACAAACCTATAGAAAAAAAAAAAACTTTGAAGCGTTTCAACTGAAAATAATGCTGAGGAAACAGCGCTCGCGCTTCAACAGGAAGCTCGTTAGCTTGTGAGCGGCGGCGCGCGCGTTACTAATGGCAACATCGGGAGGAGGAGGAGGAGGAGGAGGAGGCGCGCGCCGATTTTAGAAGTGATGGAGGGACAAGTAACCTGTTGAGGTCTCTCTCTCTCTCTCTTCTCATTGTTTTGTCTCTCATTGTGTGTCTCTGTCTCTCTTTTTCTGTCTGTCTCTCTCTCTCTCTGTCGGTTGGTCTCTCCCTCTATCTCTGTCTGTATCTCTTTTTCTGTCTGTCTTTCTCTCTCACTCTGTTTATCTCTCTTTGTCCGTCTGTCTCTCCCTCTAGCTCTGTCTGTATCTCTTTTTCTGTCTGTCTTTCTCATTCACTTAGTCTCTGTCTTCTTCTTTGTCCGTTTGTCTATCTGTCTTTCTCTCTCACGCTCTGTCTCTTTCTTTGTCTGTTTGTCTTTCTCTGTTCTTCTCTCTCTCTCTCTCTCTCTCTCTCTCTCTGTCTGTCTGTCTGTCTGGCTCTGTGTCTGTCTGTTTGTCCCTCTCCCTCACTCTCTGCCTGTCTTTGTTTCTGAATATGCTTTAAACCATTTTAATTTCCAACTTTATTAATACAAACTTGAATATATTGTGTCTATCGTTCCCCTCTTTCCATTATTAATCAGTTTATTTGATCAACTTAGGTTTTGCATGTTACAAAAGCATGTTGTACATTGTCAGACACCACATAAGCAATCGGCTGGAAATAAAAAACAAATTCTAATGTGGTAGTTATAAACTAAATTAGATTTATGAACAACATATTTTGGATCAGTATCCACCTTTCAGCATGATTTAGGGCACTGGAGTGGGGCAGGGGAGAACCAACAGGAAGATACAGATAGAGAAAACATGGACAATGAAAGGTACAAGGCAAAAAGGTGAGACAGGGACAGGACATTGAGTGTATTTGCCCCACTATAAATCCACTGTCCTCAGGTTTGTCCTCAGGTTTGTCTGTGTACCCATAATGTACTGAGTAGCCTTAATGACGTACTGTGCAGGAATAAACAAGCAATATCCTCTGCTTTGCTTCCTTAATTTGCCAAAATGAAATGACACTGTGTTTTGCAAGGATATCTGGATTTGTTCTAATGCCAGCAAATGCAGCATCAATCTGATTTGTGCTGTTTGTGGACAGTCAGCTGTAAACTTCACCTTGTCACAGCTCAGTGCTAGGATGTAAAAGCTGTCATACTAAAATAAAAGCATGTTTTCCATTTCTGTATGTTTCAGAAATAGATGTCACCTGGTAATAAACGTTATGACCTGCTTTAGACAAAAAATATATATATAATAAATAAACAACGCGTTAGATCCGCCATTTGAGTACTCAGTTATTTGGTTGTTTTTTTTTCCAAAAATGTAATCCGTCATTCAGACAATTTATGTAATCCGTGAGCCAGGCAGCAGTCATTCCCAATCCGTTATTGTGTGTGTGAAAGTCGTCCTACAAACCCCGCTCCTGATAACCCGCCCACCTCTGTTATTCCTGCTGTTATACCCCCTATCTCACCTATGCGGGTTGACTATGCGAGGACCGACGCGCAGAAAGATGGAAACCTAATCACAACGCCAAAACTCGCGGTGAATCATGATGAACCGTACTTACGGCCACCGCGCGAAACCGCGTAGGTGAGATAGGGGTAT